>CAADRB010000066.1:34443-85133 GCA_900708905.1 Hymenolepis diminuta | reverse complement strand
ATCATTCAAAACGATTTTGTGGATTTTTTAAAATGCTTTCTGGTGTTACCGCCTCATTTGGACGTCCACTGCGTTCTGCATCATCGGTGTCTCTACGACCACGTTTGAAGTCAGCAAACCAACGTTTTATTGTTGTTTCTGATGGAGCGGAGTCCCCATAACACTTTTCAAGCCATTGCTTCGCTTGAACAGTATTTTTCCCATCAAGAAGCAGTGTAGAATTAAAACACGAAATTGTTTTTGATCCATTGTTTTGAAAATAACAAAAGTAGCGTCACTCTTAGCACAATAACTCACAAACTAATGAGTAGAATATCATGAAATTTTAACAGGTGTCTTTTGAAGGTTAGTATTAACTGAAAAAAAAGGTGGCTGCAATAAAACTAGCGCCATCTATGTGTTAGGCTCGGGACTTTTCAGCCCATGTGTTATATCAAAATAAGACGCCCGTTTACGTATCTATAGGTCGATTTATATTATGCTTCATTTAAAACCGTAATGTAAATAAAATCGTTCGAATAAAAGAGAATTAAAAGACTGTAAGCAAAGATTCTTATATATATATATATATTATTTTGGGAAAAATATGATTCTCCTATACGTAACACCCTTTCAGTATTAAATAAAATGATTGAGAAATATATAACCAAAAACCAAAGTAACTAAAATATGTAAGCAAAGATCAGTAAGAAAGGGTTGGCTGACCGGTTAATCAATGATTGGATGGTGACGAATATGCACTTCTACTTTCATATATTCTATTATTTCATCATAAATTGATGATCTGGATAAAAACTTATAATACATAAGTGAACTTTAAGTAAATGGAGAAGCGGGAAACCGAGTCGGCCTTTTAATAGGTTCATAATTTTCATTATTTAGTCGTTATCAAAACTACAAGCAATTCATTTTGCCTGTAGCAGATGCTACACCAATAAGTCTTTTTGCTACACCTAAGTAATCCTCCTAATCATTCCGAATAGCCTCTAGCAGAGTCCTCTATTATCAATTCACTCCCAAATTAGCTAAGCTATGTCCAAAGTAGTAAGAACAAAAAAGATGCTGAGTGGAGAAGGTTTACTGATCACTTCCTCGTTTCTGTGAGTCAAAACCCTAGCCATTAAGTACAAAACCACGCTAGGCTGCAGGGATCCTGATTGCTGATTGGTTGAGGAGATCTCTGCACACATGTCCGCGCTTGTTCTCAAAGCGACCGGTTACATACGCACTTCTCAGAAAGTTCTAGCGCACGTGATTCAATCAGCCTTATGAACCCCACATGCCTGATATGGCCTGACGCTATCAATGAAAGTTATTTTGTATTAGGTATCTCATTTGTCACATCCCTAACTCAGAGGTAATAAATGACGTAACAAAACTGATTTCTGATAAATGTGTTAGGATCATGCTACTTTTATTTGATTATTCGCTCAATCGAGTGTGCGGAATTTTGAACTAAACGAAAAGGTTTCGCTTAGATATATAAGAAATGCACAACGGTCAGATTCAATTTCTTGTAGTCAGCTTATAATGAAAGTTTAGGCAATCTAAAGTCAGTCTTTAGATATATTGTAAATATAATATTGAAATTTTTTGATGTGGCGAATTTTATAGTCGATATAGTTTAAGTAAAGGTTAAACAATGGTTACTTATAACACAGTAGTAGTAGTACAGATATGTGTCCGCTGACAACTGGGTTAATAACTAATGAATGAAGCATTGACTGATGTTCGTTTTAGAAACCTTTCGATTTCGATTTTGGTTTGGATTTTTATATTTCCCATTTATCAGGATTCTTAAATTTTATTTTATTAAATGGATAAGAGTGACATTCAATAATGGAAAAGCAATCTGAAATCATTTCCTAACTTTCTGCATCACTATTTTAAAGTTAATAGAGCCAGACGATATCAAGGGCATATGCACGACTGTCTAATAACTTCATTGGTAAGTTAAATTACCATTGGATCAAAGGCCATTTTACGGTGAATCCAATCAAACTTTTAAGGGTCATGTCAAATAGCTTTTAAGTTTATAAAAATCGAACTTAAAATTATTCACGGAAAGTTACGTGTAAAATTGTGATTTAAATTTCCTTAACTATGCTTGCATTCTAGGGCATTTTGACATAGAGTCTATCGATTTTTAACCACATGCACACGTTGATGAAAATCAATAAGTACCACTATCAAAGCTTTACCGACTGAAGGATCTTTGCAAACAATGCAGCGAGATTCCGCCAACGCCAGCATTACAAACCCATTTATATTAACCACAACCCATCAAACTGAATCGATCCCTAAGCCAGAGCTCTCAAAATATGCTGATCCAGATGTGCTAACTGGCAAGAAGTCATGGCCAGCTATTAATTCTAGTATTGTCGAGAGTGAACCAACAATATGCATCCTTTGTGGAGTTAAATTCATTAGCCGTTCAGGCCTACAAGCTCATCTTTGTGATCATAAGCATCTATTTGGGAAGTTGGATAAAGAAAAACATGTTCCATTGTATGAATGCAAAGTCTGTTCAGCTGAACTCAACTACAATAATGTTACGAAACATGGATGCTTTATAAAACATACGAAGGACATAACTAAATTAGAAGATATTATGAATACAGTAGGATGTCCTGTAGCTTGTGTCTTTTGTAGAGGTAGAATCTTACCTTCTAGAGCCCATCTAATGACTCATATTGTATTCTCGCATTCACCTTATCGAAACCCTCTTAGATGTCCATTCTGCAATCTCAAATTTCATTCAGATAATCTTGTTATGCAGGAGTTGCATGCTATGGAATACCATGCGCCAGAAATAGCGGTTATTAATAGGCTCGCCTGCAGCAAGCAATTTAACTCACCCTCTGGAACTGCGGTAGATGGGAAAACTCCTTTCATTTGTCTTTACGATTCCGAGAAAATGGAAACGTTTTGCTGGATAGATGCTATTAAACCTTATTCGGACAATGATAAGGGCGAGAATCCTCAGAGTCCTTCACAATTTCCACCAAATGGTCCATGCTGTCAAACATTTAAGACCCTAGCAGAATTTACTTCACATATCTACTGTTATCATACAATCATTCCACATTTACGCTTTATGGGACAAGAACTTAATACAAGTGAACAGCGACAGCTGGATGCCATTAATAAAGGTCTTCCCGGTCCTTCTATTCGAGATCTTATCAAAAATCCAATCACTGGAGCTTCAAGGATGATAAATTCAGTTGAACTAGAGCGCCAACGTCTTGCACTCACTAGACATGCCTGTCGTATTTGCTTGAAGAGTTATAAATATGAGGAGAATCTACATGCACACATTAATGCATTTCACACAGTTGAGACAAAGAAACGAGTCCAACATCTTACTGAAGTTGGGGATATGGACAAAGATTTGAACATTTATAAGCTCTGCACAGAGTGTTTTACAATGTTTCCTTCAGTTTACCAACTCCAGGTAGGTGGTCTTTTGTTTATGCAAGTTGTAATTTATCGATTATCAATTAAGTTAGCTGCAACTTTTCCAACTAAGCAGCAAATAAATGTGGGAATAAAATCAGCTAATTTCAGATTAAAAATGGAGTCTACTAGCCACAAACTATTTTTTGTCATTTTTGATCTAATTTAATAAACTAGGTCATGTCTATACCCTTAAAAGTACATTAGCAGGACTAAAGGAGAGGGCAGGTTAAACTGAAAAAATGATATTTATGGTCGACTAAAGCAGCTGTGAGAAATTAACAATCAATAGTTCAATACTGCACCTGTAAATTTTGACAGTAAACAGTTTGCAAGGTAAACTACAGGTTATAATTAAGGAAATATAGGGGATTTTTTAAATGTTTTGACTTTTGCAGATTCATATATTGGTCGCCCATGGAGGAAATTCTTTCTGTAACTGCGGTATTTGTGACCAACGATTTTGTGAACCAGATCAATTTCTTCCTGGCGCTCTAACCATCAAGTCTACTGCACCATCCATGGATGATCTGATTAGGTTAAGCATTCCCGAAGAGTCGATTGGTTATGCATTGTCAGAACGTCCTTCTGTTGAAAAGAATTCTTCTTTCCATGAAGATCTGAATGCCCTTTACGAAGTATATGAGGCTAAACTGCCAGCCCTCATCCTCTATCGAATTTTTAAAACTCATGAGAATGAACACTTGACTAATCTTCAGCCCTCAAAGAAGCTACCATACTTTAAAGCTAACTTGATAAAACAAATGCTGGAGAGTCGTGGCCATCAAGCTAAACAGGTTTATGACTGGCTGTCAGCTATGTCTGACCAACCGGCAGGTAAAGAAATCAAAGCATTTGCCTATGAAGATCCGAATTCAAAGAAAAACAGAAGAAGGAAGTCTCATAACTACATGAAATCTGGTGAAGATCCACTTAGTGCTGAGGGTGTTGAAATAGGTCAAAAGTTACTGGAATCCTTAACAAAAAGAGAGCAGAGTATTCTGCAGGAGTCCGCCTCAGAGGTAGATAACGAAATGCCCACTGGAAATATCCAGAAGCACTCCACACTTTCAGAGACTTCTCATGACACCTACACGACTTCGGCTGAAATACCATCAAATGAGAAAACCAGTAAGGACGTTGAAACACCGCCAAAACCTATAGTACAGAAAGGCAGTCTTCCAAAAGATTTAGTAAAACTTTTTACCAGCATTGGACAACGCAGTCTGGTAAAGGAACAGAAAAATACGCTTGCAGAGAAAGATTAATGAGTGTTTGAGTATTTATAATGGATTTTAAATTACAAAATAAAAGTCTAATATGACGCAATATTATCATTATCATAATTAATATGAGAAAAGACGTGGTACTTTAAAATGGAACATTTAAGAAATTAAGGAGTTTACTCATGTTAGTATTCTCTTTCCTTTTGTCAGTCTTTTTCATCCTATTAGGGCGTTCTTTTAGCTTGTTACTAGTCGACGATGTCGTTTGTTGTCCTAACATAAGATCATTAATAGAGATGACTCTTACTGAATATTAGACTATTTTTATCCATCAGGAATTTAGATTAATCATAAAAAGAATAGATTAGCGATATTTCATCTTATTTATTTTGCAGAATGTGAAAAGTTATACAAAGACTGTACTAGGACGTAAATTTCAGACTTAAAGACCTTTTTAGGTGTCCTTCAAAATATTGCAAAATCGAATGTAGTCCTTACTGATAAATACTTGTTTATTGTCCTGGGATTCTTTAAGGCTGTTTCATCCATTTGAACACAGGAACATGCTAAGTTAAAATTCGAGGAAGACTTCGATGTAACATTTATCAGCGGAAGCGTAAAGTGGAAGTTAAAGATTTCAAATCTGACAAGTATAATATTTCCAAGAATTTGAATCGTGATCAGGGGTTTGTTTATTCTTAGGATCATAATTACTCGAGATACTTTCATTCTGTTGTCAACTTTCATGAAGGAAAGTTTGCGTTTATATTCATTCTCGATATCATATCCCATAATATAATTTTCACTACCACCATAAAACATGGATTATTAACGCAAATTTAGAATTTGTTTTTTTTATTTTTAATTTACGCCGCTATTATGCACAAAATGTGAATGCAAAGATGTCAATTGTTCAATTTTCATTTAACTTTGCATTTATTTGTGTTTTTTTATGAGATAGCCCACCGTAAGAAGAAGAATTTATTGTCGGTACCTTAACCAGTCTGACTATGAGTAAATATTTAACATTTCGCTGTAAAAGTGAGATCTTTATAGACAAAATACGCATTAACCAACTTCATTAAAAACTCGCTTTGAGCATTCCTCAGTTTGATAGGAAATGAACATTCGTTATTCATATTTTTTCATTCAATGCGGATAAGTGATTGTGGATGCACAACCCACAAAGGTTGGCCTCACATTGGTCAGTGATTACTGTGGTATATGAGCTCTCATTTTCAATCCACATGAAAAACTACCTTTGAGACAGGGCTAATTGAGTATGATTGACCTCCCCCTTTACTTAAGTGCATCTATCTAATCCGTTGTAATTGATACAATATAAAACTCTGTGAGCTAGACGGGACGTATTTCTTCAGAAGCTTAAAGAACATGCTAAACAACTGATTCTAGTCAATTTCGTAAGTTACCCCTACCTTTTAACATCTTGTATTTGACAACTAGAATCTTAAACAGAATATTAATCAATTTTCGAAACAAACTCAAGTTAGATTTATTTATTTTCGGTAGACATTGGAGACGTGGCAATAGAATTATTATGGAGAATTTAGTGCTCTTTTTTAATTAATGCATAAAAAAATAAAAAGAAAAGTAGTTTACCTGCTTACAAATGAAAGCGAAAAAATCCGAAAATACTTAAGTACATCGGGCAGAATTTTGGCAAATAAAAATGTATGCACTGGACCTAAAGCGGCACTAATCTCGTCAAAAAACTACTTCAGAAACTCGATCAAATTATACAATATATCCCTTCACCAAACTAATTGTCTTTAAAAGCTAACGGAAAAACAACTTTCCTCAAACTAGAAGAGCTAAGTAGGATCTTGTATATATTAGATAGCAATGAAGGAATGAGAGAGCAAAAGAGGAATAAATGAAAGAAGGACTGAAAATAGGAAAGAAGCAGCCGTTATTGACGTGCAATGGTAAACAGACCAAACTAGGGTTCGGTAAGAGAAGTTGACTGCTTAGTGATCTTTGTTAAATTGAAATCCCATAAAAAAATTATCTAACAATTAGGGCTACGTATATATAGAATCAAAATGTGTTCGATAGAATGACAATACCTAATAGAATTTCGAAGGAATGTTCTATGGACTCGTAAATAAAACGATGCATTTTAATTCAAGTGCTTTATAATCTGTCAGGTGAGTTCTTTAACGAAACCTTCCTATGATATACCATTGGTTTTACCGTTTAATAATTTTGCCTACGTAACTGAAGTTGAAATCATAAATATTTATAAGATAGGTAACATTCTGTAATAAAGATATAGATTTATAATATGAGAGGCACATACATAATCATCGTTGAGGCCAGACAGTAAAGGAATTTGTGTGTTCAGTTATAACCTGGAAGTAATAAATTGTCCAAACTGTGTCTTCGAATAATGTTTAAAAAGGCGCAAATAATGGCAAGTGGCCAAATATTCAATCTCGAAGAAAAAGGCGGGTTTATTTCAAGCGAAATCAAATATTTAAAACGACGTCAAACATAGGTTACTCTAAGATTTGAAATCACTAACAAATCCAAACATGTATAAGCTAACGTCTCTGCAACTTCTAGCCGTTTAAAATTAGTCAATGCCGAATGTATGCATTAACTGATTTTTTACCTGCTTTTTGAAGTACGGACTTAAGAAGACACAAAAGAATGTGAATCTCAATTCAGGAAGACCGATTTCCGGGGCGAAGTTCCCCCAGTCGATTTCGATTCAAGCTTTGAAACGAGTATCAGCTAACCATTTATCTTTAATAAAATAGGATGAAATAACCACTATTTGTCAAAATAAATGCAATTAACGAATATTACATCTAAAACCGCTTAATACTCTGTGGTCGAACTTTCTTATCAATTTTTAACTGAAAAAATAATGCAAATCGTAGAAATTTTTGGCTACCTCCGGTCTGCTATTTTATAATTTTAAGCTATTGAACTTCATGTAAGGTCATTTTGCCTTATCAACCGTTGGAAAAAAATATGATTTGAAGTGGCCAGCTTGACTGTTGTGATTGAAAATGCCGGTCAGTAAGCACTAGGCATCATAGACAAGCATTAGCTCCAGCCCAGAGAACGATTCATGAAAATCGAATTTTTGAAATCCAGCTTCCCATTTGGTATATATTATGCAGTCTGGATTCAAAAATGAAATGAAGTAAAACTCTTTGATACCTTGACCTTGCTCTCAGTATCACTTCTGATCCCATACTCTTTATCACTTGTTGGACTTTCTGTTAATCGATTTCAGGTGCTGCTCGCAATAA
Source organism: Hymenolepis diminuta (assembly GCA_900708905.1). Classification (NCBI taxonomy): domain Eukaryota; kingdom Metazoa; phylum Platyhelminthes; class Cestoda; order Cyclophyllidea; family Hymenolepididae; genus Hymenolepis; species Hymenolepis diminuta. The sequence continues at coordinate 77,167 of CAADRB010000066.1, read as the reverse complement.
AAAATTGTACTTTTATATTACTTTAGGGAACAATAACAGTGATAATACAAAGTACAAATGAATGCCAAAACCCGGCTCTTGAAAATCATTATCCTCTGCAGATCTCCCCTATCCCTCCCACTGAAGAAGTACCAACCGTATCTTCACTTTTATCATTGAATCTACAAGTTACACCTTTCATTCTCATATAATACACTGGAATTTTTCCTATTCTTTTTATAAAAATTACTATTTTGCTAAGAAATGTTAACTAAATTGAATTCGAAGTTTTATTCTTATTTTCAAACGCCTTACTTGTTGAATTTAAAATATTATTGAGAAACTTGTATCTAAAGGCAACTAAACATTGCCAACCCACTTAGGATTTTGCTCAGAGAGATTTTGTAGTAATCAGTGCATCTGTATAAGTTTGTAGATAAACAGATCAGTTCTCATTTTTCCATCTTTCTCATCTGAATGTCTGGATTTCTGTTGAATTGCAAGGATATCTTATAAAGTTGTAGCGGTAATCGTTTTTTATAAGTGTAGACAAATTTGAAAACATTTTGATATCGAAACATATTTGGTCCTTTATTGAACGACCTTCAAAATGCAACATTAATTCTGTTTGCCAAAAGCGTTACTGGTAAATAACACAACAGAAAAAGGGAAATTATATAAGCATAAGTGGTATTATTTTAGCTAAAATGCCTTTTAAGTTAAATACGCTGACAAAGCACTTGTTTTCTAGCCAATACAGTGTATTTTTCGGTCTTGCAGGAAAGGAAATATGTAAATGCCTTCACAGGACTAATTTACATAGAGGTGCATGTTACATCAGAGCCTTTTTATGAAATCTATGCATGTATAGTACGTATACATATTAAATAGGGTTGATCAATAAACATTTAACCAAAAATGTGCCATACTATTTTGTAAGTATGGAGAGCCAATTGGGAGGTATTTTTCATTTCTCTATTATTCAAAATTCAGTGCTGAGTTTGATGAAAGGATGCTGTGTAGAGAATGATTGCTAAATTTAATTAGGAAGTTCACATTGCTTTGCTGTTTAAAAAACTGCACTTGGCATAATTAAAACAACGGCGGTGTTTCGGTGAAAATAAAGATATTTTATGCACAGAAAAGCTACATATAATAGCTTAATTAGTTAGCGCAACGGTTATTTTAACAACCAATAGTAAGCTAAAAAATATGATAACTATACTTACTTCTTTTAAGTGTTATTAATTAGTTAAACGGCCTTATTTACTATTTCATTGTCATTTGCAATTACGGAGATAAAGTAATCTGCTATCGTCTTTATTTTCTTAATCGATTCTGACAACCCTGCACTGTTTGCACGTTTAGAGATTAACATATTAGTTTAGTATTCATTATATTTTTTGCATATTAGAACCGAGGCCCACTCCATTGTTGATATTTCCTATCTCGACACAATCCTTAAATGTGGAAAGTAAAGTCGATACCATGTCATCGCCATTGGTTTATTGCCTAACATTCTACCACCTCGGAAACTGAAGTTAAATAACTAGCAATAATTGACTCATGTTCCTCTGGTCACTCACAACTCGATTCTTATGATATAATTAGTTACTAAATCACGTCAATAAATGACCAGTCTGGTCTGGTTTAGTACCCGTTTTCTCCTTTTCTTATGTCTAAATTACTGTGACTTACTTATAAAAGTGAACAACTAAACGTTATAAAGAATTCTGAAGTGCATTTCCAATGACATGCAGTAAACGTCAATAAGATCTCTTCAGAGTAGGATCCAGATAATAACCTTCTCAATTATCTACATTATTTCTATTGAGTAATTTATCAAAATTACACTACTACTCTCTATTTGAACTCGAATATTTTGAAATGTACGCAATCTTCTATTTTCAAAAAATAAGAACTGGTTTGATCTGTGTAAAATGATTAAAATACAAACCTACATAAATGAAAACTGGTTATACTCTTGGGTGAACTAATTTCTAATTTAATTTAAATTCCCAATTAACTAAAGGTCTAAAAGGTCAAGGCACTGATTCAATTGTTCTTTTCAGGAAGGAAATATTCATTTTACTCTCCTCTCTATTCGATAACTTTAAAATTACACCACTATGTCTAAATGGTACTTTTGATATGAACATTTAGTGATCAAACTGTTTAATCAAATGAAATAAATAAATACTTTTATTCATTTTCACCATAAACCACAAGTTTCAATGAAAACAATACCTTTGGTACTTGATAAGGTCAGTTAAAGATTTCTTACAAGGTTAACTTCCGTTTATCGATTAAATAATTATTGGTGCATTGCCATTATTTATGCTTAGCTAAAGTGCACAGCTTATCCTTTTACAGGACTATCCCACGAACAAAGTCAACGTGTATATGACTGCACAGTTTTGACATTTTGCAATCAGATGGAAGTGACACACAATCAGATGCTCTATAGCTACTCTCTGACCTCATCCCTTTCTGACAAATAGAAGGAATATTTGGATTGATGCTTGTGAAACGTTCACTTTCAGATGCATGGGAAGTTAGTAACCGTTTCTTCAATCACCAAATAATTCCTCTAGCAACTGGAAATTCATGGACTTAAAATTAAACAAAACTCAAACTAACTTTCTTTGTTGGTTTACCATATAGTATGATAATTATATCACCCATGGCCATGAAAAGTAAATTTTACAAGCACTACTTTTAGGGCATTAATTGAAGACAACATTCCAAATCAGTCCATTAAGGAATTGAACAGGAGTCGAAGAGGTGAATTTAATGAAGTCAGGATGTCAAGAGGTTGAAATATTTGAATTATTAGAGCATTGAGTTATCCAATTTATCGTAAGAAGTATTGTTCTCTTTGTAATATTCAAAAGTTTCAAAACTAACTGGTCCCAGTTGGATCCTTGTTCTCTGGAAAGTTAATATCCGCAAGTTAATATTCAAAACTTGTTGACCATTTAACCTTAACGGTTGATCACGAGATCATGACTCATTACGATTTTCTTACAAGTACGAGTAGGTAGCTGAGGCTAATAAGAACATTTGAAACACATCAGTGAACTCTTGACTTCATACAAGGTATGATAATTTATAGCTCCTTTAAATAAAATTGCCTTTTATCACCGATTCAATGATTTTCTAGCTAATATCAATTAAATATATGTTAATTAATTAAGAGAGAATGCCGTAGTGCAAGATTCTTATCAGAGAGGCTCCAGGATGTCAGCCCTCTGTCTGAATCGATTGTTGAAAAACCTGAACTACAGATCAGATTTATTAATAGCTTTGAAAAACTGAATACTAAATCTAAAGGATCTCGTAAAAATACATTGCATCATATAAACCAACAATTTGTACGCTACAGAAGAGTCAGTAATGTAAATTTACTTTTACTATGGATATTAATATGAGAAGTAGCAATATGATGTAAAATTTCGGCATTTTAGGATGTACTAGATTTAGTTGTCATACTATTATTTTTCTTTACTTACAAAATAACTTTACCTTAGTCAAATTATTAGTTAGATTCATATTCATTCAGTCATTCGTATAACTTGATGTCCTCTAAATGGAAAATCTTCGAAACCAGTATACAATATACATCAAAAGAAAGAGAAGGAATAATTATTAATTTCATTAGCTACTATTTTAAAAGCTGACAATACTAAGAAAAGAAATTTGTAGCGGAGGTTAAGTTAACATACTAGCGTTTGGCGGAAACTGGAAATTAAAAATATCTATTTGTTTAAATCAAGTGCATTTTGATTGTCAAAAAAAAACAATTTGACGGGGATTTTAATACATTAGACTTCAAGAAGTCAGTATTAACTTTTCATTAACATTATTAAATGTTCAAATTTAAACGCTTGTTTAACAGTAATACAAATCTACATATATTAATACTTGTATTTACGTTACCCTTTCATATTTAAAAACACGAAAAGCAAAAAGGGATGCAAACAAATTCTTAAGATGAAAAGAAACATGAGGTACCATTTTAAAATTTTTATTGAATGAGTCGCATATATTTGACTATTAACATTAACTTTGAATGATATTATTTTTGAATAAAATAGCATGCAGTTTTGATCAGAATGATGAATCTAGGTAACTGAAATTCATTATTTGATATTTGCAGGAGAAAAGTTAAAAGGTCCCACAATTTCGATAATTGCAAGTGCTTCTTAAAATTAGACAAAAATATATAAACTTATTTCAACCCACTGTCAAATTCACTTATTGAAATTTTTCTTTGAATTTTGTGTTAATGTAATTTCAGTTTAAACCATTTTTGGCCAACTTTCTTATAAACATCTTCAATATGAATCAACCCACTTACTTATTCATACAGAATAGAAGACACCCAAAGGTGTATACAAAAGACCTGACTGTATGAAACGTTAATTATCTTTTTTGCCATTTTATTGAACACTAAACGTTCTGGAAAATAGTACAAGTGAATCATATAGGTCAATAAATCCTCATTACTTGTGTTTCCAGAAAATTTTAAATTTCATTGGCTTTAGAATGAGTGTCTTTATCTTGTTTTTCAAAAACGTCTGATAATAAATAGGAAACATCAAAATTTTATTTAAAACAAACTTAAGAAATATCTGGAAGGAGGTAAATAAGAATGGTTCAAGGTCATTATAGTCGCAAACATAATCAAACATCCCAGTAAGTTTGTGGACTGTGCATTAAATGAATTTGTAATCGATAAATCAATATTTGAGTGCAACTTGCAACTTGCTCGGATTGCAATAAACTCGCAGTTAATGCCTTATTTTTACAGTGGAAAATGCAATATTTTCATAATTCAAACGAACAGCGATTTCGTTCACATTTCGCGTGTTAAGTGTGAATCAGGGGCAGTCAGACATTTTCCATTTTCAGTTAAAATTTGCACGCTCTAATGTAGGCGTCAATGCAATTTATAGTTATTCTGAAATATTAATCACCTAAGTAAAATATATTACACTTTAATAGAACAAGATTCATTCATTCAGTTGAAAAATTCCATTAAGCATGAAATGGGGCAGCGATTAATGTATTTTTCAGCTATGTCAATGGTCATGGACTCGACGTTCAGGGAGCAGAACAGCCAATCGCATTGGTTAAATTTAATTAATAAATGGTGGTAGAATGTGAATCCCTCACTTAGAGGACTCATAATGGTACTCCTCCATGATTATTATGAAAAATGATTATTCAAATGCGCTCGGAAATTAATTGCTACAATATTACAGAGTATAGAAAGTTGGAAAGATGACATTTTCAGGTTTTCATAAGACTTGTACCATTGTCTTGAAACAATATTAAATATTAGGGTAGGCCATTGCAGGGCCATCCAGCTTTCACGTGAAATTCACTATGTTCATAAAATGTTATCAGATTTGTGAAACCAATTTTACTTTAATAGATTACGACACGATCAACTGGTCAAGAAGCTCTGAATATCGTCATTAGGAAATCTTAACGTTAATTTCTGAAGCTCAAATAAGATATAAAAGGAAATAAGGTATTAAGTAAATTTCGAATATCTAGAAATATCTGTAACTGAAATGAAGTTGGATAGGTTTTTCGTTTTAACAGCATTTTTATTTCAAATCAATTGGGGCTATTTTTGAACCGATCAACTACTCCCCATGCTTAAGAATGTAGTTTCTTTCATTATTCTTGTCAAAATTAAGAAGAAATATTCTTGATTTATCTAATAATTGACATGATTTTATATATTCTAAGCATTTCAGTGGTTTTTCTCTAATATAGAGAATAATTCACAAGCCCTTTTATTCTGGAGCATTAGAAAGTGCTTGGCGCTTGAAACGATTCTGACTCATTAAGAAAGCGACTATTATACTATTAATCATCATCGCAGCTGCTAGATCTTAACTCTAAACGTCCAAGTTTATTTCGACTTCCACTCACTTATTATTTGTGGAATGTGTATTTTGATTTAATGGCTTATAATTCATTTCCCCCGGTCTGAACTTTTAATAATTTTTCAAACAAAAGCGTGCTGGGGTGCCCAAACAAAAATGAATATGACGTGGGGTCTTCTCGCAGAAATTCACAGCTTTGTTGGCTGAATTTGCAAAAAAATTATATTATCATTTAGATTAAACATAAACGTCTTATATAAATAAATATATAACATCGGATTCTCTTAAATTGAATAAAATATTTTTTACATTCCTACGAACTTGAGTTTATTTGTGATGACTTGAATGTCCTCTTAATTACCTTTTAAGACCACGTTAAAAGCCTAAATATACGCAATTCGAATGAACACACACACACATATAACGTGGGAATTGAATAGATCGCAGTTGTTCCAAAACATATAATTAATGTGGCTTATATTTTCAACAAAGGCTGTTCTATTTCTCAGTAATTGACCACCCTCATTTAATCAAAACTATAGTTGTAAAGGTGGGATAGTTCCTACCATACAAACTTTTAATATTTTGCATTTCTTGATGCTTGGTATCTGAAATTTATTGAAAATGTTTTTCTGGAGCCACGTGTATGACAAATTGACAATTATTAATCAGTACAATTGAATAACCGCTCAATGAATATATTGTAAGACTGGTACTGACTGAATGGTACGAATGTCCAATAGTACTGGTTAATAAGGTCTACAGACTTCAATCCACCTAACCAAGTCAATAACTGTGAATACTTACCTTAATGGTCGTTGTGAAATAAGTGACTGTAGAAATGTAAATAAATGTAAATCAAAATTCTTAGAATCCACTATTCCGATTGCGATCATTAAAAATAACTTTCTCAAACATCTCATGCCAAAAGATCCTTCGATCTTCAGTTCAATGTTAAATTCATACTTAGGAAGCCGACTTTAACGTATAAATACCGATTTAAAAGACTCATTAATATAAAGCTTAAAATAAATAACTTTAAATGATATCTAAAATGAAAGCTCTTTGAATAAAAGTTAGAAACATTCATCGCTTTAATTAGAACAAAATAATGGCTGACATGTAGTTTTATACATTATCAAATTATACTCTAATATTAAAGAGTTATTGGGTCTATTTTTTGAGTTATTTGTAATTATATTAAATATGTTAACAATACCATAGACATATTTTCAATTTAATTTCTCTGATTTTCATAAACCTTTAGCACGGATGAATTAAATTTGGCCTTGATATTGGCAATTCAAACAAATTATCCATATTTACAGATAAAACTATTTAGAATAATTAATGGTGGCACTTAGTGCGTGATATTCGGTATTGAAATATTGCCGACCGAAATATAGGAAATATATCTTCCTTTGTTTATATTTCCTTCTGCTAAGATGGACAAAAATTTGGTGGAGGATTTCCTGCAATATCTAGAACAGAGAATATGCACGAGAGCTAACTTCGATTTAGTCGGATACAATTATGCATCTTTAAAACCTATTCAAATTATGTTTATTTTAAAAAATTACTTACAGTAATAAAAATATTTTACAATTTTTATTGTGGTAGGCAACTGATATCGAATAACAGTAAGTCCAATAAGTGATAAAAAAGAGAGGATCAGAAAGATACAAAGAGCAATGTCAAGGTATCGAAGAGTCTCACTTCAATTGATCTTGGACTTAGGGTGTACAATATTCACTAAATGTGCAATTCGCATTCCAAAATTCAAATTTCACGATTCGTCCCCTGAATAGGCAGCAAATTCTTGCTTATGATGCTCAGTTCTTAACATTTGGATTATTTAATCAAGAAAAGTCGGTCTTGCGGTTAAAATTCTTTTTTTTTCTTCCAACTATTGACAAAGCAAATGACCTCAAATGATATTCCGCAGTTTACGGCTTTACATAACAAAGATGAGATGGATAGTGATATCTACTGTAAAATCCTATTATTACTATATTGGGGAGTGTGTTAAAAGATTTTCCATAAAATATCCGCCCATTCTTAAGTACTAACCTCAAGGTCTTATCTCTGTTTGTTCATATCCACCAACAGAGCCTTCTATCAGATCTCTCTGCTTCAATAGCCAAAGAAAATCAAATAGTTACTAGAACAAATGCATTTAACTCAAAAGAGCTTATAGAATTTCACTCAAAGTTATAATTTGGACCTCAGTGATCTAAATGCCCTAGCTGGCAACAATCGGGAAAAATCACCCCCTTCGTTAAGATCTTACCGATTGAAATATTTGTCAATAGAGGCTCTGGAAGAAAGTTTATTAACGAGAAGAGGGTTTATCACGTCGTTTGAAAATATCACTTACTTTTGTTGCAATCAACTTTGAGAACGAATGTTATATTTTCTTCGAAAATCAAGGTCAAAAGTGGTTTTATTAATTAACTATTTCAACGGTTCTTCATTTTGAGAATATCTTCGGATAAATAGCAAACATATTAACCAAATACTTCTGTTAGAATTGTAAATACAAGCTGTGATATATTAATTTTCAGTACATTGTGAGAACATAATAACTGAGAATACTCTGACTACGAAGGTCATAAGTGTGTTATCTTCATATGATGTTAAAACTTCATTTTAGTGCTAGTTTGATAGATCACGGTCATCTTTCAGGTATTACCAAAATAAATCATTTTTAGGTACATTATGATATGAAATATGCGTTAACCAAATTTGGTACCTGGCACGCATATCTAAAAGTTGTAAAACAAGCTAAATAATTCACCTATTTCAGTGGTTTAAAACTTGTCCTATTCACCATTTGTACATGCGAAGATGTGATATAATTATATAATCGTCCGTTGATTTATTAAAGAAATAAAGGCACTGTTATGATAAGGGAGAGACGGTAGAATGAATCAATGGACTAAACCAATCCATCATTATCAATCCATCTCTCACTTGCTCCAAACACTGAGAATAAGAACGATAACTTGGGGCCCTAGGTGATAGATCCTGAATTTTAAATCCCGGGATGCTAGATGATTATATAAACTGAAAACAAATAATTTGGAAAATCGATAATTCTGAGTTTAATTCTCTGATTCTGCCGGACCTCCACTCTATCCTACCATTTATGTGAATCATTCTACCGCACCTTGTGTTGAGTTACTAGTCCCTGTAGAGGAAAATTAAATACTTCACTCTGTCATTAGTAATAATAACTACTTCTTCATATCTATATTGGTTCTTTTACATTAAATTTGGCATCTTTTTTCGTTAAAACGAAAGTCAACTGCTGGAATTTTATCTTAACTTGTAATGAGCCCGTAAAGTATAAGTACACTGAAATGAACCATATTGTTTTCAGTATATATACGTGCCTAAACTTGAAATCGGATGTGAATGACATTAAAAACTAGACAATCTGGGCACATACAGTAAATGATCGCGCAGTTTGGGGGTTAGTCATACGAAAACTGTCGGACCTCAGTCTAAGAATTTTTTTGTGGAGAGGAGCGGGGTTGGGGAAATATGACCTTGAAATTCAGTTGTCTCGAACATTATGCGTATCCCAAAAAATCACAGATAAATTAGCATTCCATTTAACTGATTGAAATAAACCATTTGTAAAGTAAATGACGCCAACGGTACATAACTGAAATCGTTTGACAATTACATGTTCTAGATTCATTAATTTTGCTATCTACACACCGATATGCTAGCCAGAAAGAAGGAAAACATAAATTTTTGACATAAAAAAACACAAGGTTTGCAAGATTTACACAAGCTGCCGTTGTGATATCGAAAACTTGTTTAAGTTCAACTTAATGTATGTTCGGTATTAGTTCCGTTAAGGATCAAGGATTAATCTTTATTACAATAATGGAATGTAAACGTAAAATAAAATATTCGGTTCTTCAGGGGGATACATTTAATAAATATTTAAAATTATATTTTCACTTTAGCAATTACATGATTCAAACTAAATGTAAATAAAACTTCATCATATATAACGAGTTGGAAAATTACACTTCCTTATTAGATCTCCAGAGTGAAATACAAAATCCTCTAAAGACGTTGCGATTAGAACACGAAGCAATTTTATAAAATTTAATTTAATACTATGCTATTTGGAGCTCATTTACCCCGCTTATATTTCAGAAAATCACAATCGAATTTAAGTAATTTTGGAGTCCTGTTCATTACCAGTAGAGTGTTAACGGAGATAATTTGGTTATAAGGTAAAAATAAATTAGGTTAGACGATTTTTTGCCATATATTTTGGTTAAGAAAATAGATTTTCTCATGACCACTAGGGATGATCGAATTTAGACCTATGTGCAAGTTTGACTAGGCACGTTCATCCATTATCAGCATCTACTTAGTTATTGAAACACTTTCTACACATCAACAATAATTGGAAAAATTTTCAACTGAGATAATGCTTGTGTTAGAGCAGTACGCAACCTTCTCTTTGCGCGAAACGCATGTTGATAGGTAATACATTACAGCGAGCTTGAAAAAAGGTAAATTTGCGCATAATTCTACCCACAGGAAGCTAATTCTTACAAAATTTTTCCGATGTAGTTGTTAACATTTAAGCAGAATGAAATATGGCATAATAAATAAATAATAATGACGTTATATCAATTTGGTACTAGAAATGAATAGATTCCTAGTACCAACATATCCTATATATACAGAATGTTTAACCATTATTTCTGATCACAGCCCATATATTAAACGCCAAATCGGCTTAATGAGTGGGTGACTCTCAAATCCAAATTATATTGTGTATGAACTAGGTGATTTTCATGTAATTTTTGAATATTCATTTCACTGCAGGAACTTGCTATTCAAAATCATGTCATTCAGCTAATTTGTGAATTTGAAACTAATAGTTCTATAAATTTCCAGATTCATTCACTTATAAACTGCTTTTTCCCTTTGCTTTGGTGTCTAGTCGAAGGTCGTGAGATTGAGACTAACCAGAGTGATGATTGAAATGCTCGGCTAATCTTAATAATACTTGCATTTTCCAAATAATTATCTCTAAAGGATACCTTCAGTCTGCACAAGTTGATGTTAGGAAACTATTTAAGTTTTCAGCACTGCATTCAGAGTCATTTCTATTAGTTACTGTGCAATGCATTTCATATTATCATAGTTCGCATTTAATGATTGGGGTGAAAAATATTAAGCTTACAATATTGAATTACAGTACATCAAATGCCTAACTATACTGGTATGCAAACTCCATATGAAACTAAGAGTTAGGTGATTCTCAAATCAAGGAAAATCTTGAAAATGAGATTTGTGGTAAGAAGGTACATTTGAGAGGTCAATTTTTGTTGTTACCACTATTCGTAGCCTAGATCATGAACTGCCTTGTTGCTAGGCAACAGCAATTACTAATATGTACCAGTTTATTGAGGTCAGTACCCCAGAGTAATTTTTATTATTACCTTCCACCAATTACTGACAGAAAAAATATAACACAAATGTTTGTGTACCCGAATTTTGTCTATTTGGAATTGTTGAAATCAGTAAATTTATTGCCCGAAGTGTTCTATTAGTGAACCAAGTGAACCTCTATTATCTAAAATTCAGGATGTCGTACTAATTAATTTGTCTGGTACTGAATAAAATTATTGACTATTTTAAAGTTATTCACATTATTTTCAGTGATAACGTTGTTTCAGCTTAAGCCGGTGCTCCATTTGCTGAAAATTTGCTATAAATAATTAAATTATTGGTTCAGACTTTAGAGTATTATTATTCGAAAGTGAAACACAGATTAGGAAATATAAATAAAAGGTCTCTAGCTTTGAGGATTGTAATAAATTGTGATCATATTTCAGTTTTAATGGAAGATATGATATGAAGTTGGATCAGCCTGAGTATTAAGGCGAATTAGAGAAACTGAAATTTATGTCAGGGCAGTTTAAGTTTCTTCCACTAATTCTTTGATAAATAGAGAAAATGAACAAAAAAGTAGAAATTATTTATCAACTCCTAAACCCGTTCTGGGAAGTGCTTTCAAACGCTCATCTTGGATACCATCTCCATGCAGAGAAAATCGAGTTCTGCCTCCCCTTGTATTAGTGAGACATAACTGGCACAATCGGTCATTCAGCTCGCTGAGTAAGCATCAACGGGCATCGAGTCCGTCATTTATGACTAGGCAGACATGCATGTTAATCGTTAAAGATGTCTTTTCACTATTCAGGATGAATTTTAAGCAGCACTTTTCTTCCACGTCCATGAAACTTCATTAGATACACTAAGGAAAATGATTAATTATTTTGGTTAAGGCATTCTCTAGCAAATTCTACCATTTAGCTCTGAATTTAGCAACATATCTATCCGTGAATAATATAATTGATTGACATTTCAAAAATTTTATCATATTATTACCTCATCTCTGTCAGAAAGGTAGCATTACGAAGATTTCTGACTTCGGGGGCAATTACTTTAATGACTGAGCCACTGAAGCATTTTTAACTTGCATATGACTAACGATATCATTCAATACTTGCATAAATCAAACCTGATATAGAGATGGGTAACTTTACAATCCTACAATTTTAAGGGATGGTGTTTAGAGAATTTGATAACACTAATTCTTTTACGGCAGATGTTATTCGGGAAGTTTACCTACTTTGCTTTGTAGCCATGCTGCACTGAATAGCAATATCTGTTGTCGAGGTCAGCTTCCACAAACGTTAAATTCAATAGCTCTCAAATTTCAAATGTAGTTACCGTAAGCGTGAAAGTCTAAAATTTAGAGATTCCCTTTTTATTTAGACTTTCCCATTAAAAAAGTAAATTAATCGTGAATTATATCCCGCCGTATTTGGTAAACAGAAACAGAGATGGTCATTTCTTTTAAATTACTTGGAATGCGTTATAAGCCTTCGTCTACAATTAAGCTCTTCAGTTATTTCGCGGTATAAAGCCTTTTATTTTAAAAGGATCAATTCAAACTAGCCGAATTCGGATCTGAATTAGTAGTCAGGTGCGCCAGGAATGTCAGACTCTAGATAGGAAGCTGAAGGAATCTGATTTGGATTAGTATGATTTGGATAAATTAATTCAAACTGGTAAATTTAATTCAAAAGATAAAATTTGGAAGCTTATTAACATGTTAATTAGGCAAAAGATGTTCGTGAATTGTTACTATCAATATTAATATTGTTGAAATGATACACGGTTGAGATTCGACACCGATTTGGATTTTGGGATTTTCTTATTTTATTTGGTGTCTAACTTCATAGTAATATGAATATCTCGTAGAAAATACTCTTACATTTAGATAAATGCTAAAATGAAGGAATAGGACATCTTAGGATTTGGTTGAATTATGCAACTCTGGGAGGTGATCTGATTTAAAGAGGCATTATATAAGAAATCCTTTCAGGACAGGATTCAACACTACCACTTCACTTTTTACACCTTTTTATCTAAATACCTTAGATCTCATCTCTTCTACTGATTGCTTACAAAGGACTTGAAATGAGAAGCTAACTTTTGGAGTCAAGTTGTAGTTATCTTGATATCGAAATTCTTTAATCTCTAACCCGTTTTAACTGTGGACTTAAATCCTGGTGTATAGTGGAATTTACAATATGTGAACATATTATCACCATAAAAATGGAATTACCAAACACAATATAAACTGCCGATCAAAGTTATGTTCGTTGAGTGTAAATTTACCAAGCAAAGAATCTTAAGAAAGCTTTTCCTCAACGCAACATGCCTGCTAAATAAAGTTTTCTTTCACTGAGCTTGTGAGTTTTTAGCTCCTCCGATTTCAACGAATGCTCTTTTTTGTGCTAGTAAGTCATTAACCCTATTTTTTATTCTACAGCAAAGCTAACTTCATTTAAATGAGTTAACGGGAGTAACATAGGTAAAGGCCTTTTTGACACTCCTTGGTCCGCATTTTGAGTTCCACATTAAAAATCTAAATAAAATGGAGAATATCAAGAAATAGGATCATTTATATTCAGATTGTTCGGTATTGAAGACCAATTTGAAAAAAATTGCCCTTGATGTTGTAACAGTGTGATATTGAATGATAATATCTGATTTTAGCGTTAACCATCTATAGGTTTTGTGTTTTATCAATCACTATCCTCATTTTTTATTTATGGTTTAATGAGTATCCGATAATAAATGTTAGATATCACCTGATAATACCCGAATTCAGACATACAACTGTTTGACGACTGGTATTATTCAGATTTGCAATTGTTTATTTAATTCGTAAAATATCTGCTATAGATTACAAAGGAAGTGGAAGAAATTAAATCTGATTATGGATACATGTGTGAACTAGAGTCAAAGTTCTATATACCAAACTAATATTACTAAAGTTAACATAGTAGATTTGTGTTAAGGTAAATCAGTAATTACTGTTTTTCATAACTTCTCCACCTTTTTTAAAGCCAAGATGTCATTATGGTAATTACGTTGTGCATCACTAAAAAGAGACAGGATTCCTTAGGTAAGGTGGGCTCTATAAAGCCTGCTTTTGATTTGATAGCAAGTGCTTGTTCAGTACTCAGATCATCAGTAATTTCAAAAAGATTATCCGCAGTTGAATCTGGCTGAGTAGTCAGGGGGACAAAGGATACAAAAAACACACCATTTGAAGTACAATTTTGAAAATGAAACCCAAAGTAGAAGATTTTTATAACACAACGAAATTTTTTCCTAATGGTAATAAAAACATCACGAAAGTTAGCAGCCCCGCTGCTCAATAAGACTTCTCTAGTTTCATTTCAGCTACTTATATGAGACAATTGTTCAGACTTACGATGATATCTCTCCTTGTATAACCGTTGTGGCGTACTTTGAACGCTGCGCATATAGCTTTGGTTGGATCCAAATAGTCATCTTATTCCATATCATCGTCATCGGTTAGAGATAGATAAACTGTAAGCCACCAAGTACTTTGTTACTGAAGAGTGTGAAGTAGGTTTAGACAACAATTACATTAGCCAGTTTTGTCAGCACGCACAGCAATGACAAATGGGACTTTAGCTATATAAACTCTTCTTCATATTCCAAGCGGCCGTAGAGGATAGTGGTCTTTGTTGCAAGATCCTTCTGATCCTTTGTACCCTTCAATACTTTTTGTTTCAAACTTTCTACCTTTCATGCCCCAATAGACTACTTTTGAATCAAAACGAAATGAAAACAAATATGCAGGTGTGCAAATGACTTGTCAAAACTTGAAAAATTGTTCTTCTACGGCCAATTCAGTCTCAAATTTGCCCCTCTTGACGAAAAATGGTTTCATCACCAAAAACCAAAATACATGTACAATTTACATTGTAAATCAGAAATTTATTTAATATTATTAATCCCCTGAAGAGTAAAATGAATCAAAGTCCAATTCGGTATGGGAACTCTTGTTGGACAAGGTTCCCAAACTCACCTTTCTAGAAATCAGTGCATTATTATAAAAGCTTATGTAGTGACTATTCTTTAGTCTTAGTCCCAACAATAGCGATTAGGGTTAGCCAGACATTACGGCACGAACGGCAACAATTCTAAGTACAGTCTAATTTCCAGAAATTGTTCTATGGATCAAATGATCCCTATTATTAGCATCACAACAAATTCTGTTTTTAGGCTCAATCCAGTTAATAAGACTAAGATATTGATCAGGTCTGTTATAATATCTGATGACAGTTCTCCAACAATGTGAGATTTGAATGCTTATCCACCTTTTATTTTCTAATAAAAACTGCGTTATCATTAGGATACCGCAGTTTCTTCCTTAAACATGGAAGAATTTCGAAAATTGATGTAAATTCGCCGAATACAGAGCAAATATTTTCAGCTCGATCGAAATGTACTTCTTACCCTAATGTCACCACTCAGTCTGGGAACAGATTAACGTTTAGGCTAAAGCCTATTAAGCCATATACCAATTATACAAGAAGAGTAGAGATCCAAAAATCAAGTGAAGTAAGACTCTTTGATACCTTGACGGTTTTCTTTTTGTCTTTTTGATCCACTCCTCTTTATCGTTTATTGGACCTAATGGGTAATAATAATAATAATAACGGAGTATTCATAAGCCTCTATCTATCTTTATCACCCCTCCATACACGCATATAAGATTAGACAGTAACCAATAAAAAGTTGGTTGGACCAGACAGTAGGCGTCGGTCATAGGGCTAAACTAGACAGTGCGAACTCTCTACAGACGGGACCACCAACAATTTCAAACATACAAAAACACACTTCCAGAAACTGTTCCATCCATACTGGATGCACATGGATCAGATGATCGCTTGTAGCAGCGTCCCGAAAAGCGGTGACAACGCAAAACTTGCGCGTACGTGCGTTAGTGCTACCCTCTGGCAAACCAATCGTTGGTCACAATTTTTGAACGCGCAAATCTTATTGGCTCCGCTGTGTTCAAGGTCAAGTTTAACATGAGTAAGGTGGTATATAAAAAAGCGGAGCTAATACGTATCTCATAACTGTCCTTCGGATATTGTTCTTCTCGATTTAGAAGGTATGTGCTATTAATTTAGTTGCCTATGTTGTTTTATATAAACACATCTGTATTTGGCAAAATACTTCTACTTTGGGTGGGTTATAAAAGTTTATCGAAGATTCTTGCCAGTTAATATTTTTCTACAGGATTTGCTTGGCCAGGTTTTGCTGACTTAATCCCGCTAAATATTTCATTATTGCAAAGTCTAGGCTGATTGAATTAACCCTATTTAAGGGACCTAGTTATTCTTATTTCTGTATCTTTGGTATATCTCATTTGACTAAATTAAATTTTTCGTCCGGGTTTTCATAGAGAATCAATAGCGTTTTAGCATATTTAAACGGAATTTAGCATTTACGTTTACTATATTTATCTGATATACTTCGTCATGATTTTTATTATTTTTTTATTTCCCCAATTGTGATATTATTGTGCTGTTTAGAGTAGCCAAAAGTTAGGATACACTACTCATTTTCTCTTCGTTTTAAAATGAAAAGCGCGGCAAAAACCATTTTGTGGAATTTTCAAGCTTCCTGCATGGCCAGCACTAAACAATTGAGTTCTTTTATTAAGTGCCATTCAAGCTATATTGGTTTGAATGAATCATTAGATGTTCCTATCAGGTCAGATTATATCGTATAGTATGCGGTTTCACAGTCTATTTTCGTAGCTAATTCAAATATCTGACCCCAAAATGATTTCACGCTCGAAAATTGTCCAGAAATGAACTTTTATTGATGACCTTAATTAAGAGTAGGCAGCAGGTGCTATTTAGAAAGCGATATACTGATGTGTTCTCACTAAATAGCCATACGTTTGATCGATTTGAATTTCCTGCCATGCAGCAGGTCCCATCTCATTTAAGGATTTTCCTTCTTACTGGAAATGAGATTAGGGATCGAGTAAAGGCGTTTTAAATAGCGCCTCTACACATACTGATTATAATGCCCCTATGGTACTCAAAAAATACGCGCGAGTTGAAGAAATTTTAACCAATCAATCATAGATTTCAAGTGTGTGTGAGTTTGATTGGCTACATGCTAAAGTTTTGCTTACATATAACCAAAACTAGTTACTACAACTTCAAGCATTTGGAAAGAACTTTATGCGTTTCTACTGGATTCTTTGGTGAGTCCGTGATACATTTTCTGCTTTTTCATTTATTTTGGACCTTTCGTCTGCATACATATAAATAGAACCACTTTATCATTTGCTAATAATGAAATTTAATATTTCCAATAGATTGACAGGCCGCATATACTTGCTCTTCTTTATCAAATCTGTTAACCTTTTTGATTAAAACAGTTCTCACGCTGATCGTTATAAGCACAAGTATGGAGTAGTTAAAAAATATATGATACACGTAAATCGCCGATCCTGCTATTCAAAATTTTATTGCATCTCCATCGGAGCCTATACTTAATCCATATTTGTTATTTTAGATTTTTTCTAACTAAAGATAAATTTTAGCAGTTTAGAGCCTATCAATGACTTCTGCTGACGTGAAATGTTCATGTTAAGCACTCTTTAAAGAACATAGAGCTATTACTAACGCTTATTACTCGAAGCTGCCTGATTAAAAACAGTAGGTAGTTTATGTAAACAAGCCAAACTTAAAGATTATTTTGTGTTTAAATATAACTCATTTCCCACCTGATTCACCTCTTACTCTTATTCATCTTCGGGTAAACAGATGTAGGTGGCGAAACGGGTCATGGTTAATAGGACATGTAATTGCCCATAACTCAACTTTGCCAAAATGTTCTTTCCTTACCCATATTACTATCCATCATTTTCGTGAGTATCTAGGGTTAACTAATAATTACCTATGGTGATGTGGGAATGATTCGAAAAGTGGCTAATAACGCTCAAGAATTTACAAATATAACCGATTTAATGGCAAGAGGGCTATAATGGCATTGAGATTGTCTGGTTTGTTTTTTTTGATATTTATATTTCATTTGCTCCAAGCTATACAACTTGAAAACGCATCCAATATTTCATGGATTTTTTTTTCTTCTATCATTTTATTCAGATGCAGTAGTATTATCGTTCGGGTGATAGCAGTTCAAACTGTGACAACGGTAAAAAGCATTTCAGGTTTGTTTATTAAAATGAACTTCAGGCCACATCCTTTGAAAAAACAGTGTTTTTATGTTATTCTGTTTTCTTGTTATTATTAGAATCTTCTAAATGTACATCTTATTTATATAACTAATCCCTCTGATATTAAATGCTGTTTTTATCGCCATCGATTTGAGAAACGCCTGTAGTGTCTTGGACACCACAGTGAAAAGGTTCAAGAAACACTGGGGTTATTAATGACACCCAGAATTTAAAAAAAGAATTTGCGAGAATTCTAGATAGTGTAGTGGTGAAAACGTACGTATGCCAAAATCGGTATTATAGTTTTGAGTAGGTAAAGGTGATGTATTTGGAAATTATTCCCTATAATTAATTCCTTTCATTCAATTTAGGTATATTGGTTTGTGATGCGTTACATGTTCAACTTTAAATTTTATTGACAAAATATTTTAACATGTTTTAAGAACGCAGCCATGAGAGAATCGTTCATTCTCAGGAAGTATTTGGGATCCGTTCCTTTTGCTTACTTAAATAATAATTTGAACCTCGACTTTAAGGGGGCTAATCAGTTTACATCTAATGATATGGAAGTCTAGTTGTGTTGGTTATTTCTGGGTAACAGGGGGGCTCTTGGAATACGAGATTCTCGTCAGAGTGAATTTAACGTTATAGGTTAAAGAAGTTTGGCCTTAGTTTTAAAGGATTTAAGAAGTTTTATTTGGCAGCAGAAAAGTAGGTTTGGGAGAAGTGTATTTAGTTCATTTTAAGGAAAGCTCTCAAATGCATCAAAGTTTGGAATAATCTTTGAATTTCGATTTCATAATTGATGAAATGTGTTAACTTATTTGAATAGTAAACATGCAACAGAATAGGCCTCTAGCTCGTTTAAGGGCGATGTTTGCAATGTGTGTCTTGGGCTTAAGAGTAACATAATTGGGTCACTCTTATGAGAATTTACATTCTTCTGTTTCTCTTTTGACAAATTCTAATCAGTATTAGTAGTCATATTTCTCATTTAAAGCCTTAGTTATTGTTTCTGACGTTTTAGGTATCCGTACTGATCACTACTGTTGCGGTAAACTAAAATGATATATAAGAATTTGTCTCGTCATTATTCCGAATTTTTCATTCCGATGGATTACGTTCTTCCGTTCTGTTAAAATAGGGCCCTTGGCATTATACTACTCGAAAAAGTTAAATTTGCTAACACTAATATATTTTATGTCTTGAGATTGTGTTCAATTTGACAAAGCAGTTCATTCGAGAATTCTTTATTTCGACCATATTCATCATTCATCAAATACTAGTGTTCCCAGTATCAATTTAAAAGTGTTAAATTCGGTTCGGAATAAGAATGCTGTGCTAAATATTCAGTGATACTCTTCAGTTTAATACTCGCGTCTTAGAATAGGTGGATACAATGTTACTTTTCTAATAATCGATACATAACATTTTTACTGGCTTACACACATTCAGATTAAAGATGATACTTTTCAATTAGTCTTATTAGGAAGAGTTCTGATAAATAAATGAGTAATAAATTGGAACCTTGATAAGAGTAATCTGTTATCATTTAACCTCCATGTAAAAAAATTTCTTTTAGACTAAAAACTAGCTATTATACGAGGGAAAGTAGAGTAGTTTTCAGGCAATAGCACGCAATTACATTGGAGGTCATCACCACCAGCCATTGACTGAATGTTTAGAACCCTGACTTTCGTCATAGGAAGAGTCTTTTTTGCTTATTTTTAGTGATTCGATTGTTCTTTATGTGAATATGTAGATGTTTGTAATTCCACTCCCAATATTTATAAGACTTGGAAATATTCGGCTATAGTTTATAGTAAAAAGCATAACATAAAATAGGGCGGTTATTGTCAAACTCTTGACTTCGCATTAGAGAATTTGAAGTTTTCTGAATGCGTATTTTTACTTATATTACATAGTCGCGTACCATTTAATAGATCTTAAATACATATTTTTACTTAAGGCAAGATAAAAAAGTCAAATTTTCTGAACAGTAGGATCAGTAAAGTAAAAGTTATAGGAAGGTGAACCACCAGTTGTAGAAAATAAAATCGGGATATCCATGAAATCTTGCAAATTTTGATCATTAAATTGATCATTTACTTCCTAGCTATAGTCTAAACTTCAGGTTCTAGTGTTTCAGCATCCCCCGTTTTCTGAGAGAATTCTTGATTGCGGGTTTTAGAGCTTATTTAACGGTTAATTCATCTAGATGGCTGATCAACCATTCCACATGGGTGTTTGCAGCCAAGATGGCTGCAGATGATAAGAACTAATGTGATGATTAAGAATGATAACACTTTATTCGTTTATATTTCATGCTTCTACTAATCCAACAGTTTGACTATTTCTCACTCCAGAAGCATTAATCGTTCAAATGGATCAAAATAATAACAACAATAATTCTCCCAACAACAACCCTTATTCAATGTAAGTTTTTAATTTAGGTTTGGATTCAGTAATTGATTGCCACGCATATGTTATACATCATTTTTACTTATATTAGTTATGGAATGTCCGATTCTACCGGAAATGGCGATCCTGCAAGGTAAGCGATTATCAATACACCTTCTACCGATTTTATTGTGGATATTATTAATTATCATTTTAAAAATATTAGAATGTGACTTACGCTTATGCGTTACAGTATATCAACCCATTGATGGAATTTCATAAACTTATTTTAACCCTGTTATTTTTTCTCAGTCAACAATCTGCAGCTCTCATGCAAATGTATGCGTAGGTCTAAAAATAATTTTTACTGCTTTATTACTTTCTATCCATTTGCAGTTACATATAAATTACACCCTCTTTATACTGTAGTGCTCTGACTCAAAACTTAACCCAGAACTATTTTCCTATTGGTTCAAATGGGCAAGTTCCTATGTATGTCATTTTCTTTGTCTCTATTGAGGTATATCAAAGACATCAAATTAAAGAAAAAATATATTTGTCTATTTATCTAGCCCATTCAACTTGTACTCTACTTCTGCCCCTCAAATAACAGCCAATACCCAGGCCATTGGGTAAGGCGGCGGATATGTAAATTGATATAATACATCGATATGATGTAGTAATATTGTTTTTTTCTCTGCAGTTATAGTGCAACTAATATTCAACAATCAAACCTAGCGGCATTTAACCCGCTGCAAAATATGAA
The DNA here is from genome assembly GCA_900708905.1 of Hymenolepis diminuta. Taxonomy (NCBI): domain Eukaryota; kingdom Metazoa; phylum Platyhelminthes; class Cestoda; order Cyclophyllidea; family Hymenolepididae; genus Hymenolepis; species Hymenolepis diminuta. The sequence goes on along the minus strand of CAADRB010000066.1, from coordinate 55,479 downwards.
CCAATTAGATGTGAATCCAAGACCCAAGTTAGTAGCTTCAATTCCATTATAATAATTTGTGCTTGTTGATCATTAAAAATTTTTTTTCTTATGCAGTTATCAAGTTGTGCTTGGTAATGGATCAAGCATGAGGTACGTTTAACAGAGTTTTTATATAATATTTCCTGGTTTTAATCTAATTATCGATTACTTATTCTTTAGAACGACTCAGCAGACAGTAGGAAATGTCGCAAACAATCAAACGAACGCTGCTTATAGTCATTCAAATACTAGGGACTCCAGCTGGCTGAAATTGGCAGTTTGTCCGAATTTTTTGGCTGGTACTTGCTCATATTCGCGAGATGACTGCGAGTATGCTCATCCTGAGGCTAATATACGTGTAGAAAATGGTACAGTGACCGTATGTTTTGATCACATGAAGGTATATTAATGGCAAAATATGGAAGAAAAAGTGTTGAAATATGTCATGCTGCTGAAAATGATTTTTATTGTAGAGAGGCGAATGCAAACATCCTAGCTGCAAATATTTCCATGTCTCCGACAGACAAAAAGCGATTGTGGAGAAACAAGGTGGCAACCATAGACCGAATAGTATAAATGCGACAAATATTTTCCCTGTAAGTGTATCCGTAAATGTAAAAGGTCTGTCCTTATTTCTTTGAAAAGTCACAATTTTTTAAAAATGTAGGGACCATGCCTCTCTGACCAACTTAATTTTGCCTTTGGAACTACACAGACCTCGTCTTTAGTCCAGCCCCAGATTACATCAGAGGCCCTTTTATTTGCAGTACGTCTTTATTTTCTTATTATAAATAAGTATTGAGTAAAAAATTGTCTATTGTCAAAAATAGTCATTAGTAGCTGTGAATAATATTACAATGGTGGTGTCGGAGATTATATAAAAGGAAACTCTTATGATTCGTCTCCTTAATTAGGTCATACGGGTCTTGAATCTTTGGGGGAGTGGTAAGTTTTTACAATCTTATGCAAGTAAAACAAGCACTGGCTTTTGCTGCGCTGTATTTCCCCCCATATTTTAACTGTGGTAAATTCATTGTGTGCAATTATCAATGCTTCTGTCTTTTACGATGTTGTTAAAGTATTTGGTTAAGTGCTACGGTATCATTCAATCTTTTGATCCATTTGACTAAAAGGCATCAGATGTAGTTTCTACTGTAAAAAGAAAGTGAAACCAGGAGAGTTTAAAATTAAAACCCAAGGATTGTATTTAAACCAATTAGAGTATGTCAAATTTTTCGTCAAAAAGGCCTCATTGATTAGAAGTATTTAAAGAATGCCATCCAAGTCCTTGTGTGGCTATATCACTAAGTTTTAGTTTTCAAGAGGAAAATAGAGAATTAATTTGAGCTTCGCGATTATGTATTTCACATGTGAGTTCACTTTCATCCGAAAGCAAAAGAAGGCCCACATACGCAATATAGCAAGACTGAAATGGGGTGATATTTTCACCTTTTGAATTACATACCTCTAATGAAAATCTACTGAACTTAGCTCAGATATTTAAGCAGTAGAAATATTACCATTTTACCATTAATTTATTAGTCCACTGCTTAAACTGCAAGCGTTACTTCTGAGATGACGCCAAAACTCAGCTGGAGCTAAGTAGCTCCTAAACAGATGGGAGTTATTTATATTAATCTTACAATCCATGACCGAATGCTAAAAAGCTTCCCGAAAGAAGGAAGGACCGAACGTTTGGGTGCTATAACTGCTGCTAATTTCGTGCGCAATGTTCATTTTTAAAGTTATCATTTTTTTATTTTATTATGTTGCATGCGCTATTGACCAGCTACTTCTGAGTGTATCTGTGTTAAGCTATCTCTTTTATTATTCACTTACCTCCGTTTATAGTAATAACACCTCACATATGAAATTTGAAATTATTGCACATTTGAATGTTGGATTCACCTTTATAAGAATGATTGAATACAAAAATTTTGAATTCGATCAAGAAAACAAGCAGCCCAAACTTTAAATCTGCATTGATATGATTGTATAGCAGAATAAGTTTGTTCTATCAAAGATAAAGTATTTATGCTTTATAAGCACTCTGAATTATATGAATATACGAATGCTGATAAGTGTTCATTATATTAACAGTGTCTGCAAAATGCAATGAAGGGAGTGCAAAATTTTACTGAATACGCAAGTTATCGAGTAAGAAAAATTTCCAACCTGATTCATTGGAAAGAACTTGACTTAGTGAATCAAATACGTGAATGGTTGAGCATTCGTGATGAAAATTACCTGTTTGCGCTATTGGCTTTATTTTTATGTTTAATTTTGAGGTCTAATTCGTTTGCTTTCTTTCTATTGCTTCATTTTAAAGTTGAAAAGAGGTGGCCAAATTCCATTCCAACAAATACTACCATTGAATCCCAACCCTTTTGTGCCGTATTTACGTAACTTTGGCATGGGACAAAACGTTCAGGAGAACATTTCAACGACATATGCAACGGGCTTTCCACTGAGTGACCCTTCGTCCCTCGCTTTAGCCACTTATCGGATAAAACGTGCTACTGAACTTTCTATTGAAAATACTCTGAACTCTGTTCTTGGATCTAAACGCACTACAGATGGCAACGGTTCTGAAATATTGGTAAGCTCTCTTCAATTTAAGAGCTAATTGTTGATCAGTATTAACTCAGATAGTGGAATTTGAAAAATTTTAAAGGCAGATGATAGTCATTTCTATTATAAAAAATATACCGGATGAGAGATTATGAGTTCCAACTTGTCTTCAAATAATTGAGTTCCCTGTATCTAGAAACTACCTTAGAACTATTTCCAGTTGGATCTTAGATTAAACGCTTCTGGATCTGATTTAGACAGATTAATCTAACGAGCGCGAATTTCCTATTATCACTAAGACTCAAGTGTATAATATAATAGTTCAATCTAATTTAAATAAATTCTCTTTGCTTACAGGCGCCGCCAATGAAACGCCCTTGCATGGAATCAGCTTTACCTGCAATGGCCAATGAGCATTTGAATGGAGACGCTATAAGTATGCTCAATCCTGTACATTTACCGGATGGGAATTATTACACAAACAGCACCAACCTTTCCAATGCACATTCTCCTTCTACAACTCATCGTAAGTTTTCTTCTATTATCATATATATTGTGAAGAACATCGTAGTTGAAGATGCTTAAATTTTCTTTCAGCTTCTATCTTAAGTGGAGGTCGGTCATTTCAGACGCGATGTGCGTTATTAACCGAAGATGGACAGGTTTGTACTTAAACGAATTCAGTAGAATCATTATAACAAAAAATAGTGACCATTCATAATTTGATTCAGCCTGTAGAATCGGTAGAAGTATGTCGTGATTTTTTAGCGGGCAGATGCTCGCGAAGTGTCAGCTGCAATTACCTGCACGCCGAAAATTGTAAGTCAATATTTTGGGGTGTGTACATAGGTTCTGTTGGTTTTGCTATTCATTAATCTATTTCAATATTTATCCTTAGTGAAGAATTTGGAAGTCGTAAACAATAGAGTACAAATCTGTCGCGACGCTCTTTCGGATCGATGCGATCGTGATAAGTGCCGGCACTATCATATTCCAACGGAGATATTAATAAAACATGTGCCTACTCATGGATTGGACAACAACGAGTCTATCGAAACAGCAGCTGAAAACGCTGCTGTTAATAAATCTTCCTCTCTTAAGAGGACAACTTCTAACTCCAATTCTGCTGGGACTAATGGAAACTTTCGGTCCCCTGGTCTGGAACGTGTGTTTCTATCTCCTCAGTCATCGGACCCTCGTTTGGCTCGAGGTGATCCTAATGGGTCGTGCTAGGGCGCTTGAAATTTGGGAAATCATCCTATTTTGGTTTTACATTCCTGTAGATTGTAAACTATGTATAAATAGATTTACTGGTATATTATCTTGTTTTTTATTTGAGGATATATTTTAAATACTATGGGTGTATGTTAAGGAGATATAACAGTTAAATTGTGTCTCAAAAAAACTGGGTGCTTCAACTTAAAGATGATGCAGAGAAAAGTCAGGAAGAAAAGAGAGAAATTGTGGGTGTATGTAGGATATTTTGTAAAGTATCAGATAAAGAGAGGATTTACCTCCTCTAAGTAAAATATCTGTATCTTAAGGCTACATTAATGTAAATGTAATTTTTGTCATTTTAAATTAGTTGAAAGGGGTTTAGCGGTGAAGTAAAGCTAAACAAGATTCGAATATTTCTTTCTTCACTTTATATAAAGAAGTGAGAGTCAAACGGTTGTAAAGCAAATTGAGAATACAGCGTTTATTTAGATTAAATAAAAGGATAAGATATAAATAAATAAATATATAGCAATGGCAAGAGAATGACAAAAAGTTCAGAGTAAAGTTAAGGATCACGGACCCAGTTAAGGTACTTAATCTTATTTAACAGTTATGGTTGAGCTCCTCAAGTTCTCGTAGCGGATTCTACACCAATAAATCTTTTTTGCTACACCTAAATAATCCTCCTAGGCAGTCCAAATAGCCTCCAGCAGGGTCCTCTATTATCAATTTACTCCCAAATTAGCTAGGCTATGGTCAGAGTAGCAAGAACAAACAAAATGTTAAATGGAGAGGGTTTATTGATCAACTAATTGTGTGTCCCGGTGTCCAAAGCTCAGTCATTAAATACAAAACTACGATAGGGTACGGGGATATTGATTGTTGATTGGCAGAGGAGGCCTCTGTACACACGTCCGCGCTCGTTCTCTACGTGACCGGTAACATACCAGCACCTTACAGATTGTTCCAGCGCACGTGATTTAATCAGTATTGTGAATTCCACATCTTCCCGTTTCAAAAATCGCATTTGAGTTAAATTGTTGATTTTTACAAAAGTGAGATTTAGGAACTAGAGATTATTGAAAAAATTAAATATTTTTTTAAAGGAAATTAAATCTTTACGTGTTTTAAATTTTATTATTAATTACTTCCAAATTTTATATAATCGTTAAAATGCACAAAAATTGTGGGTCGTTGCTTGGTGGAATTTTGAGTAAGTAGTTTAAGGTCGTTTAGTCCAGTGTTATTGCCGAATTTGGGGGGTTTTAGCTATTTTGGGAGGCTAATAAGATTATAACCACATTGCACGAGAGAACCCTTTTTGCTAAGAATTTTAACTACACAATTGCACAGTTCTTATCACCATTAAGTGCAAACCAAATATAAAATATCCAGTAGTATTAAGAACTGAGTGGTAAATTTCCAAATAGGAAGTAAGAGGATAGGATCGGAAATAACGCAAAAGTCATCTCCAGTGGAGACCTGCTAAGTTTAATAAGGCTGCTACGCTCAGCTTATACCAATAAAATGCATTTCTTGAACTTCGAATTCAGGCACCACCCTCTTTCAAGGTTTTACAATTTGAGGTGAATGTCCACAGACGTAATAGAGCGGGCTGAATAAATATAACAGTGATAGTACAAATGAATGCAGAAAAATACCATTTTCGGAAAAATAACGATTAAATTGTACTTTCTCAATATGCAGCTCCTGCTGATGTGCAAATGAGTTTGCTACTGAAATAAATTAGTACTGATAGTGAAAATACATTGTGTAACGAATGAAAGAAGGATAATGGATGATAGAGGTTCAGAACTCATATTACTTACTTAAATTGACGGATCATCACTCTTATTGACCATGATTAAACAGCATGTTTGACCGCCCACATTGCTGGATGTACACCGATGGGCATCGTTCATTTAATCTCTTAGTTAGCCGACCTGCGCATTGACCACTGCACGTCTACAAGTTTCTTTACCGCCTCATAGATATACTTTTCTATTTATTATGGATACTTCACTAGTCGTCCTCAGTGATAGGAAACCAATTTGATATCACATAGATATTTGATTTCAAATCCCTTATGATATCTCTTTATCCGACTAATTTTATGTCAGTTATTGCTCCGAATGACTCAGTAGACGTAAATATGTTTCACCATCTATGTCATTCCTATGTGCGTAACGACTCCTGCTCTAGAATTTTATAATTAAAACTCATTAGTTTTCCTTCAAACTTCTCTCTGACTTTCTGGTCTTATTGACACCATAAGAACTGAATACTACAACAGCACCCAAGGGTAATTGCTGAATACCACAAACATTGATTACCCATCTAGTCCTTCATATTAAGCACACACTATACCCTATTAAGATGGCTTACCCGTTTATCTACCTTCCCTAATCGACAAATCAAATTTATGTCACTCTGGTTAGCCATTCTGCTCATTGGTGTGCGCTAATGGTACTTGAAGACGCGATTTTTCAATAAATAAGTACAGAAATTGAAGTAATGTCTATTAATATATTTGAAGTAAACAAAGATCGGACATTTTAGAAATATTTCTGACCTCCAATAGCAGGAAGAAGATATAAATATATATTAAAGTCCCATTTTCAAACTCTTTTCAATATCAATAGGTCAAAAGTTCTGAATGAAAGTTTTGGAGGAGGAATCTCCCCACGTCTCCAAAATTTCTATCTTACGTCATCACTAATCACTAAAATTTAATTATCTCGTCCTCATAGTGATATGTGAAATTGTTAAACTTGTGACCTCAGACTCTCTACGGGTAAACATCGTGTGTCCTCGAGTGGCCTATTCCTCTCGATCGGAAAAGCTAACTAAGTGTACCTCAGATGATAGCTGCAGAGGCACAGCTGACTCGGCGATGTTTCGAAACCAGTCCTGTCCACAATATCCCTTCCTTTTCCTACAACCGTCCCGTCCAATTAAACTACACATACGATTATGTCCTCACGCGCGTCCTCATCCAATTGACGAATAGACATAGCTTTTCAAAACACACACAGACAAATATATGTATTGTACGTTATAGAATATTTTTGAAGTAGAAATCAAAAGGTTCGATTAATTTAGCATTTTCTGACTTTCCAATAATAAAGGATCCATTTTTATTAATAAATATTTATACTATAAAAACATTGCATTAGCATATTAATTTATAGAAGATAAGAAGAAAATTAAGCAAATTTTTGCTTTAATAATTGAGACCTTTTTAATGTCAAAAAATTTTCATAACTTTTTATGTCACACACTTTTCAAATTTTTGTCTGCCACTACAATATTTTAAGCATTGCTAAGGTTTAATTTTTAAAGTTTTTGTTTTGATTTAAAAATAAGTAAACAAATAAGATGAAAAAGCTTCAACGTTCACGGAATTTGGATTTAATCATTAACCAGTATAGAACTTTTGGATATAACCAGACTATGAAAATAGAATTTAAATTATTAAATTATTTCTCAATAAACAATACTTCTTTATGCAGTGTAATGTCAGTTTCGGAACACACATAATCACGGAAGAAATAAAAATTTCAAATGCTCTGAACTCATATTCTTTTTTTAAAAGTCATCCCTAATTTATTATCATTCTGTGATTATCTTGGGACTGATAGACTTGCATTATGATAATTGGCGATATTTTTTGCCAGTATTTGTAAAATAACTTACTAATTTGACCGTTCAATGAGAAAACATCATAAGACTGGATCATTATGAAAACCTCTTAAAGTAGCGAATGAAAATTAGGTTAAGGACATCATTACTAATAACAGTGATCTTCTATTAATAAATTGAATATGTAATAAATACGTAGCTACAGGTAGAAGGCAAGGTAAATGAGATTTGGTCCATGGCATTTCGGAAAATAATATGAAACTGCCTTTTTTGGAAGATTTTTGACGAAACTCGCATTAGATGTGAGTGGCATTTTAATATGTAATCATTCGATCACCATTGTCATTTATAGGAATTAAAGTATCAGGAAACTGGATACGTAGAGATCATTGAAGAACCGTAATCCCTTTCATAACAGGCGATATTTCACGTATTTGTTACTTCAGCATTCTTTCCGCAAATTGCTTGAAATGTGGGCTTACGCTTTTAGATTTGATATTTTTGGCCCTTTGATCTCTCAGTGCTTAATTAAAATAAGGACCCTTTCGGTGTTTTGATTGATTTTAGTCATGAATTTGTGTAATCTATGTTCTTAATCCCTTAGTATCTGATAACTTAAAATATATTTTGAAATAAGTTACGTAGGAAGGATTTTTGTTACATCCTAAATGCAAAGATTTCTTTTCTTAACCTTGGCATTGAGAATTTTTAATGGAGTCCCCACAGCTAGATTTTCATTTTGGCGTTACAGGGGTGGTATTTTGACATTAGCCCTCTCAAAGGGTTAAGGATTTGGTGTTACTTGATCCTTGGAGTTTTGAAGCTCCACTAGAATTCATTTTGGGAGCAGTTTTGTAGTTTTTGATTTGTTTACTTTGTCAATTTTATCACTTTTCTCATATTACTTCATTCTACTGGACATTTTGAAATGGTGTGTTGAAAAGCTCCAAAAAATCCTTAGTTTAACTCAAGTAAATTTTCCTCGAATATGCGAATTTTGATTAAGAAATTGTTTTGAATGGACTGGAATATATTTGTTTTATTTTTCTTTGGCTTGTTTCTTACCTCTTTTATTCAATTACGGCTTCATAATTTGCATTTAATACAACAGTTTGATAAATTATCTAGATATGTTACATTGAAATTATGCATTTATTTACATAAAATATTTGAAAATAACCAGAAACAAATAAATAAATTCAATCTCTTCAGAGCATTAGTTGATTATATTTAAACCTAGTACCAGAAAGGGAATAAAATGCGCGTCTTTTGGACATTTTCCTATAACAATTAGTACAAATTTTAACCATAAAACTTGATATTCAACTCTGAATGTAAATAACTAATTCAACGAATATCAGAAAAATTGTATAAAAGGGGATCAAATCCTTTAATTTTCTCACTTTATCTACAGATTACTCATTCATCCCATTTTTGGAATTAGATTTATAAATTAGTTTGCTGCTTTACGTCTTAGATTTCAATTTTGCGAATAATTTCCTGAATTTTATTGACGATATATTATCATCAAGTCTTAGATTTACTGTGAAGAAAAATCAATTAAAGCTAAGTCTTGCTGCGACGGCCGAAAAGTTAAAAGACCCTCTTTAGAATTTTTATGTAAAGTTTTGTAATAACAGACAGACAAAGAAAATGGAAGAAATCTATAAAAATACTTGATGATTACGGTCCTCATTTAACTTTGTTCCATGCAAAGTTTATCACTTTGATAACTTATACAAGCAATAATGGCTTCCATATTAATTTGAAACAATAAGATTATTATACTGACGTGAGATTAGATTTATGCTTTAAAATCTACATAGGTTAAAATGTGTATTAAATTTTGTCATCTGTCAATAATCAGTCAAATCTGCATTTTTGAAACTGGAAAATGAAATTTATAGAATATAAACAAATATTTACATTGCTAATAAAAATGGAAAGCCTTAAATGGAATAAAACACCGCACATTTTTTAAATTCATGTCTAAAAGTGTCTCTTTTACTTACGAGCATTTCGATTGCAGGATAACCGTTAAAAAATAAATACTTATGACAAATTTCTCCACAACCTCATTAAATTTCATAAACCTTATTCGTTGTTGTAAAATCGGAGCTTATTCATTTAAATAGGGAAAAAAATACTGAAATAACGTTGGGGATCTATCGGACCCCATCCATCGAATAGATGGAATAAGTTAAGTCACCCATGTCACTAGATCAGTTCAGAGGTGGTAGGCAAACCACTCCAATTTATTAATAAGTAAATTAGGTTTATTTACAAAACATTTCTTCGTTAGACATCAGTTATGTCTTGTCTTCGGAATCTCGGCGTGCTAATAGACATCTGTTTAGGTATCTATGTACAAACAAGCAAACGCACAGGGGGACCACCTGTGGACACCGTAGTGGAGATCTTATCGCCAGTCAATCATTTCCAATCGTCATGTGTTGATAGGCATCTGCTGACTATAGCAAATACGCAACAATTAAGACGAATGGTCATACAGATAGGAGTATAATTGACTCCATTCCCAATTCCAAAAATGCATGAAATGGTTTGTTATTCTCCTTACTAGTACGATTCTCCCTTAGTAAAACTTAAGATTCTTTTTGCTGTTATAGACAAGAATTAAATTTCTTCTCAATAACTTTGCTAGCATTATTCATAACTTCCAATTACAGTGAGGAAACATTGATTTCAGACCAAATTTATAATTAAATGAGAAAAAAGATTGTACACGAACGTATAATTTTGACAAAAGCGGGTTAAAGAATAAATAAAAATGAAATTAAATCGACAATACGAAAGTCTATAAGGTAGATATTTTAGTTTGTGACCCCTTTTCAACCCTGCAGAATCTTTTTTTAATTCGCTTTCTGTCTAATGGCTGTGGTGCTTTTGGGTAAGTAGAAAATGATGTATCACTTTGTGGTGTGTTTACATCGTTCTCTTTACCTAAGATCAATCTGAAGGATTAAACCCAAATGTATCATCAGTACAGGCCTTTTCAGTCATTTTCAAAATACCTCTTACCAGAAGCTGATTCTTATCCGTAGACTGTGTAGGTTCTGTACATTTGTGCTTCTGTCGATGACCCTATGCTCAAAAAGTTGCACCAGTAAGATATTAATACTAATATAATTTATTTAAGTTTTGACAAATATATTCTTACTATTCTCATATACTTACCCCTGACTGCAGATAAGTCAAGTATCTGAATCAACCTCAAAATTAAATCCATTAACCAACTGGCTATGAGAATAATAGATATAAGGTCATCTATGCATCTGGAAGGCAAAAAAATTAACGTTAAATTAGCGTAAATTAAAATCTTTAAGTTTTGAACATTTAGACAAAGCAATACTCATGATTTCATAATTAAAGTTCATTACTTACTTATATGTGATTTCAACTATGCTCTCATATTATAATAGACTCGTTTGCTGTTCCATTCATTCTAGTGCTTTCATATTTTACCATGAACAATGACAGTTTTATTGATTCAAAGGTTTTGACTATAAAACCTAGGCTTGATATGCATTTTTCGATCAGTTCAGAAAATGTAGCACTCCGAAAATAAACATAGCAACAAACATTTTATTGATAAAATGGTAGGGAAAAAGGTCTAGAAATAAAACCCTTGTGTCCTTATTAGGTTACAAAAGACTCATCAGTTGGTGACAGGTTATAATACAATTAACTACTTAATGTGCCAAAACAGTGACTACGAGATTGACAGGCATTCGTTGAAGACAGGGTCCTTCCAAAAAGTCAAATCGCGACGGCAATGTTTTTGATAAGAAAAATTAATCTATATACTCTCTCTATTCAAATAAATAACTACCAGCGCTTTCTGTGATGGTTTTGAAAAGTTTAAATACATTGCGTAGGAATTGTGTCCTCAACTGACGATGTTTATTAATAATATTGAATTTTTGCAAACCAACGAAAAAACTTGAATTGTTGAATTCATTGGCCTCCGATGCACGCTTCCGGTTGAGAATTTGGTACTCTGGACCGAGTCAACAACCCTGCTTTTGAACTGGTGCATTGAGAATTATCAGATTTCGACGCTTGCATAGCAACGGTAGGTAGTAAAAATTTGATACATTTTCATATGTATTTCTAATTAATTAAAACAGGTGCATTTTCAGAAATAACAAAGCTGGAAGAGCCGCTAGCATAAATATATTAAAAGTGATAAAACCAAGCTAAAACTGATGCCATAAAATTGAAATTAGATTAAAATTATAATAGATGGCACATGTGTCTCCTGAAGTGATGTAATCAAAGGTGTAGAACGCAGAGTTCACATTTCGGAATGTCAGTAAGAACCAATTAGTGCCGGACACCGTAAATAACCTTTAGACTAATGTATTCTTGTTTTATCTAATTCTGTTTTTCATCTTATTCACGCATGTTTATTTTCCACCCTGATTTTGAAATTCTTCTATTTCAACCGTCTGACTCCCCAAATTGCAGAAATTTTTACAAATTGTTTTTTTAATAACCTTTTTCGAATTTATTATATTTTCCTTTTTATTTTTCGTTAGGCCATTTAACTATTTTAACAATTAAAACCCACCAACAAACAGTCCAGATACTAAGCAGGTTAAATGCATAAATTTGTTTATTTTATCACAAATTAAAAGTAGTTTTTTAGCCAGGAACTTAGGATAATTTTAATGCATATTTTATTCTTCTTTTTAGTTTTAATGGTGGCGTTTTTTCATTCTTTTTCTAGCGGCAATAATTCACCAACAGGAGGTCTGGAATCTACGCAAGTTTCGTTAACTTTTCCAGTTTTGATAGGGATATTTAGTGGTAATTTATATTTTTCTAATCGATTTATTAACGGTAGAAATACGGTGTCAAAAAAAGAAAATGCTCCTGACATGTTAGAGATAGAATGCATTAAGATAATTGTAAACAAAGAGGTCAAAACATATTGTTCATTTCACGGATTTATAGCACCTTAAGTTTTTTCATTTATATCAAAAATACTTACAAATATATAAGGAAAAATTGTACAAATTTGTTTTCTATTACGATTACCTTTTTAAGAGAATTAAGTAAAGCAGGATTCGTTTAAGAGTTAAATTACAATAATTTCGCTATTGACATTCATATCCCATATTTCTAACCAATTTTTCATGCCTTAGTGTTTGATCAGTCACATTTATTAAAAATGACAAATGTTCAAATGGCTGGATTAGAGTTTCGAATATACTGATTAAAAGTATATCATTTAAATGAAGAAGTAATTAAATACTTCCTTTTGGTCATTTATTTTCTGAAGTAGCAACTGATCAAACTTCTCTCAAATGTTCTACCATTTTATTCTTTCAGTTTGTGGAGTTCGCCTTATTTCATTTCAATAGTTATTTCAATAGTTAATTTACAAGTTTATGTTCTATTGCAAAAAAAACCTACGTAACAGATTCAAGGTATAATTTCTTTTCATCACAAATTCCATCATTATTAAACGTAAGCCAAGTTTAACAGGCAGATTCTGACACAGTTGAGGTTCCCTCTTTCCACCAAGTTGAGTCCGATTCAGAACTTCTGGTGGGTGAAGCAGAATATAATCTCTCAAATGTATCAACTTTACATACTTTTGAAATGGTTGTTGTCAATATATCTTCTGGAGTAAACAGTAGTTGGCGTTTAAACTATGATACTGAAAGTAGTTAGTACCCAACTTTTTTGGCCAGTAAAAATTTTTACTGCGGGGTGCGTAAGGTATTTGAGAACAACATACGCAATTTTAGAAAAACTGAAATGAGACTGTTAACGATTTAAACTTACAATTTCTTGCAAAAAAGAAATAAATATTATAATAACCTAAGTTTTATCCCATTTATCCTCCTTCGGTTTCTGTCACACAATTCGACTCAAGTAGCGGTTTCAAGCGGTCTTTATTCATGTTCTCCATCGCTCAAAGTATGGTTTCCATCGGAGAGAAGGATTTTTTGTTATGGGAATGTCTATTAACTTTCTTTTCAATCACACCCGGTCCCACACGTGATAAAGCCAAAGGATCAAGGTCTGGTGAGTAGTTAGGAGGCGGCCATGAGTCTGATGTGGCATGATGATGAAAATCCTCCTCCATCCAATCCTGGGTCATGACGGCTTTATGGAATGGAGAGAAATCTTGTTGGAAGACATAGGGGAGCCTTCCTCCATTAGCAACGCTGCCTATTCAAGGCGGCTTAACAACAGTGGTTTGAAGAGTCCCCACATGGGCATCTACATCTGCATTGACTTTAATGCCCTGGAAAAACAATAGTATGCCTCTCCCTCATTGCTCTTCACAACATCGAAAACAATCACTGTTACTGGAAACTTCATGCGCATGCATAACAGTTGGAACGCCCCGACACAGCCACCTATCATTTCTTCGATTGATTTCTTCATCTTTGCTGAAGTTGTTTTCGTGGATGATAAACTAAAAACCCTCATGTCCTTCTGAGCGCTTCAATTTGTTTAAGAGTCGTCTTGCGCGCATTAAACAATCTCCTGAATTGTTTTTGCTGACATAAACTGACCTTGCCTAAGAACGTATGACCTGTATCCGAGGTCTTGATGAAGAATATTTCATATTGTTCCTTCAGACGCTTGAAGACCTTTGGCAAGATGTCGTGCATTAACTTCCCACGATTTTCGTCCATTATATAGTAGCTAAAAAGTTATTTGGATTTTGATCCCCCAAGGTATTAGAGGTATAAATCCAATTTTAGATCCACTGTCAAGTATACTTATATTAAAAAATTACTTGTAATACACATATAATGTAATAATAATTATTTTTAAGAGGTGCTGGTAACAAAACACAATTCTGCATCGCCTTCACCACCCCTAATGGCAAACCAGTCTTCCACTGTCAGAATCAGAACCCGTAATTTTGACAGATATCAAAACAGAATAGATTGATGATGTGGATGCTGAGGAAGTTTCGGATTTGTCGGTTCTTCAACCTTATTCTTCATAACTATCTACTAGTTTTTCAGTTAAAAGAGAACCTGCGAATTTTTGGCATCATCACTAGGCAAAAGACTTTGTTGTGCATTAAGCCCTTTGAAGATATTTGGAATGACAGTTCAGGAAATATTCTATCTTAATATATGAGTCCTGGTAAATACTAAAGTTATTGCTTGTCTAGTGCTAGTAAAAAAATTTGACAAAAATACTCACGGTGTTAAATTTGTATTTAATTTTGATTTTAATTTTATTCATCATTAATTCAGAGTTAGTTTTTATATGCTGATTTATGACTTCGGCAAGTTGGCTAACTCACAATTGTGAGTTTGTTATTTGAAACTGAAAATTCACTATTGGTAAGAAACACACGAACTAGTCTTTGCGAAGATATCGGCCTTTTTATTCGGGATGGAAAATCGGATAAGCTGACGACCGAGCTTAAGTTTTTATGCACATTTTATTATTATCGCTAAATTAAGCATTGTGGTATGCAGGTCCTCAGTGTCAGATCACATGACAAACTCTGAAACATTATGTACATTATTCCCAATACATTACAATGGCAAAACGATGATATCCATTTTGACCAAATGTACAAAATCTGGCAAAGAATATGTGGTTGGTTTTTCCTTGCTACTAATATATTTACTTCAGCTACATGCTCAACATATTTAATGCTGTAATACTCCTAAATTTTTCTGTTGCTACGTCAATCACAATAATACTCTATCACACTGTTATCAGATGACAGGACCGTTTAGTTGATAGTGAAGCCTAAACCAGTGGAAAAAGATTGCTCATTGTCTGAAGATGTCATACACGAAAAGACTATTTCTTGATTCATGATCCAGAGAGCTAAAATTTCTCTGGGCATAAGTATTTAGCCTCAAATGTGTGAAGATCTATATGTAAAAAATCATCCTACGAAAAAGAATTTCATACTTTAGATTGACAGTAAAAGAAAAACATCGGGCTTAACTACTGATGTTGTGTCAAAGTTGCCTCAAGGAAAGCAGATGTCAAACACTGAAATACTCTGACGATGTTGTTAAGGAAAATAATTAATTTATCTCCTTGCGGTCCGGATGGATCAATATCGACCCGAAGAGAGGATGAAGGGACGGATTTTCAGTAAAAATGGAACAAAGTAACCAAAACAGAATGTCGGGATGTGAATTAATTGACCATTTTTGACTATTTGACTATTAGGAGTAGAAGAATGTGGCATCCAGGTTATCAGTGTCAGAACACATGAATTAAGCATTTCGTGTGCTTCTATCTGTGTGAAAAATTCAGGTGCGTTTGCTTTAGGATTTTCCGGTGGAGGGTTTAGTGTTCAGTTCCCAATTTGAGTTTGTTCATAGAATCAAATTTGTATTATATTGGATCTGTTAAATTAAAAATCTGCTCTTAATACGATTATAAAAAAATCGACATTTCAATCATTCTATGTTTGACGATATTTCGCATTATCTCTGACTGCTGAGTTTCATCTACACATATATTTTTTTATTTAACATATCATAACAAATGCTCACGGCATTCTTATCACGTTTTTATTTACTCTTATAGTAGAATAGCAATTTAATAGACAAAATGTACACATGGTAAAGGACCACAAGTGTCTGAGCGGGAGGGAAAAGAGGGCATGAATATACGCGGAGTCTCACGCAGTTCATGTGTCGTTAGGCACTCATTCGGGCTTCTCGATAGTATCTGCCGTACCCTGAATGCTGGTTGGCATTCATTAAAGAGCACAACATTGAGTAGAGTATTAGGTAGTTAATTACTACAGCCATCCTGACTGGCTGGTCAGATACCACTCCGGTTCATAATGGCTGCCTCTAAATGAGCCAATTTTACTCACAATAAGTTGTATGAACATTAAATCTATTTATAGTCGCATTCACCAATCACTTCATTGTGAGGATTTATTAATCATCTGCGTTATCGCAACTTCCTTGTTTTCCATGCAACTAATTATTTGCAGAATTTTTATTGTCTGTTGTCGTTGAAAGAGAAGTTATTACGCCTTCATTTATAATGCGGCAAACTAGAAGCGTTCATCTTGAAACATAGCTCACTAAGTCATCATTTCAATTTACTATAACAAACCTATTATCAAAGATACCCAATTAACCTAATAAATGCACGGAATTAAATGCAGATAATAAACCGCTGTTTTGCAGTTAAAAATAATCTATATCTTTTCCCAGATCAGAGAGAAATCTGCTGAACTCTCTTCTCATTTTTGGTAGGACTGACTTTGAAAAGATATTGTAAGCTTTACTAATATTTTGATTCTAGCTCAACAAATGCTACGAGCAATGACATGAATTATTAATGTAACAATGATTTTGTGATACAAATTCTATTACCATTTCCATTGTGCAGCCAATCAGGGCATGGAGGAGTACATCTAATAGCCGGAAGGCAGTTTTAAATTCGGGAATTTTGACGCACTTCTACGAGGTCTCTAAATATTGTTTCGGACCGAAACCCCTCAATAAAGAATTCTGCAAGATTTAGCTAAAAAAACGTTAAAATCGGAGTAGATGTCATATCATGTAAGCTTAAAAGCCTGAAACGATCATACCTCTTCAAATAGTAACTAGAAATTTTGGCGCTGAATAGGTAATAATAATAGATGGGACTATTTTCATTAATAACGTAGTGCTGATAACGGCTTTTCTCTGCGTTAAAGTCAACCAATTTGGAATTGTAAGGCAGCAAAGATGTGCATGATAATCAGCTAGGCCTTCGTTGGCTGATAATCTGTTCTATAAACTATCGAATTTAATAACCCCGGACTAAGGGTTTAAACATAATGAGGAAAACTAAATACTGAAAATGCAAATTTGAAGATATGGTTTGGAAAACAAATTAACATAAAAACGAACAGTATTTTCGTATAAATAGTAACGGCATCAAAATGTCTAAAGATACGCATATATTTGCTCCATCTAAAGGCTATCAACACATATTATAATTTTTAAAATAGTTAACATTTACTAGTCATTTTTTGTTTTAGACCCAGAATTTCTATAACTATTAGTAAAGGAGAGGAAAAAGTCACCAATAAGATGTTATAATGATAAAATCTAGTTTTATCAAATTTATTGCATATTTCGTGAAAGGATCGAAATAGAGGATCAACTTCTGAAATCGGCGTAATTGACCATGGTTTTACCATAAATGATAATTATAAAAACTCTAAAATGGGATCGGAATTTTACTGGAACTTTTTCTACTATTTCGACTTGGGAAATAAAAATAGATTGACAGTCAAATATAAAACCATTTTCTCTAAATAGTTAGAGACAGAAACAAACGCGACTGTTTAATACCCAAAATCTAAAAACCGTTTTAGTCTATATTACCCCACAACTATATTGGTTACATGAAGGAAAAATTATACTGAAATGCCATGACCACCCACTCAGTATAACCAAACAGTCAATATTCACTGAGCATTGCAGACATGAAATCGCTCATGAAACTATTAAACAAGGCTTGAACTTTAAAACATGAAGAAGTGAATCAGTGAACTGTGTCCCTTAAGTGAAAAGTCGGTAATCTTAATGCAAAATTATAATGATACCCCGATGTCATTCAAAAGTTCTAATTGGTCTTCATTTATTCATCCTTCATAGGTTATATCTCCAGTTCAGGAGCTCCCCAATTATAGACTCTAGAACCTCTTGCTCTGCTGATGGTGATTTTAATTCATCCCACTGGACTTCTTAGTCTCATTCAAATTATTTGAAAAGAGCAATGTTGATCAAGGTTCAACTCAAAGGAAATCTTCTAATCAAGGGATTTAAAGATTACGTATCACCAAACATTAAAACATCTGAACATGACAAATTAAAGCATTGTAAACTTAAGCGTTTTAACCTCTTTTTGCTTACTTTACTTTTCTTTCCTCTGTCTTTCTCTTTCCTGTAATTCTTTCAACTCTTTGTAGATTGGAACATATGCTCATTCATAATTATACTCACCATCGAAGTTGGCTTTGGACCGTATTTCTATTCTCGCCTTGTATTCATTCTTTTTCATTCTCTGGAATTTACATTTCCTTTAGGTGGTCTAAAATTGGCATCGCGATAATAATTTATGCTCCAAGTGTCTAAATTACAAATCACTAGTTTTTCCCCACGATTTCGATAACAGTTGCCTTTTCTGTAAATTCGTTAATGTCGCATGGCGAATGGCGAATGGCAAACGGCGAATGGACCCAGATCCTAAATGAAGTAAGCCGAACCATTTAACCAAACATATATTTACTAGGTGTATTTGAATAACACGCCAGTAAGTGCAAATAGAACTCTTCGTTGGATACTTCATTCTCGCCAAAATATTTGGAAGATTTTTAAATAAAAACACTGGAATCAAATCATCGTATGACCAATGAAACGCTGAATAGCTATTACTGCTTGAATAAAATGATGCACAAGTGAATGTGAAATGTTATCCCTATTTCCATGTAAAGGAACTGATTTTCATATGAAATAAATGGTCATACTAAAGTGAAAAGGAATTGTCTACATCCCATATCGTGAAGACAGGTAGCCCGTCTATCTTGCCCTCTGCAATGTCTGCACTGCCAATGTCTTGTCAATAGAGATGAGTCAGTTGCAGGGTTAATAGTTTCACCTTGTTAGATTTGATGTATCGAACAGTAGAGATGTCTGTTTTGCTGTTGCCAATATGCTTCAAGGTGAGGTCGCACGTATTAGGAGCATCGAACGACAAAGAATTGAAATCTAAATACGATTATCCTGAGGATAGGCAACGAATTATAACAATAGGTCATCTAAACCTTTCCATCCCCTTACTCTATGAAAACCGATAAGAGTAAAATGAAGATGTTAAGTGGCGCAATTTTTGTGAGAATCACCATTTACTACTGGTTATTCTTTCCTAACGCGTTTTCGCCAAATTATTCTCTCTCATCCGTGGTTTTATTCCAAAGAGCATGAATTTTTAAACAGAGAACGTTTTATCAAGCTCTTCACAAAATCATTAGATACAAATTATACCACTAATTAAAACGGTAGCTGTAAGGTGGTCTCCCCACACAAATTCGCTAGAATTTTGGCAGTCATGAATCCAAGCTCCCTCTTCACCTAACTGCGCTAAAATTGCTTAGCAAAAGGAGAAATTCTGAGAATTGGAATCTTGAAGACTTGAGAGTGAAAGGAGGCGGCATTTTCTAGATTAAGCAATATTCTGATTTCTGATACCTGTAGACAAGACGGACTTGAAATATGTGGGCCGTGGTGATTACAATCTGTAAGAAATCGTTCTGAGTGTGCTCCAATGAAAAGAATTAACTCCCTCCAATTTTTGGGAACTCTGCATCTCTTCAGTCCTCTCAGGAAAACTTGCTTTCGGTGCTAGAGAGAAAAAGAAGAGTCAACGATCTTAGAGATCCGACTCCAAGGCAGGTCATAGAAGATTTCCAATTGTTCGACGAAGGGATCCTCAAACTTTTGAGGAGGAAAGCCCTCCACAGTTGAGATATTCACTGAACCTCGTTTGAGTGTTTCGCAGTGTGATGATCAAATGGTACAAAGTGATTATGAAAAAGTATAGGAATCGCATAGAACGCTAACGTAGCCTTTTGGATAACTACTAATGGATATTGGAGTCTCATCACCGGCTCGCATTAGAAGAGCCGGTTCTGATCTCGACTGCTAAATAGAAATAACCCACTTTCAAATTCCTTTAACTTATTCAGCCTAAATAGTATTAATCATTTACATGCAAATGGAAGATTGCAAATGCTGGCAAGGTCTCTTTAGTCACCTAAACCCAATATTGTTTAATTAACCCAAATAGCATTAACTTACGTCTGCAATTCATTGCAATTACTAATTATTAGTATGTAACATTTTCGGATGAATAGTCTCTAAATGAACGTTAGAAGTTGTATCATTCACACATGTTAACATTCAGACGATGGTTATTTTATTGGCTAGTCATCAGACCAACATGAATACAAAATAGTTAACCCAACCCAGCATTTCTTGGTGTCTTTATCAATTCCCAGTTACCTCTGCTGACGCTTTTTGTTTTCTCTCCATTTTTTAAATAATCTTCCCCACTCTCACTTTCTCCCTCTCGTGTTTCTTGCCGATGTATTTCATATGTGTGCTTACTTAGTTTCGAGTCTTTTGATTTGATCATTAAGTTTGTTTTCTGTTAGCCCCAAGGAATATCATTAATTTCGTGAGGGAAACATTAAGCTTGCTTTATCGGGTATTTAGAAATCAGCCATACATTAATTAATCAAAGTATAAATGATTGTCAAAACAGAATAATTTGTCTGCAAGTGAGCTCAGTGATCAAATTTTAGAAGTAAATTATTCAAAGGCTATATATCTTTTACGATCAATAAGTCAATATCCCAGTTAGGAGAATACATGTTCTAGTTGCTAGAGCAAAAACTCCGTATAGTTCAATTCGAATTATGTACAGTAAAGCGTAATTCACATAAATAATTTAAGGATCAACCGCTATTTCAATATTAACGGGAATGCTATAACGTAACCAACTAGGAGTTCGGATAGTAATCTAGCAGAGCCAACAATC
>CAADRB010000066.1:0-21553 GCA_900708905.1 Hymenolepis diminuta | reverse complement strand
GGGGATGAGGGATGAGGGACAGAGGAGATGGGAGGGAAGCGTAGGAGCCAGTAAACTACAGCAGTTTTGCCGAGAGTTTAGCATTTTCAAGCACTTCTTATTCTCACTTAGGCATTGTTCGTTCTTTTAGGATAGCTAAAAAGTGAAATTCCACTTACATTCGAATCCCGTCTTTTTGTATTCTGTCCGCACGATGGAGACAGATTGGCCTCTATTGTATTCGGCAGTTTACATGACAGAAAGTTATCAAGCCTCTGAAAAGTCAACAAAAAGAAGGCTAACAAAGTGGTGAGTTTGAATGAAGTGAAGTGGTAAAAAATATGGCTTACGAAAATATGACCCTGAGGTACTACGGGGCACTTCTGGAAATATAAAACTCAAATGTCAATGTTTTTAAATATTTATTAAGGTATAATTGCGATTGCAGTAGCTAATCCGATCTTTCTCTCACTTTTAGAGGCAAAACCACATACTAACATGTATACCTGAGTTATTACTATACTCAGCATTATATTTGCAAATATATAAGTCTAGCGATTTAAATTCTAAACCTTATGATTCTTACTCCTTCACCATTTTCCCGTCTCTCTCCCTCTCTTTCGAGTTTCCATTATCGTTGCACAACATAGTTTGGTTTATTCTCAGCTCCTGACTTCCGAATTCGAAAACTGTGCTTGCCTGTTGTTTATTAGCAGAAATCTGTTTATCTTAGCTCCAACAACCTAATGTGGCGCAGCATGAACTCCATATTACTGTATATGGACAGGGTTGGAATAAAGAACATCAGGTGATTAAGCGGGTAATAATTCTTCCCCTTAAATCACTTCATTCCCCCTACGGGATTGAATTAAGTTAATTTGAACGCGGGCATAATTATAAGACATGGCATGCCATAAAAGAGAAGGAACTGAATAGATAATTTTATGAAATTATTCCTTTCACAGACGACTACAATGAGCCCAACTGACTATTTTGTAGGCCAGTACTATGCCAATAGGGCGGATTCATTTGGACGATCGAGGAGAGGGGGGAGTGGAGGGATGGGAGAGTAAGTAGGGGAGAGCTAGTAAACACGTCAAAAGTGCACGCGTGAAGGCTGGAATGCGAAAAAATAGCACGAATTAGATGGTTAACTAGTTGCATCTAGTTTACGCCCCACAGGATCAACTATTGGTCATCAGAAATGCACTTCATGTTGACTGAATTTGAACCAGTTGTGGCAAGTAGGTCACAAACAGACGTATATGGGTCACCACCATGTGCGTACTACACCAAATATTAACAGGCGACATTCTCTCCATCGAACCATAAAACTACAAACATAATGGGTAAAATTTGCAACATACTGGTTATAATATGTCTGAACCAAATTGCAATTTACCTCAAGATCGGGTGAAGAATGTACATTGTAGTATTCGTTGGAAATTTCTGTGCGGATACCATTCAAGTAATTTGCACTGGCGGGAGTAGATGGCGACGAGAGAGAAGCAGATATATCTTTAATTATGCTCACACCTTGTCTGATCATATTAGATCTGAATTCAAAGGGAACTTGAATGAAACAAAGGAGACGTCATCGTGAAGGAGGAGCATTAGTAAGAATAAAGAAGACATCTCATTCGAGTTATAATGGAGGTGAATGAAATTGTATTCAGAACGGTGTATCATGAATCAAAATCAGTGAAGTTTTGCAGTTGTTCGAGATGTTCAACGATCTGTCTGCCGAAGTAAGACCTTTTACAGCTAAATTGGGAGGTTCTAAACACGCGCATTCTGATATTACATTTATATGATCTCTTCCTTCAACTTATTCTATTACACCTATATCTGTTGAAATTCCCGATTCTCCTAAACGAATTCATGGTCAAGACCATTATTCGAATCGTGGAACAATAAACACAGGGTGAGAAAACAAGAATTCGTTGCCTCGTCAGGAAGCAGGGTCCTATCGAGTGTGAGCAATACTCTAAATTTGTCCTCTTCCGAAAGCAAATGGAACTACCCGGTTGTGAACTGACTGCTCTACAGCTTTAAACGCTGCATTGGGGCCCAATTGTTACACAATACCAGCTTGTGATTACATCTCGATACTGCATGATGGTAAATGCTTGGGAAAGTTTGATTTATCAGAGACTTATTTGCATGTCAAAGTTGCAACAAAGTCACAGGGGGTACTGATTATCAATATGCATCACGACCTATATAAGTACGCCAGACATCCATTCGGTGTCAAGACGGCACCTGCTAGTTTCCAACATCTAATGGATATTGTGACTTCCGGCCTCTCTGGTACTTCTGCATACCGAGACGAGATAAGTGCTATTGAGCACTCTCTACAGAAACTTCAAGAACGCGTCATCGACCTTCAATTTTCAGATTCAATTAAAATTGACGTAGCATTTGAGGTGGCTCATGTCATGACCTTACCTACATCAAATTTCGCAAGTAAAATTCATAATCAGGTCACGCATCATTAGGTCTTGAAAATTAGAAGGCACAACCAACCCTTGTACAGTCTCAAGTCTTTCAGACGTTTCCTTTGTTGAAAAGTGGTCATTAAATCTCCCAACTGATATACTCATAGAAAGCTCAAGCTCCGTATAACTTAGGGCAAATACATTCTGTTTTTTAATAAACCCAATTGTTAATTTTAAGTTTACTTTAATAAATAATGAACTTTAATAAACCCAAGCTAAAATATTAAGTTCTCGCTTTTTTACTATCTAACACGGCAATCGATTCCGTTTAAGCAACAAATGATAACAATAAATGAAACAATCAAGTTAACCAAATTCAAATACGATTAAAGAACCTAAATAGGAGACAATAGAAGCACAACAATATATTAGAACTTACTTTAGCGATACACCGGTCATAAAGGAAACATACTGTTTCCGTTCACATTAAGCGGTGAACTTTACAGCAGATTTAAAGACTAGTAAAATTAAATAAATTTTGTTTGATTTAGTTTTGTGAGTCTCACCTCTCTATGCTCCCGTTTCTTTAGGGGCGCTTAATTTAAGCGAATTTAATAATACCGATGATGCACGAGGGAGATATGTATGGCATGCTCCCACTAATCAAGGTGTTATCCTTCTGCTTAAAATAATGTTACGCAAAGTTTCGATTTAATTATAGATAAATTGAAACTCACATTATTGTTTATTGTAATTAATTAAGTTTAATTTCAAATTCTACCTTCTTTATACAATGACCATTTGTCTGCATATTCATCATCCATAAAAGTACTAGCTTATCAGTGTGTGCAAACATATGATCAAAAATGATGCCATTTAACGACACTACTAACACTTGTTAGTAACACTTACAAATCATGATTTCTTGAGAAATTCAATACTTGATGAAATTGATCTCCAAAGTATTTCAATGCTAGACAATTTTATCCTCCAAGATGATTATTAATCCTATCAACATCTCTTTCACTAAACTAAAACGATTATTTTGAGTAGGCGATAGGAAAGCGGACCAATTCTATACCGTGCTCCGGGAGTTCGATATCAATGACACGTCATCGACATGTCAGTGCCACGTTATTACTATGGCAGGTTACGCCATGGTGAGATCAACCGCCATTCCATCTTATGTCGGGTGGCTTTATGTATATTTTTATTACATGCTAAAATGTGGCTTAAAAATTCACCATAGTTAATATGCACTCTTAAGTTTTCGACGGCTTCACATTTTAAGACCTTATGAAGAGAGGCCCATAAGTTGTTGCAGGATCATATTAAATCTTGCAATATTGGTGCTCCGCTATTACTCTGGCTATGTTCTTTATCGAAATAGGATTAATTTAAACGATATTTAAATTGGTTGCTATGTTCAGTCCCTTAATGTTAACGCATTTTTCCAGGTAATGTGGCTAACAAAAAGCAAGATCTGGATATAAATATCAGTGATTTTGGGTTTATTATAGATTTTTGCCTTTTAATTTTCTTCATGGTTTTTGATAAATTATTGAAGATTCGCTTAATTTATCTAATTTTAGCTAATTAACCTGAAAATTCATTTCTCCGGATATTATCTAATATCTAATATTAGATAGTTTGAGGCTCTCAACTGGTGTTGGAAGCCATTGCATTGAGAAGCGGGAATTTGCAAGGAGTCCTATTCTAACCCAAATCTAATTAAAAGGAATACATATTTGTTTAGGCTTGTCTCATTGCTAAATTTTCATCGATCTCGTGGTTCTACCAAATGTCGAGTCGCCAAATTTACCGTGTTAAGGCATTCTAAATGAATTCCCAAATCTTATTTTGAGTTAGAGTAATTACAATTTAAAACAAATTCACTCATTTTCTCTCAATATAAGGAGACTTTCTTTTATTTGAGGATTGATTATTTACATGGCAGCAATTTAAATGTCATTAATAAGCCCCTGTTTATACTATTACCCACAACATGCACATGCGAAAATTCCGTAATTTGTTCATAGGCTCGGAAAATGAGGTTGTATAGAGCCTACATTGACTCCAATGAAAACTAGGCTTCCAGTATTACTGAATCACATTCATCTATTAAAATAATTATAGAGACTTCATTGGTCGACATTGGCATCGACTCAGCGGCCGCTGATGGTAATTCAAATTCATTTGCTCTTCAGCCTCGGTCATCACATAGTCTTTCAGTCCAATGAGGATCTGTGGATTTGTCGGAATCGTTAATTAAAATAAATATCGATTCTGAAGCAACCACAAAGACTACTCCAACTGATAATGCCATCGAATCTGCAGATACTGACGAATTTTCTGATTCCACAAAAGTATACTGTTTAGTCTGTTGTTCAAGCTGTTCAGAACGATGCACATTTGCCTCAAGTTGTTCCTTCTGCTCTTCAGCCTCAATCGCTACAACGGACAAGTATGCATGAGGCTGGTAAATATTCTGCAGATTTGTGATGGAATTCTCGACCTTACTGCCATGTTAACCATCAACGGCTTATATGCTAATTAAAATAGTCAGATTATGTAAACAATAATCGTATTTATGGAATAATTAGTATGCTGGTACGCTTTCACTTGTTAAGTAGGGTACTATTTTGTCTGGCAACTTATTTTTCTTATTGACTAGCTACTGATATGGAGATTTGGGGAGAGTTTACAAATACACTTTGATGGATTTGAATATCAATAACGTGCTAGAAATGATCTATGGACTTTGTGTCTTGTTTTACTAGATGGCTGTGTTAAGTAACTTGGTTTGCGGGATGGAGTATCTTATTCTGTGCACTGGAGCACACAAGTTATCAGGATTTGGGATGACTGTTACAATCCAACTCAGTTGGTCCACTCCGTTTAGGCGCCATTTCAGGAGGATGGACTGCGCTTAGTGAACTGGAATAGGCAAGAATTCCTGGTACTTTTGGACTGAAGTCATCTGTCGATTTCACCTAAGGGAGACAAGTTAATATGCGCAAGTGTTTCAGTGGAGAAGGTATTTTTAGTACAAATGTGGCCTTGAAGGCATCGGCTTAGCGATTAATTCAACCATCCCGGTGGACCATTACTTCACAATTGATTGAAGTAACCCAAACCCAAGCTTCACACTGTGCACTTGAGTCAAGTCCACAATCGATTAGAATCATGCTTTCGAACTGAAGTATGCCACCGACACCAATTTTATGTAATTTTATTCTTGAATTCACTGACGGTACATCTGAGTAAGAAAAATTAACTTCTTTAACTTAAATGTTTCATATTTTGTTCTCATTACTACAATCTTTGCATTTCACATTAAATTGTGTTCTGGTTAGGCACCCCATTTGTTTAATTCACAATGCATTATTTGTGCCAAATTAATCGGTCGAGATGCGTTGACAACATAGTTCAGATTATTGATTGCCTAATGATGCACTTCTAGCAAAATTTCAAATGAAATACGAAAACGTCGACATTTCTTAAATTAGCTTCATTAAAAAGCAGAATATATTTAGCAGTCGAAGTTAAACGCTGAATAGTTGCAGACTTTCGTTGACTTTTAGGACTAATTTTTCATTTTAGGACAGTAAGAAGAAATGCAATTTGGGTTTTAATCAGAAATTCCTAATGCGATAGAACACGCATGTTTTTCTCACTTGAGATAGAGTGTTATCCTTTGTGCGCACACATATATATATAAATATATAAATATAAATATATTTGTATATTGTTACCTTCGACTTTTAGCGCTGCTTATGGCGTTTATTTCAGTTGTGCAAATAGACTCGATCAAACGTAGGACTTCAGTAGGTACATTTACTACCTCATTTGTGGGTAATTTAATCAATAAAGATTACTGTCGCAGCCTTCTCTTCATTGGCACACTTTATTTGACTATTTGAAGTACAACTATTTATTCAGTTATTGCGATTCGCCAAATCTATTACGTAAGGTTGATTGAGAGAATAAACCATTAAGTGCTACTGCAGATTTAAACACGAGCATATTACAGTGGAGTGCTTATCTTTCCATAGTCATTGTTTGCATTGGCCCGCGCTTTCAGAATATAGCCACCTCATTGGCGTTGTAGATAGTTACAATGGCGAAGTTAAAATTTTACTTTATTTCCAAAAATAATAATGAATACCGTGAACTCGAACTTATCCTGGTGATAAGGCAGGAACAGAATAAATAACTTCTGAAGAAATGGCAAGAACACTGCAAATAGCTGACGAAGAAGCAGCGAGAAAACCTGCGGGCGCTCTATGGACAGTTCTCTACAACTCTGCATTCGATATTTCCTTACCAAACCCGTTAGCAGAAACTCAAGTTCTAAAACTCAAGAAATTTCACCATGATCCGGAACCTGATCTAACAATCTCTAACTGATTTGAGAAACAGCGAAACAATTTTGGAGACAATCTTACCGATGTTCTAGGTGAGGTTACGAGCTGCCGACTCTGATGTTTCATCCACCCAAGAATGATTTAGGATATACAATTCGATGCCAAGTCTCAATTCTATCCCATCTGTTTGGCTAAAAGCCTTCCAAACCTCGAAAGTGCTTTAGATGTCTTTCTTTCTTTCTCAAAATGCTTTCTGTATCAATACTGTTTGACACTGTTTCGAACTCTTTCACTTCTCTGACATTTCAAAGGATCGTCTCAAATTTCTATTGCGTTGCGTGGTCTTTGAGGACTTTGTTACCAAATCTTCGAATTGGTCGAAGGAAGTGATAAAACCACATTAGAGGATCTTGCTAATGGATGCATTAAGTCGAACATCAGGCGTGGAAAGGCACATGAATCAGCAGAAACCTTGTGATCAATATTTTGTGGATAGACTTCCTAACGAAGTCATTTTTAATAGAATTCTGTCCCTAGTTGCTTTCTCTCCCCTTCAGCCTCTACTTAATTCAACCCACCGGCTTGGCCTGCGAGCAACAATTAACCATTTTCTAAATTTCTATACATCTCTAAATGTTACTTAGACCCTCATAAATTAAGACTTCAACATCGCAGAATCTCTGGACCCTAATTGTAAGTCAACCTCTAAAACAACCAATCAGCGACGGAATTCGATATTGAGTTGTCCCAAACTGATATACGAGAACTCTCCCGAAAACTTCTGGAACTCGCCGGTGATTCTAATTCGGTACAAGAGGATATTCACAACACCCTGCCGGAAGATACCACGTCCTCTTGCAAGGCACGAGATAAGCAAAAGGGGAAGACACCAAAACCTACTGCGACGAAGAAACAAAAACCGTCCCAGTCAGCCGCCCAAAACAGAAGCCCCTAATACCAGCTTCTGCTAAGGAGGATTACAGGGCGCCAACATTACCAAATCCGCACTAACACACTGGTGGTTCTCAAACCTTATAACTTCACCTGCAAGGGCAGACTACGATGATCAGTCCTAGAAAGACAATCCTCATCAGCATGCCATCCTTTCTCCAATCTGCATAATAAACTTCAAACCATCAACCATAAATTGCAGCCCTTGAGCTTACCAAAAGCAACACTCTCGATCATAAATTTCTTGCATTTATTGAGATCGAAGAGTTATCTTGTTTTCTTGCCTTTTTTCTACTTTTTAGTTATCTGACGATGCTCTAGATGGAAAGCACTGTTTAGTCCACAACGCTGCCAAGGCTAATCAGGGAAATTTTGTGTGTGCTTGAACATTCTATAAAGTGCGAACGTGCCACCGATCGCGTAGCGAGCAAGCGCGAGTGCGTACAGAGGTTCTCTCAGCCAATCAATGATCAATAGCCCTGCAGCGTAGTGTTGATTGTATTTAATGGCAAAGCATAGTGGAAGTGAGCCCTAGATTGAAACAACTTCTCTCCACTTGGTGTCTCCTTTGTTTTTGCTACTTTTGACATAGCCTAGGTACTTTTGGAGGCAAATTTATATAAGAGGACCCTACTAGAAGGCAGTTGTACTTGTCAGCAACCAAACAGACTTCTTAAGAGGATTACTAAGGTTTAACAAATGGCTTATTTGGTTAGCATTCGCTACGAGATGTAATATCTATTACTCTATCGATTTGAATTCGAAGAGAATTTAATTTTAAATGTCATCACTCTTTAACGTTGCCCATTCATTGTTACAGTGATCTGCGAATCTCTGAGTTTGATTATCATTTGAAAATTTATTCGACTTTTATCAATATCGTAATCATTATAATCCATAAAATTGAAAAAAGCCTTTAAAACTTTTCACTATGGAGAAGCAGATGAAATCAAATAAAGAGAGGGGTTCAAAAATGAATGTCAAATGAATTACTTCATTTTTAGATTCGGGTTATAGAACAGTCACTTGATGCCAAGATCGCTTCTTCACATTCTACCATTGTCAAAATTGTCGCTTTAGATTACTGATCAAATTCTTATACGCAATCTCCAGTTCTCATTGACCGATTGTTTAATTATGATGATTGGTCACGCAAATTCAAATAATTTATTCTTCAAATAATTGAAAATTTGCAGGATATTACATAAACTTAAGCGGTTTATAAGATTTTGACCTGGCTGAGATCGCAGAGCAGAGTTCACTCAGGATAAATTTTTAATTTTAATCAAATTAACAAAATCGGAATATAATGCCTATTGGAATGATTTACAAACTTGATTTCACATTGTTTGTTCCAAATTCTAGGAGTGTGGAAGTGGTCCTAAAACTTAGCATTGTTTTTCAACGCATAATCTTTGCATGTCTGAGAATTTCATTAAGAATGGTTTCCAAATATTCGCGTCTCTTATGAATATAATTAAAAAGGAAGTCATCAGAAAGGTAAATTATTGAAAATTTTCGATTGACCAGTGAGTTGGAGTACTGAACTCTTCCCCGAAAAACTTATAAATTTCTGCAAAAAATAATGAATAGAAAACACTTGTCTTATTACTTAAGAATATATATATGTATATATATATATATATATATATATCTGGCTATCATTAAAGAAAGTATACATTATACAATCATGAGATACTGATGAATTGCTACAGCATAGGGGATATAGTCTGGAGAAAGGAGATTGAGATTTGATCCATGGGATTCAGGAAAATTACTTCTTCATATACTGGGGCCTTTTCGAACGACATTATCATTAAGAATGACATTCTAATATTTGACGTTATTTCATTTCTATCCTTGTGATAGAAAATTTACAAATCTTAATTGTGGGAAGCGCCTGACGCCGAATAACAGAGTACGACAAATAACAAATGACAGGGGATCAAAAAAATTCAGATAGCAACTTGAAGGTAACAAAGAGTCTTCACCCTATTTCCGGATTCGAGTTGTGCAATATTCATAAAATAGACAGGTCACGTTCCAACATTCAAATTTCATGATACGTTCCCCGGAGTACAGCAAATGCTTGTCTTATATGTTCAGTGCATACTGACCGGTAGTATATAGTCAGAAGACGTACTCTTTGCCGCATCACTTCACTTTTTTAATAGTTGGATAGGCAAATGAACTTATAAGTTATTCAAAAGCCTACAGTTTTAATATGGCAGAAATAGATTAAAATTTATAGGTTGGTACGGCTCTGTAAGCTGTGCTTATTTTCCAACACATTACATAGCGAAATTACCTAGTATTTTCCCTTGATGAAATTTAATTTACGATTTTGTATTTTCTTCCCATTATTATTATTGTTATTATTCAAATAGCGATTAACCCTCATGTTCTCTATGCGAAATAATGTGGATTATTCGAATTGAGCTGTAGTAAATTTTCGCTAATATCCACGAGAATTTGCACTATTCCCTCTTCTGGCCGCGATATCGATGTGTAGATTGTACAATACATGCACATAAATTTGTACAAACTGTTATTAAAGCGTAGGTGGAAATTTAGTCGCTCAAAAATAGGAGAGCGCGCATGAGGGTGAACTCAATTGCGCAAATGTTCTTTAGCTCATAAATGGCGCAATTGTTATTCAAGCATATAATATGCGTACAAACCTCCATTCGTTTGTTATGACCTATTTTTTACGTTTTCCACTATTCAAATCTTAGTAACTCGAAACAAAACAAGAAGTTTTACATGTTTTTAATGCAGTATTTGTTTAAAATAACAGTAAAGTAGTTTAAAGTTGATTGATTCGCCATTTCGATCATCCTGTTCTCAATCACGTCCTTTGAAGCATATGCCATGGAACTGAAACGCTTATTCTTATAATACAATACAATATCCTTTTGAAATTGACCAGCTCCTATAGAGTTCGGGAAATGCTGCCTCAGTGCAGTGAGTAGGAAGCATCATTGCCGATGAACGCGTTGAGATAAATGCAGAATTTTCAACAGGAATTGCAACAATCTTCACCGTATGCTTTTGTGCAATAAGAACATTGAATAAACTTACACACACTGCCCCTTCATTGAGAATTGTGATTAATTAAATTATTTGGAAGTTTATTTAACAATTCATCTTAAAATCAACCTGTTTCGCTGTTCTACCCCTCTATAAAGAGAGACAGCAAGGTAGAGTAAATACTTATATTTTAACAATGAACATTGTTGAATAGAAGATTTAAAAATTCGTTAAATGCGCAACCAAATCCATAAATAATCATAGAAACGTGAGAAACTGAGTATATTAGAATTGTTGGAAGAGAGAGAATCCAGCCGAACTCCTAGAGTTGAGAGTGAGCATCCCTGAAAACCATTAATTGAAATCGGTAAACATTTTTGTTCCTATTTAATTGTGCATTTGATCATTTCGATAAGTTTCAGCGAAGAAGAATTTGCTTTTAGTTTGCCATGAAATTCCCTTCTTAGTTCTATAGCGGATGCTACACCAATAAGTCTTTTGTCACACCTAAATAATCCTCCTAGCAGTCCAAATAACCTCTGGTAGAGTCCTCTATTATCAATTCACTCCCAAATTAGTTAAGTTATGCCCAGAATGGTAAGAACCGGTAAGATAGTAAGTGGAGAGGGTTTATTGACCACTTCGTTGCTTTTTTATGAAAGCTTAGTCATTAAATACAAAATCATGCTGGGCTGCGGGGATTTTGATTGCTGATTGGTTGGGCAGGTCTCTGCACACACGTCCGCGCTTGATCTCAAAGCGACCGGTTACATGTTCGCACTTCCCGTGGTGAGCTCTAGCGCACGTGATTCGATCAGCCTTGTTAGCGTTGTGAACCCCACAGTTCTTGTCTAAAGCGTTTTTTAATCATTTAATTACAAGACGATTAAAAGGAAATTTTACACAAAATCGAAGCTAAGGAAATCAATCAAATTGCAAGGGAAGTCATTAGGTTGACTGGGCGGTCAGGACTAAATTAGCCAACTTCGTCAATTGCTGTCTTTGAAAGTAAAATCCCCACCTCAAAGAGATTTGCTTTAGAATGATTGAGTACAAAACTGCTGACATTACTCGAATTTTTCGCAGAAAGAATATCATTTGTATTTCATTATTGACAGAATGGCTACTGCATTGGCCATTGATTAATGAGGATTCCCAGTATCCTTTTTCTTTTTGTTTCTAGTTTTATACACGGTACCGTTGACTGAAACGTCAAATATTAGAATGTCATCCTTAATGATAATGTCGTTCGAAAAGGCCCCAGTATATGAAGAAGTAATTTTCCTGAATCCCATGGATCAAATCTCAATCTCCTTTCTCCAGACTATATCCCCTATGCTGTAGCAATTCATCAGTATCTCATGATTGTATAATGTATACTTTCTTTAATGATAGCCAGATATATATATATATATATATATATACATATATATATTCTTAAGTAATAAGACAAGTGTTTTCTATTCATTATTTTTTGCAGAAATTTATAAGTTTTTCGGGGAAGAGTTCAGTACTCCAACTCACTGGTCAATCGAAAATTTTCAATAATTTACCTTTCTGATGACTTCCTTTTTAATTATATTCATAAGAGACGCGAATATTTGGAAACCATTCTTAATGAAATTCTCAGACATGCAAAGATTATGCGTTGAAAAACAATGCTAAGTTTTAGGACCACTTCCACACTCCTAGAATTTGGAACAAACAATGTGAAATCAAGTTTGTAAATCATTCCAATAGGCATTATATTCCGATTTTGTTAATTTGATTAAAATTAAAAATTTATCCTGAGTGAACTCTGCTCTGCGATCTCAGCCAGGTCAAAATCTTATAAACCGCTTAAGTTTATGTAATATCCTGCAAATTTTCAATTATTTGAAGAATAAATTATTTGAATTTGCGTGACCAATCATCATAATTAAACAATCGGTCAATGAGAACTGGAGATTGCGTATAAGAATTTGATCAGTAATCTAAAGCGACAATTTTGACAATGGTAGAATGTGAAGAAGCGATCTTGGCATCAAGTGACTGTTCTATAACCCGAATCTAAAAATGAAGTAATTCATTTGACATTCATTTTTGAACCCCTCTCTTTATTTGATTTCATCTGCTTCTCCATAGTGAAAAGTTTTAAAGGCTTTTTTCAATTTTATGGATTATAATGATTACGATATTGATAAAAGTCGAATAAATTTTCAAATGATAATCAAACTCAGAGATTCGCAGATCACTGTAACAATGAATGGGCAACGTTAAAGAGTGATGACATTTAAAATTAAATTCTCTTCGAATTCAAATCGATAGAGTAATAGATATTACATCTCGTAGCGAATGCTAACCAAATAAGCCATTTGTTAAACCTTAGTAATCCTCTTAAGAAGTCTGTTTGGTTGCTGACAAGTACAACTGCCTTCTAGTAGGGTCCTCTTATATAAATTTGCCTCCAAAAGTACCTAGGCTATGTCAAAAGTAGCAAAAACAAAGGAGACACCAAGTGGAGAGAAGTTGTTTCAATCTAGGGCTCACTTCCACTATGCTTTGCCATTAAATACAATCAACACTACGCTGCAGGGCTATTGATCATTGATTGGCTGAGAGAACCTCTGTACGCACTCGCGCTTGCTCGCTACGCGATCGGTGGCACGTTCGCACTTTATAGAATGTTCAAGCACACACAAAATTTCCCTGATTAGCCTTGGCAGCGTTGTGGACTAAACAGTGCTTTCCATCTAGAGCATCGTCAGATAACTAAAAAGTAGAAAAAAGGCAAGAAAACAAGATAACTCTTCGATCTCAATAAATGCAAGAAATTTATGATCGAGAGTGTTGCTTTTGGTAAGCTCAAGGGCTGCAATTTATGGTTGATGGTTTGAAGTTTATTATGCAGATTGGAGAAAGGATGGCATGCTGATGAGGATTGTCTTTCTAGGACTGATCATCGTAGTCTGCCCTTGCAGGTGAAGTTATAAGGTTTGAGAACCACCAGTGTGTTAGTGCGGATTTGGTAATGTTGGCGCCCTGTAATCCTCCTTAGCAGAAGCTGGTATTAGGGGCTTCTGTTTTGGGCGGCTGACTGGGACGGTTTTTGTTTCTTCGTCGCAGTAGGTTTTGGTGTCTTCCCCTTTTGCTTATCTCGTGCCTTGCAAGAGGACGTGGTATCTTCCGGCAGGGTGTTGTGAATATCCTCTTGTACCGAATTAGAATCACCGGCGAGTTCCAGAAGTTTTCGGGAGAGTTCTCGTATATCAGTTTGGGACAACTCAATATCGAATTCCGTCGCTGATTGGTTGTTTTAGAGGTTGACTTACAATTAGGGTCCAGAGATTCTGCGATGTTGAAGTCTTAATTTATGAGGGTCTAAGTAACATTTAGAGATGTATAGAAATTTAGAAAATGGTTAATTGTTGCTCGCAGGCCAAGCCGGTGGGTTGAATTAAGTAGAGGCTGAAGGGGAGAGAAAGCAACTAGGGACAGAATTCTATTAAAAATGACTTCGTTAGGAAGTCTATCCACAAAATATTGATCACAAGGTTTCTGCTGATTCATGTGCCTTTCCACGCCTGATGTTCGACTTAATGCATCCATTAGCAAGATCCTCTAATGTGGTTTTATCACTTCCTTCGACCAATTCGAAGATTTGGTAACAAAGTCCTCAAAGACCACGCAACGCAATAGAAATTTGAGACGATCCTTTGAAATGTCAGAGAAGTGAAAGAGTTCGAAACAGTGTCAAACAGTATTGATACAGAAAGCATTTTGAGAAAGAAAGAAAGACATCTAAAGCACTTTCGAGGTTTGGAAGGCTTTTAGCCAAACAGATGGGATAGAATTGAGACTTGGCATCGAATTGTATATCCTAAATCATTCTTGGGTGGATGAAACATCAGAGTCGGCAGCTCGTAACCTCACCTAGAACATCGGTAAGATTGTCTCCAAAATTGTTTCGCTGTTTCTCAAATCAGTTAGAGATTGTTAGATCAGGTTCCGGATCATGGTGAAATTTCTTGAGTTTTAGAACTTGAGTTTCTGCTAACGGGTTTGGTAAGGAAATATCGAATGCAGAGTTGTAGAGAACTGTCCATAGAGCGCCCGCAGGTTTTCTCGCTGCTTCTTCGTCAGCTATTTGCAGTGTTCTTGCCATTTCTTCAGAAGTTATTTATTCTGTTCCTGCCTTATCACCAGGATAAGTTCGAGTTCACGGTATTCATTATTATTTTTGGAAATAAAGTAAAATTTTAACTTCGCCATTGTAACTATCTACAACGCCAATGAGGTGGCTATATTCTGAAAGCGCGGGCCAATGCAAACAATGACTATGGAAAGATAAGCACTCCACTGTAATATGCTCGTGTTTAAATCTGCAGTAGCACTTAATGGTTTATTCTCTCAATCAACCTTACGTAATAGATTTGGCGAATCGCAATAACTGAATAAATAGTTGTACTTCAAATAGTCAAATAAAGTGTGCCAATGAAGAGAAGGCTGCGACAGTAATCTTTATTGATTAAATTACCCACAAATGAGGTAGTAAATGTACCTACTGAAGTCCTACGTTTGATCGAGTCTATTTGCACAACTGAAATAAACGCCATAAGCAGCGCTAAAAGTCGAAGGTAACAATATACAAATATATTTATATTTATATATTTATATATATATGTGTGCGCACAAAGGATAACACTCTATCTCAAGTGAGAAAAACATGCGTGTTCTATCGCATTAGGAATTTCTGATTAAAACCCAAATTGCATTTCTTCTTACTGTCCTAAAATGAAAAATTAGTCCTAAAAGTCAACGAAAGTCTGCAACTATTCAGCGTTTAACTTCGACTGCTAAATATATTCTGCTTTTTAATGAAGCTAATTTAAGAAATGTCGACGTTTTCGTATTTCATTTGAAATTTTGCTAGAAGTGCATCATTAGGCAATCAATAATCTGAACTATGTTGTCAACGCATCTCGACCGATTAATTTGGCACAAATAATGCATTGTGAATTAAACAAATGGGGTGCCTAACCAGAACACAATTTAATGTGAAATGCAAAGATTGTAGTAATGAGAACAAAATATGAAACATTTAAGTTAAAGAAGTTAATTTTTCTTACTCAGATGTACCGTCAGTGAATTCAAGAATAAAATTACATAAAATTGGTGTCGGTGGCATACTTCAGTTCGAAAGCATGATTCTAATCGATTGTGGACTTGACTCAAGTGCACAGTGTGAAGCTTGGGTTTGGGTTACTTCAATCAATTGTGAAGTAATGGTCCACCGGGATGGTTGAATTAATCGCTAAGCCGATGCCTTCAAGGCCACATTTGTACTAAAAATACCTTCTCCACTGAAACACTTGCGCATATTAACTTGTCTCCCTTAGGTGAAATCGACAGATGACTTCAGTCCAAAAGTACCAGGAATTCTTGCCTATTCCAGTTCACTAAGCGCAGTCCATCCTCCTGAAATGGCGCCTAAACGGAGTGGACCAACTGAGTTGGATTGTAACAGTCATCCCAAATCCTGATAACTTGTGTGCTCCAGTGCACAGAATAAGATACTCCATCCCGCAAACCAAGTTACTTAACACAGCCATCTAGTAAAACAAGACACAAAGTCCATAGATCATTTCTAGCACGTTATTGATATTCAAATCCATCAAAGTGTATTTGTAAACTCTCCCCAAATCTCCATATCAGTAGCTAGTCAATAAGAAAAATAAGTTGCCAGACAAAATAGTACCCTACTTAACAAGTGAAAGCGTACCAGCATACTAATTATTCCATAAATACGATTATTGTTTACATAATCTGACTATTTTAATTAGCATATAAGCCGTTGATGGTTAACATGGCAGTAAGGTCGAGAATTCCATCACAAATCTGCAGAATATTTACCAGCCTCATGCATACTTGTCCGTTGTAGCGATTGAGGCTGAAGAGCAGAAGGAACAACTTGAGGCAAATGTGCATCGTTCTGAACAGCTTGAACAACAGACTAAACAGTATACTTTTGTGGAATCAGAAAATTCGTCAGTATCTGCAGATTCGATGGCATTATCAGTTGGAGTAGTCTTTGTGGTTGCTTCAGAATCGATATTTATTTTAATTAACGATTCCGACAAATCCACAGATCCTCATTGGACTGAAAGACTATGTGATGACCGAGGCTGAAGAGCAAATGAATTTGAATTACCATCAGCGGCCGCTGAGTCGATGCCAATGTCGACCAATGAAGTCTCTATAATTATTTTAATAGATGAATGTGATTCAGTAATACTGGAAGCCTAGTTTTCATTGGAGTCAATGTAGGCTCTATACAACCTCATTTTCCGAGCCTATGAACAAATTACGGAATTTTCGCATGTGCATGTTGTGGGTAATAGTATAAACAGGGGCTTATTAATGACATTTAAATTGCTGCCATGTAAATAATCAATCCTCAAATAAAAGAAAGTCTCCTTATATTGAGAGAAAATGAGTGAATTTGTTTTAAATTGTAATTACTCTAACTCAAAATAAGATTTGGGAATTCATTTAGAATGCCTTAACACGGTAAATTTGGCGACTCGACATTTGGTAGAACCACGAGATCGATGAAAATTTAGCAATGAGACAAGCCTAAACAAATATGTATTCCTTTTAATTAGATTTGGGTTAGAATAGGACTCCTTGCAAATTCCCGCTTCTCAATGCAATGGCTTCCAACACCAGTTGAGAGCCTCAAACTATCTAATATTAGATATTAGATAATATCCGGAGAAATGAATTTTCAGGTTAATTAGCTAAAATTAGATAAATTAAGCGAATCTTCAATAATTTATCAAAAACCATGAAGAAAATTAAAAGGCAAAAATCTATAATAAACCCAAAATCACTGATATTTATATCCAGATCTTGCTTTTTGTTAGCCACATTACCTGGAAAAATGCGTTAACATTAAGGGACTGAACATAGCAACCAATTTAAATATCGTTTAAATTAATCCTATTTCGATAAAGAACATAGCCAGAGTAATAGCGGAGCACCAATATTGCAAGATTTAATATGATCCTGCAACAACTTATGGGCCTCTCTTCATAAGGTCTTAAAATGTGAAGCCGTCGAAAACTTAAGAGTGCATATTAACTATGGTGAATTTTTAAGCCACATTTTAGCATGTAATAAAAATATACATAAAGCCACCCGACATAAGATGGAATGGCGGTTGATCTCACCATGGCGTAACCTGCCATAGTAATAACGTGGCACTGACATGTCGATGACGTGTCATTGATATCGAACTCCCGGAGCACGGTATAGAATTGGTCCGCTTTCCTATCGCCTACTCAAAATAATCGTTTTAGTTTAGTGAAAGAGATGTTGATAGGATTAATAATCATCTTGGAGGATAAAATTGTCTAGCATTGAAATACTTTGGAGATCAATTTCATCAAGTATTGAATTTCTCAAGAAATCATGATTTGTAAGTGTTACTAACAAGTGTTAGTAGTGTCGTTAAATGGCATCATTTTTGATCATATGTTTGCACACACTGATAAGCTAGTACTTTTATGGATGATGAATATGCAGACAAATGGTCATTGTATAAAGAAGGTAGAATTTGAAATTAAACTTAATTAATTACAATAAACAATAATGTGAGTTTCAATTTATCTATAATTAAATCGAAACTTTGCGTAACATTATTTTAAGCAGAAGGATAACACCTTGATTAGTGGGAGCATGCCATACATATCTCCCTCGTGCATCATCGGTATTATTAAATTCGCTTAAATTAAGCGCCCCTAAAGAAACGGGAGCATAGAGAGGTGAGACTCACAAAACTAAATCAAACAAAATTTATTTAATTTTACTAGTCTTTAAATCTGCTGTAAAGTTCACCGCTTAATGTGAACGGAAACAGTATGTTTCCTTTATGACCGGTGTATCGCTAAAGTAAGTTCTAATATATTGTTGTGCTTCTATTGTCTCCTATTTAGGTTCTTTAATCGTATTTGAATTTGGTTAACTTGATTGTTTCATTTATTGTTATCATTTGTTGCTTAAACGGAATCGATTGCCGTGTTAGATAGTAAAAAAGCGAGAACTTAATATTTTAGCTTGGGTTTATTAAAGTTCATTATTTATTAAAGTAAACTTAAAATTAACAATTGGGTTTATTAAAAAACAGAATGTATTTGCCCTAAGTTATACGGAGCTTGAGCTTTCTATGAGTATATCAGTTGGGAGATTTAATGACCACTTTTCAACAAAGGAAACGTCTGAAAGACTTGAGACTGTACAAGGGTTGGTTGTGCCTTCTAATTTTCAAGACCTAATGATGCGTGACCTGATTATGAATTTTACTTGCGAAATTTGATGTAGGTAAGGTCATGACATGAGCCACCTCAAATGCTACGTCAATTTTAATTGAATCTGAAAATTGAAGGTCGATGACGCGTTCTTGAAGTTTCTGTAGAGAGTGCTCAATAGCACTTATCTCGTCTCGGTATGCAGAAGTACCAGAGAGGCCGGAAGTCACAATATCCATTAGATGTTGGAAACTAGCAGGTGCCGTCTTGACACCGAATGGATGTCTGGCGTACTTATATAGGTCGTGATGCATATTGATAATCAGTACCCCCTGTGACTTTGTTGCAACTTTGACATGCAAATAAGTCTCTGATAAATCAAACTTTCCCAAGCATTTACCATCATGCAGTATCGAGATGTAATCACAAGCTGGTATTGTGTAACAATTGGGCCCCAATGCAGCGTTTAAAGCTGTAGAGCAGTCAGTTCACAACCGGGTAGTTCCATTTGCTTTCGGAAGAGGACAAATTTAGAGTATTGCTCACACTCGATAGGACCCTGCTTCCTGACGAGGCAACGAATTCTTGTTTTCTCACCCTGTGTTTATTGTTCCACGATTCGAATAATGGTCTTGACCATGAATTCGTTTAGGAGAATCGGGAATTTCAACAGATATAGGTGTAATAGAATAAGTTGAAGGAAGAGATCATATAAATGTAATATCAGAATGCGCGTGTTTAGAACCTCCCAATTTAGCTGTAAAAGGTCTTACTTCGGCAGACAGATCGTTGAACATCTCGAACAACTGCAAAACTTCACTGATTTTGATTCATGATACACCGTTCTGAATACAATTTCATTCACCTCCATTATAACTCGAATGAGATGTCTTCTTTATTCTTACTAATGCTCCTCCTTCACGATGACGTCTCCTTTGTTTCATTCAAGTTCCCTTTGAATTCAGATCTAATATGATCAGACAAGGTGTGAGCATAATTAAAGATATATCTGCTTCTCTCTCGTCGCCATCTACTCCCGCCAGTGCAAATTACTTGAATGGTATCCGCACAGAAATTTCCAACGAATACTACAATGTACATTCTTCACCCGATCTTGAGGTAAATTGCAATTTGGTTCAGACATATTATAACCAGTATGTTGCAAATTTTACCCATTATGTTTGTAGTTTTATGGTTCGATGGAGAGAATGTCGCCTGTTAATATTTGGTGTAGTACGCACATGGTGGTGACCCATATACGTCTGTTTGTGACCTACTTGCCACAACTGGTTCAAATTCAGTCAACATGAAGTGCATTTCTGATGACCAATAGTTGATCCTGTGGGGCGTAAACTAGATGCAACTAGTTAACCATCTAATTCGTGCTATTTTTTCGCATTCCAGCCTTCACGCGTGCACTTTTGACGTGTTTACTAGCTCTCCCCTACTTACTCTCCCATCCCTCCACTCCCCCCTCTCCTCGATCGTCCAAATGAATCCGCCCTATTGGCATAGTACTGGCCTACAAAATAGTCAGTTGGGCTCATTGTAGTCGTCTGTGAAAGGAATAATTTCATAAAATTATCTATTCAGTTCCTTCTCTTTTATGGCATGCCATGTCTTATAATTATGCCCGCGTTCAAATTAACTTAATTCAATCCCGTAGGGGGAATGAAGTGATTTAAGGGGAAGAATTATTACCCGCTTAATCACCTGATGTTCTTTATTCCAACCCTGTCCATATACAGTAATATGGAGTTCATGCTGCGCCACATTAGGTTGTTGGAGCTAAGATAAACAGATTTCTGCTAATAAACAACAGGCAAGCACAGTTTTCGAATTCGGAAGTCAGGAGCTGAGAATAAACCAAACTATGTTGTGCAACGATAATGGAAACTCGAAAGAGAGGGAGAGAGACGGGAAAATGGTGAAGGAGTAAGAATCATAAGGTTTAGAATTTAAATCGCTAGACTTATATATTTGCAAATATAATGCTGAGTATAGTAATAACTCAGGTATACATGTTAGTATGTGGTTTTGCCTCTAAAAGTGAGAGAAAGATCGGATTAGCTACTGCAATCGCAATTATACCTTAATAAATATTTAAAAACATTGACATTTGAGTTTTATATTTCCAGAAGTGCCCCGTAGTACCTCAGGGTCATATTTTCGTAAGCCATATTTTTTACCACTTCACTTCATTCAAACTCACCACTTTGTTAGCCTTCTTTTTGTTGACTTTTCAGAGGCTTGATAACTTTCTGTCATGTAAACTGCCGAATACAATAGAGGCCAATCTGTCTCCATCGTGCGGACAGAATACAAAAAGACGGGATTCGAATGTAAGTGGAATTTCACTTTTTAGCTATCCTAAAAGAACGAACAATGCCTAAGTGAGAATAAGAAGTGCTTGAAAATGCTAAACTCTCGGCAAAACTGCTGTAGTTTACTGGCTCCTACGCTTCCCTCCCATCTCCTCTGTCCCTCATCCCTCATCCCC
>CAADRB010000065.1:643669-662697 GCA_900708905.1 Hymenolepis diminuta | reverse complement strand
TGAAACGTTATAACGTAGCTGAGTTTCGTGCAACAAACAACGATTTCGGCTTCCTTTGTAATGACTTCATTCGATCAAGTGGCTATGTGTGCAACAACATGTAATTTGCCACAAAACGTTCCCTCTTCTCTGCTGTCCTCATCATTTATTCACCAGCACCCAGTTTTGTCCTCTGGCGGTTAATCCCTTTTTACACTAAAAACCAGTAACAATAAATGCAACAGTGATCTTCAGTGTGATCAGACTCTCTTTAATACTTGTTCTTACTTTGTTAATGAGATGATAGTGTCAATGGTCACCCTTTACAAATGGATCAGTTAGTAGGTCTATAGCATCAAATTTAGATGGGCAGAAAGTCGTCATAGACTTGAGTAGAAAAGCAAACGATCAAGCTCACCAAGTATTTCACTTACTAACATTCAGAGTCCGCGAACTTCTTGTCTCAAGTGTTTCACGTAGCAAAGAAGCATTGTAGACGATGCTTTACAGTGATTGGGAATGAACAGCTCAGCTCAATTTCACT
Source organism: Hymenolepis diminuta (assembly GCA_900708905.1). NCBI lineage: Eukaryota > Metazoa > Platyhelminthes > Cestoda > Cyclophyllidea > Hymenolepididae > Hymenolepis > Hymenolepis diminuta. The sequence goes on along the minus strand of CAADRB010000065.1, from coordinate 662,174 downwards.
CGAATTGTCTCGCCCATACTGACTTATTAACAGGCACTTACCTTGCAGTCCCATACTGAAGGTCAGCTGTTATCTTCATTGGCTTACCAGTTTTCTGTCCATTTGTCCTGCTTGATATGCCGCCCTCGTACTTAAGCTATTTATCGATTTGCTGTCATCTAGATACCTCCAATTAAACTTGGCCAAATATTCCATTTACACACCTACTAGGCATTTGGCTCCTCTCTCTCCCACCCATCGCCACTCCCATCCACCTTATTTTCACATCTCCTGGTACAGTTCATTGAATCTTGAATTTACCATGACATCACCAATTCCCCTCTACCTGCTAATCCTTCAATCACAGATTCCCAAAGCGATGTGGGAAAGTCAGTCTGGCTCAATCAGCTAGATTGACTAATCCCGATTGAGTTTGTTGCTATTCCAAATAATTTACCAGTAAAAAAGGAGTTTTGTTTCCACTGAACTATTTAATTACTTTGAAAACTAGGCATTGTAGGTAAATATTCGAGATAAATAGTGAGTAAATGACCCCAACTAAAGATATCCCTCAACTCTATGCTCAAGCATGCGAATGGAAAATGGATCAATTGAGACTGGACACTGTGCATGTGAATTTGTTCAAGGAAATGGGGAGACAAATTCTCACTTCGATATACGCAATATCAAAACATGAAGCGGGGAATCACATTACATCACATAAGGAAGGGAGGAAGGAAGGAAGGAAGGAAGGAAGGAAGGTAATAATTCCCAAGCCGATTTGAGAAAGCATGCTCCAATGCTCATTTTGGATTGGGAGGTGGCATCATTGAGCATCCTTGGTGAGAGACTCGAATTCTGCCACCCTCCATGTAAGAGAGACTTAACCACCACAGTTTGCCATTCTGCTCACTTGTTTTGCACCAGTGGCCATTGAACACATGAACTCTGACTTTGCAAATTAGTGCACTAACTGCTGCACCATCAGTGCACCTCTCACCTGAGAAAATACTACACAACCTGAATGCGAAAATGAAACAACGTATTATCACCATCACTACTATCACATTTCACACCACCTCGATCCTCATGGGAATTGCTTATGACTCGCCTTGTTCATGTGCTCTCCCACGATAAGCATTCACTCATTTTACCCAGACGTGGTTCATGATAATTAAATGGGAACTCTGGTAATATTCCTGGTAAAATTCACTAATAGATCTGAAATACTGGCTCTTGACTGTGGTTAGATACAAATAAGTCGAGTTTGACTGCACAAACACGGAAGCTCAGAAACCAACCAACCAGCTTCGTGTATCGTCAACACCTTCTCATTCATGAATCTGTGAGCCAAAACATAACATTTGCCCATCTGGCCATTATGTGGGACTGGTGTAAATATGGATTGCTCAATGCCCCCAGTATTGAAACGAAATAGAACTCTTGATATTCCGACCTCATTTCGTACTTCTTCTCCATCCCCCTCACTTCTGACATATTTGAACTCACCTCTCCCCTTCATTTCTCTTCTCCTTGCTTAATAACTCCACATTTCTTGCGTTGCCAAGATCACATTCGGAGAACTGAACTTTATCTGGACTATTCTTTGAAGCATCTCATCAGTTTCCTATTCCTTGCGCACACCATCCGATGGCAATTGTTTCCACACTCTTCACCAGTCACGTTCCGTCACAGTTATCTTCCATCTTTACCCCCATATCATGTCGATTCCTCTCAATTCAAATTACCACTTTCGATAGTATGCAAGTAGCGTTTCACTGAGCATGCTAGACAATCTAGGATTTCAAGAGACACACACACTCACACACACACACATACACACACACACACACACATAATCAATTCACTAAATGGGAATAAAAGCAATGTTTTCTGCCTCTTCCACTTTGAAAAGATACTTGAGGAGAACGCAGAGTATACTTTGTATATACTTTATACACTTTGTAATTTCAATACATGATACACAAAATTAAAATATTTACTGACATCTACTGATTTCAATTGCCTTTAATACTCCCGCTTTTCACTTCGCTGGGAAGTTTTCGGGAAACTCGTGTCCGATCAGCAACTGCCTCTTTATTGGCCTGTGCTGCCCGATTTTCATTATTCGATGATTTCTCCGTCTTGGCATCAGCCAAATCCTGAAGAATAATCTTCTCCGCATCGGCTATTAATTCCTGTTCGCTCACTGCCAAATCACCTTCCATCACTTTCTCCCATTTCTCTCTGGTGAATTTCTTAACTCTCGCCTGTTCATGGGGCGTGAGTTCATTGAAACCTAGTAGGTGCACCTCAGGGTTAGCCAAAAGGGCTGGATAAGCGTGCGAACCCGTGACAAATATTAAATCCATTTTCGGCAAAGCATACGTATCTTCGGAGTCTTGATCTGAAAAAATGAAGAGTACTTTTAAGTAGTTACGATAGTGAGTAGGTCACTATAAATGACAAACGCCCACGGAATTTCCCAACGACACTTCGTCTTTCATTTTCAGTCTCCATACCTCAAGTTCTTTACAAATCAAATGACTTTTCTCTCGCTCAACTGCTGAAATTGGCCAACAAATATGAATTTATGAATATTTAAATATGAGATTCGTGATCATGGTGTGATGCTTACTAATGCACTTTATTCAAATCCTAGATTTTGAACGCCCATTTTGAAAGACACATTGTCAAATGACATAACTGATGTGGCAAATTGGGGTGAGATTGGGAAGGATAGAGTTTTGTGCAGTCATGTAATTAGTGAATACTTTAGTAGCTAAATTTGGTGAATCTGATAGGAACGAGAAGATGGGATGGCCCAATTTTCTGATTTGGTAAAATATCAGGCAATCTATTTTGATAGAAATGTGAAGGAAGCTCGGTGTTTTGATTGCAGTGATTGGGAGGCCGCGTACTGCGCGTCAAATAAAACGCCCACTGTGTGGACTTTCATAGTCTGATTTGCATTGAAGCATTTCCCACGAGGATAGTTCCGATTGCGGATGAGACGAAAAAGACAACCAGCCTGTTGTCCGAAATTCGTTGTGATCCAATATTCTACATCGGAATCAAAGCCAAGAGAGAGGGTTGATCAAGGCAGAAGTCGACTTTCAATGTAAACCGGAATACGCCTTTTGGTATCCACAGATAGAGAGAAGTTGTGTACGATTCGTTATTAGAGTGAATTGTTGACCGTAGAGGAATTGATGGAACTTCTAACGAAGAAAATGATAGCTACAGATTCACATTCAATCCGACTGCAGTTCCACAAGTATCGACAATGGCTTTTTCTGAACCACCAGGGAGGATGAAAGATAAGCGGGCCAACGCCATACGTAGAAGAATCTACCATCACCATGGTTGGCAGATTCAGATCGTAACGAGGAAGCAGCATGTCTGGTGAAGGCCTTCTCAAATTTTGCATTTCAGTTCAATTTAGTGTCTTCTCTCAACCACTCACATTCATTAGTCCGAATATCATGCGACGTTTGTAAAAATGCACTGTAGTAGCTGAGGAGAGGCAAGGAAGGACATAATGTTGTGATGTTAGCTGGCTCCAGCATTTCTGTCATTGTCGAGGATTTTCTGCAACCGAGTGACTGTTATCTTCATCACGGATACATCCTAGGTACTTAATGGAGGACACAGGGGATGCTTATTTCTGATCTCGGAGAGGGCAACAATACTCCTGAATGCCTTCAAGGAGTGTTTGAAGTGCCTTCTTGAATTTGCTTCTGAGAGCAGCATACAACGGTCATGTCGTCAAGGTACGAAGCAGTTCCGAGAGGCCCGATGACATGGTATCCATTGGTTGTGGAAACTATCAGGTGTCGTCTTGACACCGAGTAGAGGTGCAGTATACTGGATAGGCCGCGATGCACATCAATATTCAGTGGCTCTCGTCTCTCCGGTGCAACCTCCATTTGTCAATAAGCATCTGCTAAATCAAACCTTGCACTTCACACTTTACACCATTAAGCTCCAATAAGATGTCATCAGGAAGTGGTAATGGGAAACAATTGAGCTTTGATGTGGCATTCAGACCTGTACAATAGTCAGCGCAGAACCGGATAGTTCCATTTGTTTTCTGATAGGCCAAGTAGTTGTTAGTTCATTTTGAGTGGAAGACAAGTTATTGAAGGTCCCTTTGTTCCGGGTGTTTAGATCTTCGCTCACTCTAGGCAAATCTGCTAGTGGAAGTGAATGCTTAGGATGAAGAATTGGCTGAGCATTCGGCATCAGTTTTAATGACGCCTTAGTACTATAGCGTTGATTGAGACCTTCTTGGTATACCTCCGGAAAGGCTGGACCATCATCTCTGTTGTGAATGGAGTGGTGGGTGTGGCAGAACTCACACGATCGCAGATAGCATTTATGGGTGGATCCAAAAGTCCAAGTGGACAGGGCCAGCTGAGTCGGAGTAGATAAAATTGAGAATCTGTTGCTTAAGCTGTTGTTGAGATACTGATGACCTGGAAGTTCACGCTACGGTTTGTTTCCTCGTCAGTTTGGTAAAAAATATGTATTGATTGCAAATAGGGATAATCCCAATTTGGTATTAGATGGATGGTCATTATGGGGTTCTCGAATACAGCTTTCAGCTTTCTAATATGGTTTTCTCTCCTTTTTCGTGGTACCTGCCCATTTTCATTCTTTTGTTTGTAGCATTCTCTTCGAATTCCTGAAAGTGAATGGGACATTCTTCTTGGGTATGGAAGAACTAGTAGACCAAATTTTTAATGTACAACGGCAATTGAAATTCCAGAGTGTCAAAGTTAAGAAGAGAAGTAAGAACGAGAGAGCGCGACAAACGTGTGTCTTCATCTTGCTTATAACGTAAATTAAATGGGATGGAAATTGAATGGAGAGGAAACTGGTAATCAACAACCTTCAGCTACGTTTTTGCCAGATAGGGTGGGGGTAGAATGTGGGAACTACAGTCAGTTGAGGTGAGCGTTCAAATGTAATGACAGTTTTATATAAAATCGGTTTAATCAAAATATGTAGATTGAAAAATAACTGTGTGATACGTTCAAAGCGCAACCCTTTAAATTACATAAATCGATTTGATGATCAATTAACAATTCCTATAATGGCTAACATCTACTCCATTCTCAAAGTTTAGGTTTTAATCCCACTTTTGTCGATCTTAATGCTTTTAGAATTCAACCTCTAAATTTCTTCGCTTACTTTAATAATCTCTAAGTTCTTGACTGTATTCCACTTGCCAATACGCGAATAACTCATTTCATTTTCCCTTACAAACATCTCCCGCCTGAATTCGCTTATCAAGCGTAAGGAAACGTTTCCCTCCAAAATGGCTACCCAATGGCTTTAAAGCAGGCCTCAGCGACACTTCTTTACCCATGTCTGAGGACACAGTTAGGAAACCCCATTAAATCGAGTACATAGGACTTTCTATCACCACGTTGAATGTTGACTTCTTTAAGCTGGATTGACTTAACGGCAGATTTAATCACCCTAACAGGCAGTATATTGAACACGATAAGTAACCAGTATAAGGGGAGAAAAATAGTTATGAAGATTACAAATACGAGAAATTAAAACAACAAAGTGATTAGAAAAAATACATCTCTTCAATATGTTTGATATCCTGCATTTTTTGTGGTAGTAGATCCCGAATGGTAAATAATTAGTTACGTTCATTTCTCCTGTTTTAAGTTTTAGCAGAGGCCACTTCAAAAGCCACTTGCTAAAATGTATTTTTTTCTTTGTAATTGTGTTTTAAGATTTATCAGAGTGACTTTTCTACTAGGAATTTAACTTTCATTTGCCGCCTGCTGCACAATTCAAGAATCACTCTTCGAGAAGTGTTCTGAGCGGCCCTTCATCTTTTATCACCCACTATTAAAGAGCCAGGTATAAAAATGCATTTGTTCAATAAATATAAAGTTATTTCAACCTTGCAATCGGTTTTAGATATGAAGTAAATTATTTAATAATGTATTTATTATTTTCATTCACTTGGACTGAATTCTAGCAGGCTCTACAAGTACAAATGTCTTCCCAAGTTGGACTAACTACTCATGTCTTTAAGAAGATACACAACGGATCAAATTTCCATGACCAAGTATTCAACCGAATCATGTGGTCAATAACAGCTCACCTAGAAACTCAGAGGTCAAATCATGAAACAGAAAATATAGAACAGTTTGTCATTATGCTTCTTGTCACTAATTAATTAGTCTAGAAGTTTAGTAACTTAAAACTCTTCATTGATTGAAGTCACTGATAAAGACAAAGGCTTTTGATTAAACCTGCAACTATTAGAAGGTTGAATTTCTTAAGATCAGCTCCAACAGTACTCAACTACGGACACGACAAATTGAAAAGTGGACATGTCTTGACTGCTTAAATCTGACAGAGAAAAATCTGCAGGTAGTTGTATCACAGTTAACTACAAGTAAATTCCAAATGACAAATAGACGTTGTCTGTTTCTCCTCACAAACAGAGTAGTGTAATCAATTTTTCGAACTCTTTTATTAATTTGGCAAAATATTTGCACGGTCGTTAATCCAATGACTATTATCTGCATTTTAGACGTTGCACATTCACTAATGCACTGCAAAAAGCGTGGTCAAAATATGTTTTAAGGAAGAATTTCTCCTAGAATGAAGGACGGCAAGCTGGACCAGAAGCACTTGAGGGAACAAAGTTAAGAGAATGCACTCATCCTTCCACAACAACAACATTCGTAACCAGCACAACGTGATTGTGTTTGAGTATGTCTGGAGACTGAAGGATGAATCCCTTCGTCTCCGAAATATTTACCCTACGTCATCGCTGATCACCAAAATTTGATTGTCTCGTCCTCATAGTAATGTCTGTAAAATTTTAACCTTTCCTATTACCCCAAGCACTATATAAATAAACATCATGTGTCCTCGATTGGCCTATTTTCATCGTTCGAAAAAGCTAAGCATAGCTCGGATGATAGTTGCAGAGACACCGCTTAGTCGGCTATTATTAATCAGTCCTGTCTGCACTGTCCCTTCCTTTTCCTACAATCGTCCCGCCCAATTACAGCGCACATACAATTATGTCCTCATTCGCGTCCTCATCCAAGTGACGATTATAAATAACCTTCCATTACACACACAGAGAGACAGACAGAAGACTATCACTTGCAGACACATCTTCCCTCGCTCCATTCTTTTCCCTTAATTCTCTATTCCTCTTGGCACTCTGCACTGAAGTTTGTTCAATACATCCTGGTGTAATTAAATTTGGTGTTCCGTTTCATTGCTGTTAGTCATTACTCTAATGGCTACAAGACTACGATTCTGATCGATCCAACCTGCGCCCATGTTTGTCAGCGTACAGACAATTGCCTCCGTTCTGAATGGCGAGATCGAAAGCATAGTTTGCAGCAAATTCCTAGCTAGTAGTGTGTTTGATGACTCAAAGTAATTCGAATTTGTAGTCCATATTATTTATGGCAACTTCGTAAATCAAAAATTACAAATGGTTTTCTAATTACTTGAATTCACTAGCTATATCAAAATTAAAGTTTACTGAAGCCAAGTCACTTTCCGCTTCCCTTGAATACGGTAAATGAGCTCATTGTAGTGCACAATTGCGCTCTTATGAGGAAAAATAATGAGTCTTGCTTTCTTACAAGTTTAAACAGAACATTGCAGAGTTCAGTTAAGTCTAGATTTCTAGTATTACTTTTAATTAAACAAGGCATATCGTATCGAGCCAACAGGCAGGTTGCTAATAGTACATTTAATTGGTTTACTAGTAATGCTTTCAAGAGACGGCCTGTGAGCACAATCTGGAATATCGCCTGATTTTTAAAGTAATCAACTTTTCCCACTACAACATTTTTATCGAATGTATTGAAAATTTATCTAGAATAGTATGGAACTCATTCGCGTTGATCGATATAGTTGCTCGATCAAGGCCGACTGCCCCACAACGCATTTGAAGCATTGTCTTCGTCAGGACTCAACTCACGCCATCAGACTGATTCGGACTGAGTTTCCAACAATACATTGGGAATTTGTGAGTGGTAGGCTAGTTGAGAGGAGGTGATAGTTTAATGATCACAAGCGAGGGAGGATGTAGAAAACTCGTGAAACCACTGCAACTTTACAATAAGATGTCAAAATAAGACAGAAGACTTGGAAACAAAAGAGAGAGAAAGTAACAGCCTCGCAATCAGTAAAATTAAAGTGGCCAGATTTAAAGTATGGTATTTTGGTAACAGAAAAAAAATACTTAATAATCATGGAAGGCATATTAAACAAAATTAAAAGAAACTCTAGATTTGCAGTCCCTGAGTGCTTGTCAGTGCCTTCAAGTCCATGACGGCTTTATCTCCATTAAAATATCTTGTTTAATTAAGATATATACATACTGGAACTGTCTGTGCCAAAATCCCCCTCACTTCGTAGTGGAGAGCAACATTCGCATTCCATGGAATGATTTATTAAGTTTTCTAAATGCCGAAATCAAATCTGCAACTATCAAAGGATATATGGAGAGGATGCCAAGAAATATCATCCAGGCTGAAGACACTCCAGAGTTGACATTACTAACTCCCAGGGAAAATCAAACTCCGCATACCATCTCCAACCAATCTTCAAACTCCTCGTTGATTTTTGAATTAGTTAATTATTACAGAGGTTTTCACCTCTCTAGCTTCGTAGACCACTGAATCAGTTCCTCCAGAAACACGTTGCTGACGATCAGAGAGCATTTGAGGAGTTGGAATCCATGCTTCAATTGGATATGCTTCTGACCCATTATAGTCCAGAGTTGCTGATAATCATCGCAGCCGTTCTTCTATTTACGGTGTAGGAGCAGTGATCTGACATGTTTTTCCGGAGAAAACAGTGGCTCACGCACCCTGTTCGCTGAAAGAAGCAAGCATCACTGTCTATAGTGTGAAATGTTTCATAAATTTATCTGCGGTCGTCAATTTACTATTTTGAAAGACCACAAAAGTTTTTATCAATTTTTTGATCCTCGAAAGCATTTCAACATATTCGGCAAACTATCTTCAGCGCTGAGGATTGATTATGACGGAACACTAAACGGAAATTAAATATTGGATGACTGCTGAGTTCGGACATGTTGGCGGACAATCACCATTAAATGCTAAGCAACAAACTCGTTTCAACCAACACCACCATCTCCAGCATATCTCCAGAGAGTAATGCAAACTGCATTCTAGCAAACTTTATCTGGAATAGTCCTGTTAATGAGGCAGAAATTAAAAACATTTCAGTAGAAAACTCTGTAGCGGTAGTTAGCTAACAGCAAATGAAAGAAAAAGAATACCAAGGATTGCGTTGACCAGGTTGTATTGAACAATGCTCAGTACAGAGTCTCAAGGGAAAATAGGGAATTGGAGGAGAAGGATTGAGCAACGGGAGATGCGTTTGACGAGCTAGGATCCCCTGTGTGTCTAATGGAAGGTTATTTATAGTCGTCACTTTGGGTGAGGACACGCATAAGGATATCATTGTATGCGTGCTTTAATTGATCGGGACGACTGTAGGGAAAGGAAGGGCCAGGGCAGAGAGGGCTGGTTAATAGCAAAGGCGACTTAGCGGTGTCTGCTACTATCGTCCGAGGTATGCTTATCTTTTCCGCTCGATGAGAAATAGGCCAGTTGAGGACACACGATGTTTGTCTATGGAGTGCTTGGGTCGCAGGAAAGGTTAAAAGTTTGCAAACAAGATAATCAAATTCGGTGATGATTAGGAATGACGTAAGATAAATATTTCGGAGAAGAAGGGATTCATTCTTCAACTGTCATTTGAAAAGTCACGAAATTTTTGAAAACGAAAAAAAGGGTTTTGTTGAATCTATTCCACTGTCGAAAGGAATTATCGGTTGTCAACTCCTGTTTGATGTTTAATAAGAGAGTTTTCATACCGACTGCACTCAAGCAAAGAGTTCTCCGATTTCACAAATGTTAAAATGCTGCTAGAAACCCTTCCGCTCGAAAAATTGATGCCGTGTTTTCAAAAGAAGACACCATGGAGTAGGGTGTATGTTGATTTTGCTAGTCCTTTAACTGACTTTGCCAACTTGATATTGATGGACTCACACTCCATGTTGTCGGAAATAATATCACTAACATCAAAGAATACTACGGACGCTATTAGTGCACTTGGCTGCATTTTCATAATGCATGGTTTCCCAGAAAATCTGCTATTAGACAATCGAACACAATTCTGTTCTTCTTAGTTCAAGGAATACGGCAGACAAATAACTACTGATCACATATGTTTACTTCTATACGCCCTCCCGGAAGGTTAGGCAGAGAGATTTGTCAGAGTCCTTGATGAAATCGATTTGGAGAGAGCGACCGAGTAATTTTTTGAAAATTTTCCAACGACTTAGAGGACGACTTCCCATTCGATACAAAGTGGTAAAATTACATTTTACAGTAAGGTAGAGTCATTAATATATTCCTTCAAATCTATTAGTGATACTGATTATTTTTTATATTTGTTTTTGAATTATTTTTCTTATAATTATTTTTATCTAATTACCGAACGGAGCTGACAATACACCTTACTTCGCCCTCATTTGCGAAGAGTCAGGGAAGCAGAGAGTTCAAACACAAATGATTTTATGCTCAACTTTCAACTGTCACTGATGTTCATTAATGCGGGGAATATAAATCTTTGTCGGGTTCATAGTTCAAAATTCCCATTCTTTTTCACTAAACACCTGTTTAACATCTGCTTGCAGTTGCCTTACTCAACTCTTCTCATGTGCAGATTTAGAGACACCTACTTTCAGTAAATGGGATTTCCGCTTTAAAGAATTGACTCTAAATTAATCATCGTCTTTGCAATTGTGTTGTTGCTGTACTTTTCTGCTGTACTTTAAACTTTTAGAGCTCACTAGAGTTTACGCAAGGTGAATTCAAATAATAAACATACTATATATCAAACTGTTCATAAGATGGAAAATGTTTTCTATTTATGGAAGCAGTCCTTCTAAAGGGTGTATGTGCGGTTACCTGTTGTAAAGTCGCTGATAACAGATAAAAGGCTTCCCATAACACTGTTCAAATAGTAATGATGAGATTATGAAGCAGGAAGCAAATTAATATTAGATTCTAATCGAAAATGTCCTTTAGAGAAACCTCGTAGCACACTTTCAGAGACGAAGATGAGTTCATATTGGAGACGTGATATTAGAAAACAAGCTCTTGAACTCTTAGTAACCAAAAGTAGGGACCCCTACATCCAAACAAGAGAAGAGATATGCAAGGCAACTTTAAACAGATGGTCGGTGGGAAAGAATTCAAAATTTGAATGATGGACCTTACAAAGGTTTCTATTTCACACAACTGCGGGGTGGGCGTTAAGGAAAAATAGTATTTATGGATTCTCGGTTTCAGCGGCTCTTTGCAAATGAAAGGGAGGTGTAAAGGCACCGGCTAATAGATCACCACAAATCCAAAGATGATCTACTAACTTCTAGACTTATTATTTAGCAAATTGTTAATGCAAACGTATGTGAAAAAAGGAGAGTCGCAAATTGTTTGAAAAATTTTAACTCAAAGAATGAGTCATCTTTGTAGTTACCTTTGACCAGAGGTAACTCAATTAGAACTGTTTTGCAGTCATCTATTTTTACAATACGACAATAAATCTGGATGTGCACTAACATAAAAGACTAATTACGCTAAATTTTGACCACTCAGTTTAGTACATCAAGTCTTAATATCAAATATTCAGGTAAGTAGAAGGTAAGTGCTCACGAATATGCCAGAAGAATTGCACAATCGTCCAGGAGGAAGAACGGGCGGAAAAATATTTCAAACGCACATTACTATATTACGTTCCTTCCACGGTATCCTCAGCTACTGCAATGCAATTATGCCAACACTGCATAATAATCGGGCATCTCTAAATGAATTCCAGAGAAATTGTACCAAATGATATTGGATTCATATGATATGAGGAAGCTTTCGCAGAGATATAGGATATGCTCACTTCTGATATACTGCTTTCTTGTTCCATTCCTAATCTACCAACCCTGGTGACTACAAACTCTTCGAAATATGGAGTTGATGCAGTTATCTCGTTCACACTGATTTCTTACGAGGTAGTTATCATGCTGTTCGTCACTGAAGGCTACCTGTTAGTCTCATCCGCGTACAAGTTTTCTGTCTCCTAAACTTTGATTTTTTATCTATCTTGCCTCCTACATGTTTCTAGATGTTCCCTTTATCAAAATACTTCATTATTGAACTTGGCCATGTTTTCCCTTACATAGTGGAAGTCGCATATTTGCTTCAACCATTAACCCTAAACATGTATGTCAACTTTTACAATTCCACTACCATGCTTTCTTTTATGTCAATAAGTTAACGAAGTGTTTTGATAAGGGGAAAATCGAGAAAAAGCTTATGAGACAAGACAATAAATTTAGGACCCAGAAAACAGAAAAGCAAATGGAGGTAACAGTAGAGATGTTCAACTGTCTACATGAAGAAGTAAAAGCTCTTTCGATCAAATTTGACTGTTCTTATCATGTATTTGCTTCTGTTAAATCTATGTCCTTATTCAACTGAACCTTTAATATCTACTGAAATTTCCGATCATGCACCTGCTGTAGATGTTACAACAAAGGTTACTGAGTTCATTCATGATCCTAAATCAGGCATATTCTACGAATCTGTTTGGTCAGAACTTCTTCCTATTAAAAACGCATTATAATTGCTTCAGACTTGTGTTCGATCGTGACGGGCACTTTTACGACTTTGCAAACGAAGTGAATTTTCATTGTGATGAATGAAGTTGTGGCACCTTAGATGCAGAATAGTTCAGGTGTGTTTTTTCATGCCTGGACTTAAGAAGAAGCCTTAGTTACCACCAAGCACTTGTCTGCCTAAACTAATGGAGCGAAAGTCCAACGAGAAACTGCAAGCATAGGACAGAAAAGGAGTTAAGATGATGAATCTCACGTGTGATTCAGCTTTCATTTTGACGCCACGTCTACGCGTCTGGTGCTTAAAATGTATGCGTATATGCCTCAATGGGCACTATTTGCAACACAGGCAAATCTTTCTGTCGAATGGGATGCGGCCTTACCTCGTCAATGCTGCCGAGTCTGGCATTTTCCTCAACAATGTCTCTTCAAGCCGTATCGGTGTAAGTAGTATCAAAGGGTTGGACGTAAAGAAGGTTGTTGCCCACACACTACCCCCAGAATGCCCTAGTCTTCCACCAACAACATGTCCAAGACTAGTCAACCAAAGAACAGCAAAGTTTTCATAAGAAGATTCGCCGTTTTAAATCTAAACCAATGGAATGCAGATCGACCAAATACCAAGCAAAGCCGTAAATATCTGAGCCTTGAAATCAAAGGAAATGAGGTTCATCTGCAACTAGATACTGTTTCTGATAGGAACAATAGTCCCAAGGAAGCGGCGGAAACTACTGAGTCAACCTAAACTAGAATCTGTCTAACTATCTGCAATCAATGCGTGCGGCGAGTTAGCCAAACTGACATGAAATAAACCGTAACGTGAACTTCCAGGTCATTAGTATCTCAACAACAGCTTAAGCAACAGATTCTTAATTTTATCTACTCCGAATCAGCTGGCCCTGTCCACTTGGACTTTTGGATCCACCCATAAATGCTATCTGCAATCGTGTGAGTTCTGCCACACCCACCACTCCATTCACAGCAGAGATGATGATCCAGCCTTTCCGGAGGTATACCAAGAAGGTCTCAATCAACGCTATAGTACTAAGGCGTCATTAAAACTGATGCCGAATGCTCAGCCAATTCTTCATCCTAAGCATTCACTTCCACTAGCAGATTTGCCTAGAGTGAGCGAAGATCTAAACACCCGGAACAAAGGGACCTTCAATAACTTGTCTTCCACTCAAAATGAACTAACAACTACTTGGCCTATCAGAAAACAAATGGAACTATCCGGTTCTGCGCTGACTATTGTACAGGTCTGAATGCCACATCAAAGCTCAATTGTTTCCCATTACCACTTCCTGATGACATCTTATTGGAGCTTAATGGTGTAAAGTGTGAAGTGCAAGGTTTGATTTAGCAGATGCTTATTGACAAATGGAGGTTGCACCGGAGAGACGAGAGCCACTGAATATTGATGTGCATCGCGGCCTATCCAGTATACTGCACCTCTACTCGGTGTCAAGACGACACCTGATAGTTTCCACAACCAATGGATACCATGTCATCGGGCCTCTCGGAACTGCTTCGTACCTTGACGACATGACCGTTGTATGCTGCTCTCAGAAGCAAATTCAAGAAGGCACTTCAAACACTCCTTGAAGGCATTCAGGAGTATTGTTGCCCTCTCCGAGATCAGAAATAAGCATCCCCTGTGTCCTCCATTAAGTACCTAGGATGTATCCGTGATGAAGATAACAGTCACTCGGTTGCAGAAAATCCTCGACAATGACAGAAATGCTGGAGCCAGCTAACATCACAACATTATGTCCTTCCTTGCCTCTCCTCAGCTACTACAGTGCATTTTTACAAACGTCGCATGATATTCGGACTAATGAATGTGAGTGGTTGAGAGAAGACACTAAATTGAACTGAAATGCAAAATTTGAGAAGGCCTTCACCAGACATGCTGCTTCCTCGTTACGATCTGAATCTGCCAACCATGGTGATGGTAGATTCTTCTACGTATGGCGTTGGCCCGCTTATCTTTCATCCTCCCTGGTGGTTCAGAAAAAGCCATTGTCGATACTTGTGGAACTGCAGTCGGATTGAATGTGAATCTGTAGCTATCATTTTCTTCGTTAGAAGTTCCATCAATTCCTCTACGGTCAACAATTCACTCTAATAACGAATCGTACACAACTTCTCTCTATCTGTGGATACCAAAAGGCGTATTCCGGTTTACATTGAAAGTCGACTTCTGCCTTGATCAACCCTCTCTCTTGGCTTTGATTCCGATGTAGAATATTGGATCACAACGAATTTCGGACAACAGGCTGGTTGTCTTTTTCGTCTCATCCGCAATCGGAACTATCCTCGTGGGAAATGCTTCAATGCAAATCAGACTATGAAAGTCCACACAGTGGGCGTTTTATTTGACGCGCAGTACGCGGCCTCCCAATCACTGCAATCAAAACACCGAGCTTCCTTCACATTTCTATCAAAATAGATTGCCTGATATTTTACCAAATCAGAAAATTGGGCCATCCCATCTTCTCGTTCCTATCAGATTCACCAAATTTAGCTACTAAAGTATTCACTAATTACATGACTGCACAAAACTCTATCCTTCCCAATCTCACCCCAATTTGCCACATCAGTTATGTCATTTGACAATGTGTCTTTCAAAATGGGCGTTCAAAATCTAGGATTTGAATAAAGTGCATTAGTAAGCATCACACCATGATCACGAATCTCATATTTAAATATTCATAAATTCATATTTGTTGGCCAATTTCAGCAGTTGAGCGAGAGAAAAGTCATTTGATTTGTAAAGAACTTGAGGTATGGAGACTGAAAATGAAAGACGAAGTGTCGTTGGGAAATTCCGTGGGCGTTTGTCATTTATAGTGACCTACTCACTATCGTAACTACTTAAAAGTACTCTTCATTTTTTCAGATCAAGACTCCGAAGATACGTATGCTTTGCCGAAAATGGATTTAATATTTGTCACGGGTTCGCACGCTTATCCAGCCCTTTTGGCTAACCCTGAGGTGCACCTACTAGGTTTCAATGAACTCACGCCCCATGAACAGGCGAGAGTTAAGAAATTCACCAGAGAGAAATGGGAGAAAGTGATGGAAGGTGATTTGGCAGTGAGCGAACAGGAATTAATAGCCGATGCGGAGAAGATTATTCTTCAGGATTTGGCTGATGCCAAGACGGAGAAATCATCGAATAATGAAAATCGGGCAGCACAGGCCAATAAAGAGGCAGTTGCTGATCGGACACGAGTTTCCCGAAAACTTCCCAGCGAAGTGAAAAGCGGGAGTATTAAAGGCAATTGAAATCAGTAGATGTCAGTAAATATTTTAATTTTGTGTATCATGTATTGAAATTACAAAGTGTATAAAGTATATACAAAGTATACTCTGCGTTCTCCTCAAGTATCTTTTCAAAGTGGAAGAGGCAGAAAACATTGCTTTTATTCCCATTTAGTGAATTGATTATGTGTGTGTGTGTGTGTGTATGTGTGTGTGTGTGAGTGTGTGTGTCTCTTGAAATCCTAGATTGTCTAGCATGCTCAGTGAAACGCTACTTGCATACTATCGAAAGTGGTAATTTGAATTGAGAGGAATCGACATGATATGGGGGTAAAGATGGAAGATAACTGTGACGGAACGTGACTGGTGAAGAGTGTGGAAACAATTGCCATCGGATGGTGTGCGCAAGGAATAGGAAACTGATGAGATGCTTCAAAGAATAGTCCAGATAAAGTTCAGTTCTCCGAATGTGATCTTGGCAACGCAAGAAATGTGGAGTTATTAAGCAAGGAGAAGAGAAATGAAGGGGAGAGGTGAGTTCAAATATGTCAGAAGTGAGGGGGATGGAGAAGAAGTACGAAATGAGGTCGGAATATCAAGAGTTCTATTTCGTTTCAATACTGGGGGCATTGAGCAATCCATATTTACACCAGTCCCACATAATGGCCAGATGGGCAAATGTTATGTTTTGGCTCACAGATTCATGAATGAGAAGGTGTTGACGATACACGAAGCTGGTTGGTTGGTTTCTGAGCTTCCGTGTTTGTGCAGTCAAACTCGACTTATTTGTATCTAACCACAGTCAAGAGCCAGTATTTCAGATCTATTAGTGAATTTTACCAGGAATATTACCAGAGTTCCCATTTAATTATCATGAACCACGTCTGGGTAAAATGAGTGAATGCTTATCGTGGGAGAGCACATGAACAAGGCGAGTCATAAGCAATTCCCATGAGGATCGAGGTGGTGTGAAATGTGATAGTAGTGATGGTGATAATACGTTGTTTCATTTTCGCATTCAGGTTGTGTAGTATTTTCTCAGGTGAGAGGTGCACTGATGGTGCAGCAGTTAGTGCACTAATTTGCAAAGTCAGAGTTCATGTGTTCAATGGCCACTGGTGCAAAACAAGTGAGCAGAATGGCAAACTGTGGTGGTTAAGTCTCTCTTACATGGAGGGTGGCAGAATTCGAGTCTCTCACCAAGGATGCTCAATGATGCCACCTCCCAATCCAAAATGAGCATTGGAGCATGCTTTCTCAAATCGGCTTGGGAATTATTACCTTCCTTCCTTCCTTCCTTCCTTCCTTCCTCCCTTCCTTATGTGATGTAATGTGATTCCCCGCTTCATGTTTTGATATTGCGTATATCGAAGTGAGAATTTGTCTCCCCATTTCCTTGAACAAATTCACATGCACAGTGTCCAGTCTCAATTGATCCATTTTCCATTCGCATGCTTGAGCATAGAGTTGAGGGATATCTTTAGTTGGGGTCATTTACTCACTATTTATCTCGAATATTTACCTACAATGCCTAGTTTTCAAAGTAATTAAATAGTTCAGTGGAAACAAAACTCCTTTTTTACTGGTAAATTATTTGGAATAGCAACAAACTCAATCGGGATTAGTCAATCTAGCTGATTGAGCCAGACTGACTTTCCCACATCGCTTTGGGAATCTGTGATTGAAGGATTAGCAGGTAGAGGGGAATTGGTGATGTCATGGTAAATTCAAGATTCAATGAACTGTACCAGGAGATGTGAAAATAAGGTGGATGGGAGTGGCGATGGGTGGGAGAGAGAGGAGCCAAATGCCTAGTAGGTGTGTAAATGGAATATTTGGCCAAGTTTAATTGGAGGTATCTAGATGACAGCAAATCGATAAATAGCTTAAGTACGAGGGCGGCATATCAAGCAGGACAAATGGACAGAAAACTGGTAAGCCAATGAAGATAACAGCTGACCTTCAGTATGGGACTGCAAGGTAAGTGCCTGTTAATAAGTCAGTATGGGCGAGACAATTCGAGTGAAATTGAGCTGAGCTGTTCATTCCCAATCACTGTAAAGCATCGTCTACAATGCTTCTTTGCTACGTGAAACACTTGAGACAAGAAGTTCGCGGACTCTGAATGTTAGTAAGTGAAATACTTGGTGAGCTTGATCGTTTGCTTTTCTACTCAAGTCTATGACGACTTTCTGCCCATCTAAATTTGATGCTATAGACCTACTAACTGATCCATTTGTAAAGGGTGACCATTGACACTATCATCTCATTAACAAAGTAAGAACAAGTATTAAAGAGAGTCTGATCACACTGAAGATCACTGTTGCATTTATTGTTACTGGTTTTTAGTGTAAAAAGGGATTAACCGCCAGAGGACAAAACTGGGTGCTGGTGAATAAATGATGAGGACAGCAGAGAAGAGGGAACGTTTTGTGGCAAATTACATGTTGTTGCACACATAGCCACTTGATCGAATGAAGTCATTACAAAGGAAGCCGAAATCGTTGTTTGTTGCACGAAACTCAGCTACGTTATAACGTTTCA
>CAADRB010000065.1:573638-617363 GCA_900708905.1 Hymenolepis diminuta | reverse complement strand
TCAGCTGACCTATTTCTCATCGATCGGAAAAGGTAAACATACCTCAGACGATAGCAGCAGACACCGTTTAATCAACCCCGTTATTAACCAGTCCTGTCTGCACTAACCCTTCCTTTTCCTACAATCATTCCGACCAGTTAAGCACGCATACAACCACATCCTATGTTTTTCCTCACCCAAAGTCTCGATTATAAATAGCCTCCATCAGACACACAACACAAAAACCAACGGACCCTAGCTCGTCCAGCGCCTCTTCCATAGCCCAGTCCTTCTCAGATTCCCTACTTTTCCTTTGAGACTCTGTACTGAGCTTTGTTCAATACAACCTGGTCAAAGCAATCCTTGTCGTTTTTTTTCTTTCATTTACTGTTAGCCAACTCCCGCTACAAACTGGTGACCCTCAACAATCTGGTGGCCCGCTACAAATTGGTGACTCTGCCGCTACAAGTTATCAGGCTTTTGCTTGTGTCATAGTTTCAAGAAGTTCTGTTATGAAACTATCCAATTTTTAGATCTTACTAGATCTCTTAGCAGAAGATAAAAAATATATATATAAATTTCCAATCCTCTCTTTAATAGCCAGTGAATATAACCCGGAGGAAAAAGACCGTTGGGCAAATCTTTGGATCCTGTCTCATTGGAAAAAATAAAATTTTATTGGAGACGCTTTTTGACTCTCACTTTTTCTCTATTCTAACTATTAAATGAAGATTTTTTATTGATCGCTCATCAGGCATATATTAGACGCAAAAGAGTCAGCTCTTCTCATTGTACCTTGATTTTGCCCGATGTCCTTCGTATAAAAAAGTTTAGGAATTTACAAATAGCAGTTTCAAAAAGTGGAAAAATAACAGTTGTGTGGACTGATTAAGCCACGATGAGGATTCGAGAGATTAAGAAAGAGATGAGAGAGAGAGAGAAGGAAGCGTAGAAGCCAGTAAATGACAAGCGTGTGTTATATGGTGAATTAGCTGTACTCAATATCTGATCATAAGCCAGTCGACTGTACTTAGATAAATGCGTACCAACTGGTTTAGAGATGACTGTGGAACTGTAACTGTATTCGGAATAATAGAAAAGAGCCCTACACCCCGATGGACCAGAGATCAATGGGTGTTTATCATGTTGCAGAATACTAGAGACTATGGAATAAACAGTTTAATATAGATCTAATTAATTAAATTAATGGCGATCCTCCCTTTCTCAATTCTCTTCTAAGACCCTTTTCTACTGTGATCGAATGATTCGAGGTGCAATACTTAGGTGATCAAAAAGTGAGTAATTCCTTTGTCTATTTAATCCTACTGGCTACCTGTTGGGAAACGTAATCAAATATTTCCAATGCACTCAAATGAAACTCACAAGTTTCATCCATTTTCCACTGGATTATCGATTTTTAGATTTGCGCGCTCACAGATGAGCATGTAAGATCACCAATGGGGAACCCAAAAACACCGCCGATACTGATTAACAAAACGGTCAATAATTTATCATATATCCAATTCTAGAAAAGCACATTTATTCATAAAAAGGTGGATTGGGCGACAGGTCTTCCGTCTTCTTCCTGGGGTTTGAATAGTCGCAACTTTATAATGAGACAACCGAAACGTTATCAAACTCACCTTTCTGTATACATTCTTATCAGTATCCGCACTATTGATAAGAGAATTTTGACAAAAAAACGCCGCCTATTAGCTCCAAGTTTTTTTCCCCAACTCTGCTCAATCTGCCTCATTTTTTTTATTTGTGATATACTAATAACGTACATTTACTACCTCCTATTAACCATTCTGCTGAATAATAATACCTCAATCATGATCCATCGTCTGATTTATTCCAACTCTTGCACTCATTAACCAGATGCATTCAGTATATCTTAAACCCCCAATTCTTGAGATTGGAAGTTAAGCGGGTCTGGGATTAGCCACTCTAGGCTATCGGTAAGCAGCTTGATACCGTGAACATCTCACACCATGGTTAAAAATACCGCTACAATTTCGTTAACACCAATACAGAAATAGTGATTTAAGAAAAACAGATAATAAGAATAGCAAAATGCTATACGTTTTAATAGAAAAAAGTATCTCTGTTTATGTACACTCATATAACAAAATGAAAGTTATAGAATGAATTCCATATGTGAAACCCATATTGTGGGAAATTCACGGACAATGTAATTCTCACGTTTTAACACATCCATAAGACTTGTCGAAGAGGCAAAAATCTCATGTTTTGAGGACTGCTTTGTGGTTTTATCAAAGCATTCAATATAGAAGTAGGGAAGCTTTTCGCCCAGTGGCAAGGTCCAACTTGTCACAGAGAGATTCGGAGTTCCAGAGTCACAGGGAAAAGTAAGATCTGGAGTGGCTAAAGAATCCCGATCCTCACTAGATAAATCCGTAACTTTTGCCTTCCAAATATCGGAAATCAATAAAGAAGGATTGCAATCATGAAGAAGAATATGGACTGGCTTAAGAGGGGATTGCTCCCAGGAAGCAGGATTACTTAGAGAATCAGTTAGGAGTGGATCAACCAGACAAAGTTCAAGAGTCCAAGAAATATAAGGCGACTCTTCTCCGCTAATATGAGTCTGATTTACTTTGGCTCGTGTAAGTAGTGGGGATCGGGAATATCGATACTGAATTCCAAGAGAACGCGCCATGTTAATGATTTGAGACTGCATTTTCTGACGACTTTTAGCAATACGACGATTCTAAAAGAAGAAAGGTTTTACGAAAGGGTTATAATACAAACTGCAAACTAAACACGAAAATTACTTACTTCGTTGATATCTCTTGCAAGACAATCATTTAGTCTGTCAATCGATTCCAAGAACCGGTAGTCAGACAGGAAACTGAAATAATTGTAATCCTGTCTATCAACATAAGCAGCGACATTCCGTCTTCCAGAACAGTTATACGTTAATTTGTGGGACTTGCAACAAGTAAGGGAGCATGTACCCATAGCACATCGGGGGCATGTGTATATTGCCTTATTCGTTGTACATACAGCACAGATTTTTGGACTCGGTTTCACGAAATCCACTTGCAAATGTTCTTGCAAATCCATTACCACGCTCAACCCCGCAGAGGCACCTTGCCGATTCAATTTTAGCAGAATCTGCTCGATGTATTTAAATATTCTAGGTAATTGAATAATTCAAACTTTCTGCATTTTTTAAAACTAACACATATTGATTCAAATCAAATTTATATTCATTTTTTGTGTTTTGTTTTTAGTCTTTATATTTTTTCAAAATTATTTTCGTAAATTTCAAAAATGAAAGATGCATTACAATCAGTTAATATTTGAGCACAGAATTATTATTCTAATTAAAAAAGTTACAAGACCAGTTTATTGGGAAAAGCTGTCACTTTGTATTATATTGTAATCAAATCAACTAGGATAACTAACTAATTACAGAGTGTGTATTTGATTGGGTCGACTTTATTCTTACACTTTATATTACGTAATTGTTGTTCTCCTATGAATTACTCCAACACATAGTCAGATTTAATTACTGTTGACGGTTTAATTCATAAGAATTCTTCTCTGGATCTACTTTGTTAGGATCGATAAGCTTCAGTCTGCTCTTAGACTTCATGGTCCAAGTTTTGATTATATAAGTTATAGACATCTACATAAAATATAATGTGCTTGATGAATAAGATGTTTGATTAATTCTAATGATTAAAAGATCGTCAATAGATTTAAGAAAACATAAGCATAAAATTGTTTAACTTCAAAGTTCTTTTTAGGGCTGAAGCATCTTGTTTTGATAATTATTTCATATCTTTTCACATTTAATTTATAACTGACTCTATTTTAGGGAATTTATTTCCAAATTATAATTAACAAGGAAATAATTACCTTAACTTCGAAATTATTCTGATGAATATCCTATTTATCAAATCATTAATCACTAAGCGCGGCTGACAGCAAATCGAAAATGCTTGTTTAGTTCGCTTGTCGATGTCGTATAATATCTTAACATTTAAACTGCTTTTTCTGACAAAAAGTGTTGGGCTTTAGCATATCTAGACCCACGTCTTTCAATTATAACTTCATTATGTGATCAACATTTACAACGTACACAAAAAAATGTTTTGTAGTACCTAATATCTTTCAAATTACAATGAATAATGGATAACATCTTGAATATTAATTGTTGAGATTTAATGGTCTGTTGCTATTGCTCTTAATCTCATTTGCATGACATGAGGTTTTCCATTGTTTTATACGCGGTAGCCGTGTATAACCGAATTTGATTCTCTTCTCAACTTTCAGCAATGAGGTCCAAAATTTGGAATAGCTAGAAAAATCTAAAAAAATAATTTTAAACTTCATATTCAAAATTTAACCATCCATTTTATTCTATTTTATGTAAATTTTGAAGCTTTGTTTTAGCTTTTAAAATAGCACACAGACGTTTTGTATTCTCCCAACGTCATTCTGTCAATAGTGTATCTGATAATCGAGGCATTACTATATCACTATGGATTACGGTGGTGATTTCCGGTAAGTCCTCGTTAAATGTTTAGTTTATTTTTTAATTTAGGAACAGCTTGACCTATTCACGAGATAGTATGCCTTTAAGTGATTCTGCTACTGATACTGTTTCTCCTGCATCTAATCCACCGCAAGACGATCTATTTGCTCTTATTGATTTGGCTGCCCCAAATCCACCTAATGATGATTCTTATGTTCAAAAGCTAGAAGATCCTGCCCTTAGTTCAAAAGCCTTTGCCGAAGACCTTGCTGGGCTTCAACCGACACCTATGGATATGTCCAAACTGACTTTCAGTAAAAAGAATTCCACAGGGGCTGCTTCTCTGTTGCCTTTACAAACTCGTAGTTTAAGACGCAACAAACGTGGTGGAAACCGTTTTGACGAGCTCTCCCATAACCGCTGTTCTACTCCGGAAAGTATTGCTTCAGAAAGTTAGTTCATTCATATTTTAATGCAATCTTCTTTTGTTATTTTTAAATTTTCTTTCATGTGATATTTATTTAAGTACGAAGAGCACAAGCGATGGTCGACCCCATTTCAGGTGTGTTTTTTTTCTCGCAATACAGAATGCCTAGTTCCTGCATGTCTCAAGCCGCTACATAGTGCATATCTCTTCACGTTCTAAATGTCCAAATAAGCTGTTCTTCGTCCGGATATTTTTTTTCTGATCGGTCTTTTTGTTCCTCCACCATGTTTGACTGAACCTCCATTGACTTTTCTTTTTCTTATACAGTGGATCCCTATACGCAATGGTATCAACTGATGCAGAAATATTATAAGCGATTTTATCCTGGTTACGAGTTCGGAAGTTCAACAGCGAGTTCTCTGACTCATCGAGCCCAACGTCATGTTCCGATAAGTGCCGTCCCCCTGACTCAAACCACGCCACAGGCCGTTAATCAACAGCAGATGCAACAACACCCTCAACCCCCTTTTAATTTCCCCGGATGGCCCCCAATGTCAGTTCAAGGGCGTTCAAGAGTACCGGGAGGTCAAATGCAAATGCCAGGCTTCGGCCAAGTATCTGATTATGCGGCGTATTATTATCAGTACTATATGGGGGCCTGGGCAGCTGCTAATGGTTGGCCAGTTTCTACTGGTAGAACTACACCAAAAGTCTTCATTGAACCGCATATTAGAGCTACCCTTACAACACCCGGACTTCTTATTCAGGTAAACATTTCTTGATTATTTGTCTGTGATTATAAGTAAACAAACACTCTGCTGGAGGTATAGCAGTCAATGTGCACGTCTGTCAAATCAGATGTCACTGTTTTGATACCAACCGATCTGCATTTATTTGGCTGTACTACCGAAGTACTAGCCATTTCTATATCGCAATAATCTTAAGTAGTCCTGTTTTTTGGCGCTATAATTTGTGTCCACAAAATATCACTAGGTCACAGTTGACTCTGACCCAAAGAAAGATTAGACAGAAATGTATTTACCCTCAAGAAGCTTAAATAACCAAAAAACTATATGAATACAACTTTTCTTCGTATTGTTGATATTTGCCATAAAAATACCATCCGATCGATTACAGTTTATGCCTCGGAAGCTATCATCACTGGCGTACGGCCAACTTTTGATAAGGATAATGAGTGACTTAGGGACCAGCTGCCGAATTTGGTTTTTCCGAGACAAAACGACTCTGCAGCTTTGAGGTTTGTTTATCGAACTGGTCAATGTCAATGCAAAGAAGGCTGGTCGACAAGTTTTCTTCAATGTCTTCACTCGACAAAAAACTAGTGCAGTAATTATAGTAAAGTCCATCGTTCACAGATGGTGTATGCAACAGTCATACTTGTAGACGCGGATTTTCAAGCGTAATGCAATCCATTGTGAAATGCGTTTATTTTGCTTAACTTACAAATGTTATCAGTTTCGAATGTTTTTAATAGCCTTTTCTCTCTGCACTACTTGTTGATTTTGCATCTCTTATTTGGAATATTTTACTTTCTCCGGATAATTTAGAGGCCGTTATATTGAATAGACCATCAGTCACACGTTTATATCATCAAATTGTACGAGTTTGAGTCTCATCATTACACAAATGTTATAGTAACAGTCTACTATTAGTTGTAGCTTTTCAACCAAGGTTGTCTTCATTTTTTTGAGTAGGAATTGAAATATTTCGATGTTCGTTTATCCATAGGCAGTTGGAGATAATATGATCGTTATTTCGGATAAAGAATTAGATATTTCGTTTACGGGCTTGGTTTTTTTTTTACCATGCCTTATTTTTAACTTCAATTGAAGATCTTACCTAAAATTTCCTGTTTTCTGCCAACAAACTCTCGCTTTAACTTTTCGGTTTGTGGCTTGTTTTATCAGCATTCGGTAGACATTACCCAACCTTGACTTTGCAGGTTTATTTTCTTGAAAATTTTAAAAATTTCTTTGCCATGTATACCTCAGTTTGTTAATATTTGCATCGAGTTACAAGTCCGTAAAATTGGAGATCATGTGTTTGATACTCATCAGTGGAAATCTAATGAAAGTTCCTTATTAGAAGGATTTCAGGATTCAAATTCTCTGTTCATGATCTTGAAACTTTTCTTAATGTTATTGGATATTAGACCAGCATTTTTAAAATTCTCTTAAGAGTAATTTAAAAGGTGAAGAGTTAAAGATAGTCTTATGTGGTCAATGTATCCCAATTTTGATCAACACCACGTTTAAAGGATGACATTCTAATACGGCCCGTTTCAACTATCCTTGCCTTTTATGAGACTGAACAGCCTGACATCGAGCACTGAAAGTCTCTTTTGATAATTCCACCCAAGGATAAGTTATTCTGTCGATTGTGCAAGAGCTTTCCTTTCCGCAAACATTCGCGTGTAGCTAACAGCTTTGCATTCCCCCCTTCGCTCGAATTCCCTTGAGGTGGGCATTTATACAACTGAGACAGGAATTGACGTTACCGGCTCTTTTAGTCATGGCGGCTCGATGAAACAGGGGACTTCCTTGGCGTTTTGCTTAATTTGCCTCGGCCATTATTTTATGTTTCCTTGGGATCCAATGAGTCAAAGCAAGCTTTTGATTGGAGGTGGAAGTCTTCTTTGAAGCTTGGTTGCTGAATTTCCCAGAGAAATCCTTTGATCTAACTCTGCGAGAGCGTAATCCTAGGATCACCCTTGAAGTTTAATGGGGAGCTTTAAATATTTTATTATCAGATATTTAGTATTATTGCGGAAGGGCTGTACGAAAATCTCGATAAGCCTTGTGCTTTCACTTTTACTGGTAATTGTAGACATTTTAAATGGTCTGTGGCCTCACGAGTTACCGTTTAAACACTATTTCTTATATTTCTCTCCGTAGATTCTCCCAAATCGGCCTCAAGATGGTGAGCCTGGCCGAGTGGAGCTCCTTGACATTAGTCAGTTGGCTTCTGACGTTGTCGCTGAAGTCACAAATCGTCTCTCTGCTGTTTCCATGACATCTCGTGGTAACAAAACCGCTGCCCGTCACCAACAACACTTTCCCAACTCCTATACCGCAAGTGACGGATATCTGGCTTCTTCTACAAACGATGACTTGGATTCTCGGATTGGTGAAGATGATTTGATCGATGAGGAGGAAGAAGAGGAATATATTGGTCTGGTGAATGCTTGGGATCGAACCGATCATATTCTCTATCCCGGTCCTCTCTGTCAGGGCACTACACTCAAACATGATGTTCAGGCTTTCCTGAGAGGCAAAGTGGAGGATATTCAAGACCGTATGCCTGTGGATTGGGACTCTGCTGGCATCCTACTCTCCTATTTGGAACTTCTGGTTAAGAATAACGGGGTAATTACATCCATTTGTATTGAGAATTGAGTACGAAGATCCCAGAGAGAAAGTCTTATCACTTCTTACTGTATTGTGGTTGATTAGATAAACAATCTAGACACACTTGGCGACAGGCATGAGGAATCAATAATAAAGTTGCATGCTTCTAAGAGCGTTTATAATTTGGTCAGACACTAAGAGTCGGGATGCTATAGTGTCCGTGTAGCATATTTGAGGTTTTTTGAGATTCATTCTGTTAGCTTGACTGATTAATGTAAGATGATCACTTGCGTTGCCAGCTCGTGATTGTCTTTGTTAAAACCTCTAGACCAAATCCAGAAATGAAAGAAGGGAAGGGGATTTAATTTGACATTTAGGGGTTCAGTCACTTTGTCTTCATTTAAAAAGAAACGATTGAATTTTATTACCTGAAAGATTTCTGTTTTTCAATTGATTATGTCATATTACCACATTGTGAAATTGAGAAAAATAAGCAGTAGATAAGGCAAACAAATCATGGACACATTCTCAAGGCATGTTCTGTAGACTCCTATAATTAGTATAAAAAGGCCTTAAAATTCGGTCAAGCGAAACCAATCTGATTTTTAAGCTATTGAAAATATTGGCTAAAGTTTGTGATTACGTTACATGGAGTTTAATTGGTGCTTTCTTGCTCAGCGTTCTTTCTGCCAGTGTTTATTAAAATTCAATTAATCAAAAGGATTCTCCACCAAAGCACCACGTTGAAGTGAAAGTAGACTTCGCTGTGAAGGTGGCTTTATATCAAGTTCTTTTCCATACTAATGGTAAAGAGTTTGTGCCAACACTAATCTAATTTGAAGGAAAACATCCCAAAGTTCCTTAATATTGATAAACTTGCATCCACCTGCCTCTCGTATGACTAATTTTTGACCAGTGGTTGGTCACTTTGATCACTGGATGTGTATTGACGGGTCTCTAACCTGTGGCCCTCAATTTGAAAGTTCCTTCTACGTCACCGCCAGCGGACGAAGAAAGTTGAAACGTTTAACACCTTTCCTTCATGTAAAAATAAAAGCTGAAACGTTATTAGATTTTCAGGAGTTAAGGTCAACGTCTGTCAAATCAGAGGTCACAAGATCAACTCTCATCGATTCACATTCACTGATGAGGATGGCCGACTGCTGGTTAGCCAACAAGAGGGATAGTAAAATGTAAGTCTCCTGTCAGGGCGGCTCCAGGTCACCTTAGCCATATCGGACTCAAGGGATGTTAACACTTTCCTTAAGATGTTAGATGTTCATGGGGAGATAAGTTAATTGTTAAGAATTTGATGTTTATTGTTCCCTCTCTAAACTACTCCAGTAGGCTATATGATGTCTTGAGTGTGTTAATATACCTTCTTTTTTTTCTTTCTAGGTTGTTCATCCAGGAGATGTGGTTAATCTCTTAATGGGAAGTGATAGTTCTCGACTCATCTACGACTATCCTACGTCAAACACCATTTCTTCCGTAGCCCCGTTTCCCACTCTTGCCAACCGAGTCACTCGTCAAAGTTCCTTCAACATACCTCAAATCTCAGCAATGGGCGGAGGCAGTGGTGGCCTCTACCTGGACTCGAACTCAGGTCGTGAATCACCCCGAGTCACTCTAACTCATTCAGCCTCCATGGGAGGGTTCCAGCAGCAGCCTGGAAGTGGACGAACAAGTGTTGCTGGGTCATCTACGGGTGGAATGTCTATCTCGAGAATGATGCGAAAGGGTCTGCTGGCGGAATATGGAAGCGCCCAAGAAAAAGAAGCTGCGGCTTTGCAACGATTTAGAGAGGTGAATGGCTGTCACAATTACTTCTTTGTTTCATATTTACCCAATGCAAGGTAAAAGTACAATTTTCAGTCAAGTTGAAAACATCTAAGAGCTAAGGACGGTGAAACATCACAAGAGATTTGATAGAAGCAGTTTAATCGTTATAATTGCCTTTATCTGGATTCTGGATTTGTCCCTTGATTCCTCAATGATAGTTTATATCTGCGGTGTTAGCGTATTTTAACCCGTATTAATGCACCGGTGGTGAAGTGATCAATTTGTAAGGCTGTCAACTTAGAGTTTCCGAGGCAATGTCCATTGGTTCGTATCCGGTGATATTACAAATCGCCCTGGTTAATTCTGGTTAGCAAGAGGGGTGGTAGAATCCGAGTTTTCCTTAAAAGCTGCACCAGCATACCCCCCCTTAATCAAAATTAAGTGTTAGTAACGCTTCTCCGATACAAAAATATTTTTATGTCATTTAGATTTTTATATGTATTCTTTGTCCAAGTTGTCTCACTATTTTGTCATATTATTTTTTCGTATGTAAAACTGACTAAAAAGTTGGCCTTATGTACGGTTAAACGTATCCGTTTTTGTCTGTTTAACTTAAATCAATCATTGATTGTCGCCTTCAATTTACTGTTTCTCCCTGCAATTATTACTGTATGCTTACCAAATTTCGTTTCTTGCAGTATTCAGATGTTTGACCTTTTGGAAGTCATAAAGTTGATTTAATTGTGCAAACTGTTGAATATTACGTAATTACTATTTGATTTAAATATGAAGTCACTGTGTAGGTAATGCCCTTATTTCAAACTGACTTTAAAGCTTTAAATATTAGCTTTTATCTGCTGTGCGACCACCCACTTCAGATGTTAACTTTCTTCTGACATCAAACAACTTAGAGCTGGATCGCAAAATATTTGACCATGATGCTACAAAGGAAATCAAATCTCCGTCCATGAAAATTATTACAATTGTCTCTGTCTTTGAAACAATTATCCAGTAGAGGTGAACTCACGTTTTCTGAAAATGTTAAGAACAAGGAAAGCAAATTGCAACTCGAGCCCTGGAGATATTCTTACCTTTCAAGGAAGACATCTTCATTTTTTACCCCTCTCCTTATTTGGTCAGTGTAATATTTAAAGCTATACATCTTTACTTCTAATTGTATTGGTGATGCTACCATAAACTGGTAATCTTTTGTCTCTTAAATTGGTATAATGTTGTTGCAAACAGTTGGCTATTATTGCAAAGTTACTTAATAACGCAATCTGTAAAGTTTCAATTAAATTTCGAGTTTTTTGGCTCTTTGTCTTATCGACTACAAATCAATGTTAGTCTTTTGGTCGGTTCAACCAAACCTTATCTCTATACCATTGTTACATCTCGTTTCCTATTGTTCGTTTAGTGACCTACTGGTTGTCCATGGTTTATATGTGGAAAAAATAAATAATCCAATTTGTTCATATTCCGAAGTTTTAACCTCTGCTCTTCTTTTTCGATCTGTTAAATCGTTTTAAAATAACTTACTTTTATTTCTGGAAACCACATTAAGTTTTTTCTCTATAATCTTAGTGTGTTTAATTGTATGAAATATGAATTCGTTGATATGAAACCTAACCTTGATTTTGTGGTTTATTTTCTTTTTAACCGCAATCAAATTAATTTTTTGATTTTTTTTGGTCAGCTTTAGTACGAGGTCAATAGGTCAGACGTGAATTTATTGATGGGGTTATTAGCAGTGTTCACACTGGCATCAAATAATCTCGGTTAGTTTTATGAAATCATTCGATAACTGGTTAAATGCCTAAAAGGACTTCATGCAAGATCATCTGGCCCGATATGCGAAACGTTATTATTTTGTTATTTGGGAAACTATTTGATCTCGAGTTACGGCAATTTTTCCAATGACCGGTAAGGGGGAAGAGAATTGAGTATCAGAAGTGTTTAACTATACATGACTTATTGTTTCGTTGTGTACTCTGCCTACTCAATTTGTAGTTCACGTTCAAAAATGCAAATTTCGCGATTCTTTATCTGCATTACTGAACGGATTCTTGTCTACGATGTGCAGTTCTTACTGACTAGCTGATTCATTTGGAAGGCTGGTCATCAAATTTCTTATTTTCTTCTAATGGCCAAGACATAATGTAAAAATTTTAATCAAGAACTTATAAGCGTGTTTCAAGTAGTATTTAAATAAAAAAACGAATATTTGCCATGTCAGAACTCCGCACTGAGAAGATGAAAAGAAAATTGTTTAACTCTCCACCCTTATTTTTCCCCTAGGAACGTGTAAGTTCGAAATCCCCTCTGTTTAAGTCTATTTATAGAACAAGTGGTTGTTTATTTTTTATCCATTTCATGATTTATGTGCAAGATATGTTCCGAAATAACCGAAATTTAAGTAATTATGGACTTATTGATCTTTATAACCATTTGGATTCAGATTTTGGCCTTTTAATGTTGCATCGTATTATGTATTTGTCCCCTTAATTTATGGTTTTAAAATCTTGCTCAGGCCTGTACAATTTCATTCAAATAAAGTTATTTGCCGGTGGTTTTTTGTTTAATAAACATACTGAATTGCGTACCTAAGCCAATCGCCACGTCAGTTTTATCAATTTTTCTTATCAATTAAAGATGTTAGAATAGAAAACATTTTTTAGTCATTAGGAGCCTCAAATTTATTCCTCCTGTTGCTTATGAGTGAAACTCCTTCCCACGTGATGCATTTATGGACATGATTTTATTAAATTTTGTCCAATTCATGTCATATATGTGGAAGACAACTGAAGGACATTGATCACTTATATTTTTAGTATAACCTATGAAACATGCTTCAAGCCTTTCGACATATTGTTAGTTTACCGGTTCGATGCTCATCAGTGGACACTTAGTAAGCAGAATGTTAAGCCGCACTGGTTAAGCCTGGCAAATAAAAGGGAAGACAGAATTTTAATTTGTTCATGGGAAAACGTGTAATTGCTCTGAGGCCGAATGGTTGTTAGGAGATGCTCTTCTTAATTTTCCTGTCTTTGTTGACTGAGAAGTTGAGTTGAAGATTTGGGTATTCCTTTTTCTGTACCTCCTCTGTCAGCTCTTAAGGTTCGATACAAATTAACTGAAAATGTACGTGACTTTCAATTTGAAGTTTACAAAATTGATACTCTTGGTAGTTTCACAGGAACAATTAACTGCTCTTTTTAATACTCCTCAAAACGAATTGATTGAATGGAACTTTTTCAATTACATGGGCTTCAGGGTTTTGAGCTCGTCACTTTGACACGAGGCCTTTATATAGCCACTGCTCCATCAGTATATAGCGAATTAAAAAATCCGGCTTATTTATGCATTCGCTTGGTTAACAAGATTTTGGAGTTACAAGAACCGAGGTCACCAATGTGGTAGTTACCAAACGGCAGTTCCAATAAAAGTAGAACAAAAGAATTGTGTAGGCCAAAGTGAATTGAAAAAATCACAATGATGATTCAAACGAAATTCAGGAGTCGGTAAATGACAGGCGTGTTTGTATGTGAGTGTAAATACAAAGATTGCTTATGTGAGTCACTTGATCAAGGGACGCGCGTGAGGTATGAGTGCAGTGTACTTGTAAATGACACGGGACGGTTATAAAACACGTAGAATCAATAATTTCGTCTGGATATGACACATAGGGGTTTAAGTCATAGGCCCATAAAGGTGAAAAATCAGCGTATTTTCACAAAGAATGCGAATAGAGTAATTTTAGAAACGTAGTCATTGTTCATGTTTAAGCTTTTTTGTGGAATTTAACCGACAGTTCGTTGTATAACTGCTCATTTGAAGTCACCTCTTTGCTGCACTACGTATTGCAGGAGCCGTTAATAAATTAGACAAAGAATTAATCATTTCATCGGCAATGTAGCTTTAACCTCACACGTCTGGAAAATGAGAAGTCACGCCTTTGTTATATTTAATGACATGAAAAACTGTTAACCTACTCAATCTTCAAGCTCTCATTACAACACATTGAAATTTAATTATTTTATTTACACAGAGATGTGCGCTCTTCTAAAAATTAATCGATTTCGTCTTTTTTCGTCTAGCTACTCATGCACGGTCACTCACTGAAGGCTCTGGACCAGGCCTGTCAGACTCAGCTCTGGGGTCACGCTTTTGCATTGGCTATGCGTCTGGGCCCTGGACCTCTTGATCGAGTGATGGAGAAGTTCCTCTCTCGCGCTGTCAACCCCGCTGATCCTCTCCTCACTCTCTACCAACTCACTGCAGGGGAAATTCCACGATCCGTTGATCAACTCGCATATGCTGGAGGTAATTATTCCGTTTACTTAACTTTTCCAAACTCTTAATCTTATACTGGAAGTTGGGTATATAATTTTTGGAATTACTGTTTTTTGCTCTTCATCAATCCCTTTAGCATAAAATATATCAATGTAGTCCTCTAGAAGCATCACTGATTTTTTCTTCACATTCAAATTCTTGTATTTTAGTTCTTTTAATAATTATTAAAGGTATTTTTGCTTACATTAGTAAGTAATCCATTAAAGGTGACCTTTGTATTGATAATTATTTTCCAAGTGTTTGCAATAAGCGAT
Source organism: Hymenolepis diminuta (assembly GCA_900708905.1). Lineage (NCBI taxonomy): Eukaryota > Metazoa > Platyhelminthes > Cestoda > Cyclophyllidea > Hymenolepididae > Hymenolepis > Hymenolepis diminuta. Next base: position 602,690 of record CAADRB010000065.1, on the reverse strand, counting down.
ATTTCAATTGTGATATTTTTGCATAAATGGATGTGCTTTCTTGAAGGAATAGATCGTAAGATTACTTATCCCGTTATGTTTAAACCAAACGGGGCATTTCATTTCGCACCTATTGGTGTATTCCTCCGGTTCATAAAGAATGGAAATGAAAAGGTGTATTATAAAAAATAATAATTCATCTCTTTTTATATGATTTCATATGACATATTTATGACATATGGAATGAATGGGAATTAACTTCACTGAGCTGGATCCAAAATATTAAAAAAAAACAGGAATAATTTCGAATGGCGATTTTATTTTCTGCCAATCTCACCTACCTGTCAATGTCTTTGGTTAGGTTTTCAAGGCTTTTCCTGTCGATTTTTCTATCTGTTACTTGATCACCTTCGGTTGCAGTGTTTTTTGTTTAGATAAGTTGAAAGTAGCATTCCTCCTTTGGTGGCTTTGTACAAGCACCTGTTTAAATAATCCGGTCGTTCTTGTTTGTCGGGAAACCGACTGGCCGTAATTGTTTAATCTATGAACCTCCTCTAATAGAAGTGGAATTGAGGGGCATCTTAAAGCTTTTCAACACTATATTCGGTTCCTTTATACAAACGCTGCTCTGTGTTTAGAGCTTGATACATTTCTCTGTTAGTTAGTCATGTGAACAATGTGAAAGGCAGATAGAAAACTGCATTCAGCAACTATCTACTTAGCCGTTTCATCTGTTGTACATAAATTGAAAGAGAGCAGAGCATTTTTATGCGCATTTGTCTACCTCACCAAATGACGTTCTCTATTTTCTTGACTGGATGTGCAAACGCACGTCGCGCACTTTCAAGTTTTGGCTTTTATTGCCAATTTCTCACCTTGCTTTAAAGTCAATCGCTTTGAGAGGCTTTTGAAATTGCGCTCTGTAAACAATGGGGTGCGTTCTATGTAGGTGTTTTTCTGGCTTTGTTGCCACAATCGGATTACTTCGTTGCGTCATATCTTAATATTAAAAATTTCAAGATTTAATACCTGTTTGAACTAGACTATTTCTAGCAGAGAGGAGGAAGTCGGCGAGATGGCGTCTGCACAGTATAGGAGTAGTTTTAATTACCCGAAACACTTACACTGGACACTTAGATAACTACACAGATGGGATAATTGGGTTGGATAGGGATATCACATCAAGATGTGCACATGGGATATCACAGGGAGCAATTATTTAGCAGGAACAGCCTTCAAATTAGCATAGTTCAGTATTTCACAATCCATAAATTCCTAATTCAGTTTATGCTCGCGATGTTCAGAGCTTATTGCTTGGTTTGTCCTGTCTTTGTCTCTCTTAATAACCAAAACCAATTAGTCACCAGTTTTTTTTTAAATCAATTATTACAATTGCAGATTTATAGTTTCACGCTTTTTTAAAGAAACCACTGATGTATTTCTGGTTCTCTATAATGTTGAAAACAAAGTTAAGTGTTTGGTTTTGCTCATACCCTCGCATTAGTGCTGCTTATAATTTTCCCCTTCTAATTAGTCAAACACCGGCAGTTTTTACAAAGTTTAAATTGAACAATATAGCCGAATTTGATGCAAAGTTTTACTAAGCCTATTCCGCTTTATTAAACGATATGGTCGTACAAAAACAGTTTATTACATTGAATGCGGGGGAGGGTAGCCCAAAGCATTCTCCTAACTCAATTTTCTTAATTTTCTTCTATTTTTACCCTTTTCGAATCCATTGTCTAAAACTTAATCATATATTAGTCTCTGTTAATCTGTAAGTCCGCATCTTAATAGTCTGAACTCCGCCTTGGAGTTGTTTAAAATGTCTATTTATATCACTTTCCTTATTTTAATTCCTAGAGTTGTGGTAAATACTAGGGCGGTAACGTGGGATATATTTAACAGTCGCTAGTCTCTTGGCAAGAGTATCGTCTAATTAGGCCTACTTTTCGCGGCTGTATGTTGCTATCTATATTTGCGCATCTTTTTCTCCTGAGCGTGACGTTATTGGCTACGTCCGCGATATCTCTGCCATTTTTTATTCTAATTGATTTCTTCAGTTGAGTTTATCGAATTTTTTTATTGTAGGCGCAGATACAGGTGACTGGCGTCCCCATTTGGCCATGCTTCTTTCCGCTCCTGAAGGTCACGGGGATTTGGCTCGAGAATCCCTTGAAAGAATGGGAGAATCTCTCTTAGCACGCCGACTTCTTTTCGCAGCTCATCTCTGTTTCCTTCTCGCTTCAAGCTATTCCGATCAAGGTACAGCCACCACTCCACGCTTGCATTCACGAATCTGGCTCTTGGGTGTCGCTGCCCCAACGTCTAAGTCTTCTGAAGAGTCCTCTGGGCGATTTGTCATGACAACTGAAGTTGAGCGGGCTTCCACGGAGGCAATTCAACTCACAGAGGTCTATGAATTCGCCCTGGCTTTGGCCACTAGGGATAAGCACTTCTTTTTGCCGAATTTCCTGGTGAGTTTTGCGAACTGTTTATTAAGTATTTAAGTGGTACATCAAGTACTCGATTCCTTTTAACGAACGAGTGGGAGCATTTTTATTGTTTTAATTTCTAGAGGATGCGTGGTGGACTTTCTACTCCGAAACAACCTATTATTATTATTTGTTTACCTCTTTCAGCCCTTCAAATTCGCTTACTGTCTGCGTTTGATCGATGCTGGTTTAATTGAAACGGCTTTCCGCTACTTGGAAGTGTTAAGTGATTCGATTTCCACTCTTCTTGAACAAGAAGTTGAGGAGTCATGTACGTCACCAATCGACTTGAGGGCTCTTTTCTTGATTGCCTCGCAATGTTTACGTCTGTCTGAACGTCTGCGACATCATCCAGAGGTTGGTAGCTTTGAAATGGAGGGGGATAGTCACAGCAATGTTTTCCGTGGAGGTTTCACTTCGCCTTGCCCACGATGGATGGAAAGACTGAGAAATGTTTTTGAACGCATCTCGTCTGTGGTTAGTTTTTGTTTATCTCATCAGTTATGCTATTTACACATTATATTATTTGTGTAATTCAGACAGAAGGATGCAGACTACTCCCAAGAACGTCTTCGCTTTGATATTTTCTCATTTCTTTAACCATATCAATTTAGAGAAAATGTGTTGTTTTTTTTCTGTTTTAGTATTTGTTTTGGGTTGTCCGCTCATAGAAAAGCGCTCCTGTTTGGGTAATGGATGCTAACTTGCCTTCACTCTTAAGAGCGGCTATTTTACTTAAAATTCATTTTTTACTGAATATGTGCGCTTACAAACATTTTGATGCTTTATGTGAAAAGATTCACGTCTTTCAGCCAATGGACTTTTAGAATTTTCATATGCTTTTATTTGGCCTTGATAGAACTTAATTCTAGTCAATCTGACTTAAACATTTTTCTGGTTCTGTATTGTAATGCCTATATCTTGTATAGTAACTTGAACGGGTTCATTTTTTATGGAAAATAAATGTAAAGATTCGACTCCTTATTTTGAGAAATTAAGAATTTCCCGATCGTTTATCTTAGTTCTTTAGATACCTTATCGTCTGAGCCATTTGGAAATCAGTTAATGTATGTTGAGGCTCAGCGGGCGACATGCACTTATGTCATGGGCTCGACACTTTCTCTCTCACACTCAGCGAACGGTATCATCAAACGTACCGATTAGAAATTGTAAAGAGAGGGTTGGTAAAATGCGATCTTTTTATCAGAGAGGCTCCAGAATCTCTTTCCTCTTTGGGAAAGGCCTCGCTGCAACGAACCTAAAATTATCTATAATATTGTCAAACCTTTGAGTGAACACAGCTTATGGAGCCCCGCTAACTTAAAATTTTTAGCTATCGCATCTATGCTGTTAAAACTGTAAGCTGCTGATTATCATTTTACCTTCGCAAACTTTGGAAGAGTAATGAATTGAAGCGGCTAGATCGACCATCTTAATTTAAAAGCCACTCAATAAGTACTGATTATCGAATTTGCCGCAATCCTGGGAGCGAATCGTGAACTTTGATTTTTGGAATATGAGCGATGCTTTTGGTAAAAATCGTACAATCCGTAATCTAAAATCAAATGAAGCAAGACTCTTTCGTACTCGGACGTTCTCCGGATTTTTTATCTCCTTCCTTTATCATTTATTACATTTTCTGTTAACGGATCTTATTTGCCTCCAAAAATTAAGTGGTAAAAATTCTGTATTTCTGTGGGTAGTAATAATAGTATTGTCAATTTGGTTAAGAAGGTGCATGATCTTTAAAAATCTGATGTTTTAAAGGGCGGATTAATAATATGAAGTTTTCTCTCATAGATCTTAGGGGAAATCTCTTATGCTAGGGTTCTTTGTGCTGGAATGCTGGATTGGTTTCTTTTAAGCCCGCGAATTAAGTTTTCTGTTTGTAAGACGTTACAATAGCCATAATCTGGACACCAAGGCTACTTTAAGAATCCGTCCAAGTTAGTCTTAGAAATCCCATCACAAAATGAGTGATCTTAAAGGCTAATAGGATACAGCACCCACTCCCAAATGATCTTGCATATTGAACAACCGGAAATGGATGAGCGGAGAAAAGGAGGATGTAGGAAGAGATATTGGGAATCGATGTAGGAGGCAAAAGGTGTTAGCACTGAGTGAGTGGAGTCCGAATTGTAATAAAGAGGGTGAATTAATGGACAGTAAGGGAGGAGTCGGATTTCGAGTCCTTTGGTCGTTGCCGAGCTAGTTAAATAAATCAATTGACAACAAGGGTGTGTAGATGTATGAATCAGTTTATTAATACCCTAATACCATTCTCTTTGATCACTCAGTTGGGTTTGCCGAACTCCGATCGGCCCTATGTCGATCCTCTGCGTGTTTCATCTTCTCAAGAACCACCAGCTCAGCAACAACAACAAGACCAGGGGCCACCTCAACAAAACCAGGTGTCTCAGCCAGCTCAAGTTCGAACAATTGTCGCTTCAACAGTTCAACAGCAGCAGCCGTCGTATCAACAGCCCTTATCGCGGAATAGTAAACAGCCAGAACAACAGCAGCCCCAACTTCAACGTCAACAAGATTCGCCGAAGCCAATGAACCAACCGCCACAGCAGCAGCAGACTTTTCATCAATCTCCTGTTCATCAGGTTTGTTGACCAATTATTACTCACGTCAACGCAAAAATATTTGCAATTTTAATTATGGGAAGGAATTTGAATAAGAGGAGTGCTTGGAAGAGTAAGACAACAAGTAAGAATTGAGAAGTCTGGTTTCATCAGATTGTTCGCTCAATGCATAGCTCACTGAATCGTATCTAATTTCGAAGTTTGTTAGTGTTTAGGAAGTTACTTACCGGTTTATTAATGTAAATGGTGTATGCTATCATGATTTAACATAGCTCTGTTATTAACTGATAACGATTTTCCATTATTTATTGAAGTACCGACCAGCCCATACATCAAAATTCAGTACAGTGCAGTACTCATCAGCACTCATGTCCAATAAACCGGATGAATAATTTGAAGGTAGTCAAATGCTGCTCCCTTGCTCTCTCCTTTAATCGACTAGGAACCTATCTGTATTATCATTTTTACGTAAATAAGTGGGGCGACTTAATCCAGTCAACGTAATATAAATGTGTTGGAACGTTGGTAAAGTTTGAAGATGTGTTGCAATTAGTACTGATCTCATCGCTTTAGGAAAGAAGTTCTCAGCCTGTCCTCGTAATCACTTAGTAATAGAATACTTGATAATTAAGTTTATTCTTATCTTTTAGGTTCAGCAACAACCAAAGCAAGCACTTGCATCTCAAAATCAACATTTGTCTGGACCTCAATATCAGTCAACAGTCCACGACAATGGGCCTTCTCCATCACAGCCCTCCTCGCCCACTTTCTATCAAGAGGTACGGGATGATTGAGTAATAATGTCTACTTATATTCATTTCAGTAGCCCTGAAGTTTTCTCTTATAAGCAGCAGAGACGGATGTCGCATGAAGCTCGAAATGCCCCACCAACGCCCCAGCAATCGCAACAAAATCAGTTTCAGGATCAGCCTCTTGCTCCTATCTTACCTCCTGCTTCTCCTACTATGAGAGTGGAAAATCACCAGACTCATCAAAAGTCACCAGTGGGTGCTTCCAAAAATAATCTGGGATTCTTTGTGCCAACATTTAACCCCTCCGCTGACTCCACAATGGAATCTGCTGCTAATGTTGAAGCACCGACAATTGCTTCGGGATATGATTACTTTGCTGATTTAGCTGCTTCTCAGGTGAGACAGATAGTACTTATATGTACCTAATTTATAGTTCTAGTCCTGCATCAATCTAAATATGTTGGAATACCTCTTTAGAATGAATTATGCAGATTATTTGCTCATTTATCAATTATGTCTCTTGAATAACAACCCATAGCCGTCCAGTGATTTTGCAAAGATTGAATTAGATTTTCACAAGTGCTGTTGAAAATGTATTTTATGTAATTTGACATTATGAGAAGCCAGTTAACAAACCTCCAAGTACGCTCTTATTGAACTTTACAATGTTATTTTATGTAATTTTAATAGCTTCCATCCAGAAATAATCAGGTAACTGTTATACCTATTTCCGCAACCAAAATAAAAGTAATTTTTGTATGGTTTCACAAGATCATTCGTTAAGAACTATTCCTACTTAAGGATCTGTTTTACACGAGCCACATATAGACTATTTATTTATTGAGTAGGAATTTTGGATTCAATGAATTAGGTGATTGTTACCTAATATTGTTAGGTAAAGTTCATATCGGTGCATGATTTAGTAGGACTTTCAATATGACATTTATTGAATGGAGAAAGGAGTGAAATTCGAGGGTCTCTATTTAATCGCCACTTGTTGTTGGGTCTACTTTAAACTCGATTTCGTAGAAACCTAGGTGTTGTATAAGATTTTTCGTTGGGAATTGATTTTTCATGACATTCTACGTTCATTTTCGAAGTCGCACATTGTGCACCGGTGGCGTGACGGACCTCATGCTCACCTGCGAAGTCAGAGGTCATGAGATCGATGCTTATCGTTGCACCGGAGTGATTAAATCCAGCCAGTAAGAGGCGGCCGAAGTTGAGTTTCTCACGCTGTCCAATACTTAATATATCAGGTTTGACAGCTGAAGAATTGGTATATTTGGAATTGCATCGGTTTATGGGATTTTAAATGTATTTACTAGCAGATAGGAATTGATTGTTGGCCTTATTTACTTCTCAAGTTGTACCTTCTATATTCTACGATTCTTCACTGTAGCAACAGAGAGTAAACCAGAAGTAGCACTGGTGGTTACCGTAGGTACAATGGAGGGGAGCAGTACGATTTGGTGGGTTTACTCGATCACTTGGGACACAGAATCAGCGTGTGAACAGCAACACATTTCCTTTATTTCTGTGCAATTTAGACTACTTGATCGCAGTTCATGTTAAACGGAGAATCTCATTTGACTAAATGAATAGTAAATCCACAATGAAAAATTTAGACATTGTAACAGAAAAAATAAACATGAAAATATTTGTTCTCAGGAAGTGTAAGTGAAAATTTTCACGAAATAATTTCCGAAATGTGGTTGAAAAGGTTTGTTCGAGCAAAATGTAATAAATTAATTCACTACAAGGTGTTGAAATCTCTCTGTTCTACATAGATAACGATAACTTTTTTATTATGAAGAAAATTTGGAGTTATTCTAAATATATATTTGTAAAAGGATTTCTTTTCTTCCTTTTCTCAACAGCCTATCTCTCGATCCCGTACTGTATCAATGGCTAGTTCTCAAGATGATTCAATACCGCATCCCTCCAGTCCTTCACCAGTTTCCCCTCAGGTGCCCCAAGTATCCGCTCAAATTCAACGAAAGTCGTCGAGAAATGTGCCCCAACCACCAGCCAATAGTAGTGGAGTGAGTCATCCACGGCTTTATTGTTAATCTGCTCCTAACTCTTTTCTTCCTTTCGACATCTATCCAAGCCTCTCTCGCCCCCTTTTTGTCCTTTGTGTTGCCCTTTCATTTCTAGTCATTTGATTTTCCCCACAATATAAATTGACTAATTAGTCAGCCTACCTCTCTATCCATTTGTTTTGGGACAAGGCTTGGTGTCTTTAAGATAGATTTAGGTGATACTAAATTTTATGGAATGAAATTAATATTTGGAAAATTATATTATCTGGCAACAAAATGACCGTCTATGTGTTGTTTAGTGATTTAATTTTAATTGGCATGTGTTTTCCAAATTCGGGCTATTTCTGAGATTTTTAAATGACCTGCTTTTCTATTCTGGTTAAACATTCAACTTTATTCTCACGAGTGTTAACTGAAATGGATATATTACATTTTGTTCACCCATTTATTTGAAGAGAGGACAGGTGCCACTTAAATAGGAATAAGTAGTGTGACTTAGCCATTAACTATCTTTGTTTTACAGTCAAAGAGCTTGTCGTATTGGAGAATATAAGTGTGAGTATTCAATTATCTGTCTATTAGATTACCATTGCCTTTTTATAAGATTTTAAAAAGCATATAAGTGGGCGCATTTTATTACAGTATCACAGGTTCAGTATGGAACAGTATGATCGACCGAGGATCTACAAACGACCTCACAATCATCGTGTCATGTCGCCAAGTGGTAACTATGAAAATGATACTAGTGATGGCAAGCGGATACCCACCCCTCGGCTTTCTCCTGTGTCTAATCAGAGGGTATCAGAAATATATTCACTGTTGTGACATCTTTATTGGCATGCCGTGTTGTTTACTCTAATTTGTGGTTTTCTGTATATTTAAATCTAAGTTTATTTAATTTCACCCCTTACGTATATTTGGTTCGTTCCTTTAGTCCTTCCTGAGAGACAATCGTACTCGCAATACACAGATTAATACGAGAACCAATCATGCAGCACCCTTCACAACCGCGCCTTCCCAGCCTCCGGTTTCTGTCGACAACCGTCGCAAGGCCAACGGACAACCGCAGCAGTCTCAACAACAATCTCAGGCTGAAAAGCAAGAGGAGGAGAAGAAGGAAGATAATAATGGTGGCCAATCGGGAAAGGTAGTTGTTTTATTTGTGTTTGCTACTTCTATATTTATAAGTAGACGTGACAGATTGTTCCTTTTGTTCGTCTAGTCTGGATGGTTATCTGGTTTCTTCGGCCGAATTAAGGGAGCGCAAGAGGTCTACCTACCCGATGACTCTAACCCAACGGTGAGTCTAACTGATTTTTTCCGAAGGTTTCGGCGTTTTGCAATGCCCTAGTCTCTAATCGCTTTGATCGTCTTCTAGATTGTTTGGGATGAAGCAACAGGACGCTGGCGCGACAAGCTTGGAGGTGATCAAGAGGTTGACGCGCCGCCTCCACCCCCTCAAATGTCGGCCGTCCCCGCAATGTCTCAAAATAATACCCCTATGGGTCACCCGGGCGCACCACCGACTTCCAATCCTGTTCCACTTCACGTCCTAGCAGGTGGTAGTAGTGGTAGTGGTAGTGGTGGTGCTACCACACGTTCACGATATGTCAACGTTCTCGCCAAACAGGGAGTGTCTATTGGACCGAAAGCTGTCAACCTCACACCTCCCCTACCTCCTACTTTCCTCCCACCATCTTGAGGTGAGCTTGAAATGGCACTACCACCTTTTTTATTTTAAGCCGTCATGGTTTTACTAATGCTCTTTATATTTTCAGATCCCCGTAACTAATTTTCTCTCACATTATCTCAACATTCCAAATTGAATCTCTTCTTCGCTTTTCCCTATATGTGTAATAGTAATTCCGGATAGACTCGACTCTTTGTCTTCTCTCATCTCCTTTCTTTCGTCTTTCGATTTTTGTTTCTCTCACTATATATGTGTAAAAGTGTTTGGCTTGTGTAACAAATAACTTGTACTACTTGAATGCCTTAAAAGCTTTCTCTTTACTGATGGTGAGTGAGTAGTACGTGTTTGCTTTATCTTGAAAATAAACAGATATATCAATGCGTATCGCCCGTTTTGGCTACTTGTATGAGTAAATGTCTGTGCTACTCAGTTAGGTAAGGTTGGGAGTAGTTTAGCCTGATAGAGATCATCTAAAGACGTATCTTGAAGAAAGCTTTTATTTTATTTAAAGGGTAATAAGTCCCACCCGTAATTTGTATGTGGACAGGGTAATACAATGTTTTAGAATTATGATTTTTCTCTTATGCGAAGATTTTTTTTAATTTAGAAAGTGATTTAGGATTTTTGGGCCCCTTCGCAATGGCAGCTGAACGATTTTATGAATAAACTCCGGTTGTCCTGTTGAACAATCCAGAAGGCAACAAGTAGGATGAGTAAATCCGTCTTTTCATTGTATCGCTAGTACCTTGGAGGGTATGTACACATAGTTAATGCGAGGAGGTTTAAGATTTCACTCTCGCAAAGTCGTGACGTGTGAGGTTAAGTTTAGCACACTCTTCTGGTAAATTTCGTAGAAGACTTTGCCTTTGGAGAGCTATGAAAATGCTCCACCTTATTGAAAAAAACTTATTTCGAGGCGTCGGTTACCAGCAAGATATAGAAAAAGGCTTGCACATAGTTATGGCTAAGGTAAATCAATCAAGTCGCCAGGAATAAAAACGTAACGCTCTTTTTAATTGTATCTTAATGATATTCTAGTTCACTTGAAGTAAACTATCCAAATCAAAGTGAGAAAAAGAGCTCAGTAAAACACGATGTTTAGAGTGAATGATGAATCTATGTATTTCCGGAATTACTCTTTATTCGCATTCTCTACGACAATACTTTGGTTTTTAGTCCACGAAGCTTCGGTGACGTAAAATCCTTATCTGTCATGTCTAAACTCTTGGTGTCTGCTCCACAGTTGTTGTTAGCTCTTAAACAGCTACGATTTGGCGACTGTTGTTGCTCTTGTTAGTCTTTAGATGCCAGCCACTAGTTGTTATCTTAACTCCAACAAAATATCATTGTTTTGGCCAGTCTGTCATGATTAAATCAGCTAACAATATCTGTCTTTAAAAGCGTAAATCCCCACTTCAAGAGAATTCTACCGAAATAGTGCCGTGTGAGGCAGTCAGTTGTAGGTGAGAAATCAATGCCTTTACGAGCCTGACGATTACGAAAGACTTCCATAACTCAGTTTCCGGATAGTTTAAGAATTATAATAAAAGGTTATGTAATTTACAATTTTGATATTAAATTTAATGTGTAATCTTCTAAAAAGCATTATTACACTAAGAACTTACATTCTTCTGAATTGTATGGTGAAAAAATCACCCTGTCCCTATGTACTTACAGCCACGCAACCGCTTGTTCGAGCATCATAACGGGCGTAATGTTATATCCTCCAGCTTATTTCGGAAATCGGGATTCCTTTCGTAACAAATCCTTTGAAGAGAGATTGATACAAATCCTAACATGTCAGAAATAATATTAGTGATCATTGGTAATCTCTAATCATTCTCATGCGTTCGGATACATTCAAAATTGGGGTATTTGCAGATTGAGTGAGGATCAATCAAACTAGAGGTGTTAAAATTATTTGACCCTCGAATTAATGCGCCTACTTTACTTCTGAGATTCAAAATTAGGCGCAGAAACAGAATGGAAATAGTTCGAAGCTTGGCTTTTTGATAATCTATTGCTGTCAAGATAAATACACTTTGCTTTTGTGTCTACTGCAACGCACAAACTGACAAGTTTTAATAGGGGGATAGCATCTGAGTATGAGGAACAGCAAACAACAGTGTAGAAAACGGGAGAGGGGTCAGGAAGAAATAAGTTTGTCAATGCGCTAAGGATCTTAATTTTATGAATTTTTTCAGCAAGGAACTGTCTGCACTTTCGTAAGAAGTCTGACTCACTGTATAATGCCTAATAATTCAAATTTAATGAGTTCATTCTGTGATTCATTGATGAGATGGCGTCCACGAAGTCCAAAATTGGTTAACTGAATGCTATGGTAGGTCAGAGTATCTAGTTTCTTTTGTACTCTTTTTGCGACCAGGAACACTTATATGATACTAGCAATGATTTTTTAACATTGCAGAAATCATCTGCAGCATTGAATTTGCACCATTTCCAATACAGTGATTCGGTTTACAATGCGAGAACAAATTATTTGATGCTGTCGAGTATTCGCAAGTACCAATTAACATTTCCCATGCTAGATTTTTTCACATTTTTTTCAAATTTGACTTAAAGACTTATTAAATACGTTTGAATTCCTTCTTTTTCTGATATGTTCAAGAGACAATTAAAATAACAAAAAACTGCCTTCAAGTCTCATATCCCGTATTTCCTGTCAATTAAAAAGCATGAAACCCCGCGTGTATCAATCTGCACTCATATCCTGTTTTCAGCCCTCATGGAGCGGTTAATTCAATTGCAAACAGGGGTAGATGCGTGAAGCAGATATCACAATGCGCACAGTTAACAATATCCTCTATCCGGACCAATGAGATATGGCGGTGGAGGGGGAAATCTCCCAATTTCCTTACTCCTCCCTATTAGTCTCATTATTCCGCTATTTGTATCACGATTGGACGCGGGTGAATACAATACCCCTGCAAGCGCATTTGAGAAATCTTTTCACATCCATTTCCGGTCTATATAAGGGAGGGTGAGTATAGGGGAGAATTAGATTAATATGTAACTGATACTCCGAGAGATAGGGGCTTAATGACAGAATAGTACTTTGTGCGTGAAATTTATCATTAATTTTAGTAATACTCTATACGGGGGCAGATTTTTTCTATTTCCTTGTTTGGCGTACTGTCAATTCAATCCTTTTTGCTGAATGCAGGGCGCCAAAAGGCAAAATTCTTCAAAATGTTCAAGTTAATGTTAATTTTCTTAAAGGTTCTATTATTCTGTCAATTATAAACTTAATTATAAATTTCGAAATCAGGTTTTGTGCTCAATACTTGTCAAGCTTAGATTATGACGAAAGGATTACTGAGGAATCGGTCTTAGGCGAGTCCAGGTCATGGCCATCTACTCAAAACTAGCTAACTCAAAAGATGACAAAGATTCGTTTATTCTTATTCTAGGAATCAGTAAATGCATTAAATATTATGGCAGCCGAAATTTTTACTTAAGAAATCAGATTAGGCCGATCTTTTTAATGTAACCAATCAACGTGTTGTTTCAGAGCGAATGAGGAACGAGTAATTTATCAGTTAAATTTTATGATTGAAGAGCACCAAATAGAACTATGCTTAATCGATTAACAAAAGGAGTGAGGTGAAAGAACGTCTCTCGACAAAATAAGTTTTATATAATTAGTGCGGCCTCTCCAGTCTCCAATAAGCTTTTTCAATTTAAATATTTGTTGATTACGCGACTATCGTAGAGAGTTCAATATCTCCCAACTCACCTTTTTTAATGAGTTAAAAAATTTAAAATTTCAAGCAATTCATATGGAATTTATGAACTCAAGTGAAATTTTCACCAGTTAATGAATTTGTTTACATCCAAACAGGTAACGTAACTGGATCTCATAATAGTGAATTAATTTGAAACTGTTTTGTGTCACAATGAAAATGTAATACCAGAACATCAAATGCTTCTAATTACTAATAACATTCCAATATTTGTCATCATGGAGATGAATAAATGTTGTAATATTGCAACAATGGATTTTGTAGTTGTCTCAAATTAAATATGAATTAAATGCCGTCACAAACCATCAGCTTACAATATTTAATAATAATATAATAAATTATTTTGGCAATGATCATTTAAAATAATGTTTAATAGTAATTTATTCCATATAATATGGATGTTTTATTATTCACTTCGTCTTTTGTAAGTCTCAGAGCAACCGAAAAGTTGGCGCTGAAAGTCCATGTTGACAAGTACAAACGAAGAGCAGCACTCTTTCCTTTACCTAGACTGGCCTTCGTTTAGCAGCTTCGTATTTTGCTGTTTCCGCTCAATGTAGAAAAGGGAACCGACATTGTTGGCTAATTTTGCTATGGCAGTCAAACTTCTCCGTATTTTTGAAAGGTTTGCATTGGCCATGATTTTGTAGAAACCCTCTTTTTGGTTTGCCTTGGCATCTGATAATGGAAACAAGAGAACTAGGGAGACTTTTCAAAGGAGAAATCTTTTAAGGAACTCTTTTAATTGCCTATAATAGTCGGATAGTTATCTCCGTGACAAAACAAAATGTATGAGAATTAATCATGGAGAAGCATTTAAATGCAGGGTCCGGTAGAACAGTTCAAAGAGAGGGGAAATAGGGTGAAGGAACGGGATATGAATTTGATAATTAAATCAGGAACAACGGAATCTAACTTCATCTAAGTTTTAAATGTATCGGGATCTGACTCTTTGATTAATGGGCGATTGTTCGCGTCATCAGCTGATTGACCACCTGTTCCAGAATGAGAGATTGATCATACCTATCAGAGTCTTCTGATAGTCGAAGGGCATTAAGTAACCACCACCTTAGGTGAACTCAACAGATAGTGTTCAATAAGTGCACACAAAGTTTTATGCGTGTAAAGAAAGTGGCCATGTGACCACTCTTCATTTTTTGACTCTCTCGGATGCGTGCTTTCATTTATTTGTTCCAAATGTAAGATTACTCAACGAAATGGAGAGGAAATACATGGAATAGATCCTTCAGGGGCAAAAATTTCAATTTAAAGCTAAAAAATATTAAAATGTCAAGAAGGTATTGCCTCTCAGAGCCCCTTCTAAAATTACTAAAATTTGAAAGTTATACATCTTATTGCCCAATTTGTATCCCCAATACGTTCTTTAGGTGAAGGGACGTTATGCCAGGAATAGTGGCGGTAATATCTGACAATTTACTGGATTACTCATTGAGTGTTCAAATAAATAACATTAGAGGATTAAAAATTTGTTTTACTAACCTGGATGATCAATACTTTATATTCAATAATCAACTGCAGGCGTTCGAGAATTCTATTTCCTACTACTGGGATACAATTATCACATTCTTCAAGTGATTAATTAACTCATTTTAGCTAATTGAATAGCATCAACTATTACTAACCCCCATCAACATCATCCGCTTTGTTTTTTCAAATGGTCAGTAGGAGGTGGATAAAAAGAGAGACCAATTGTGAGGACGATCATCTACTCAAACCTCAGATAATAACAATAACAATTGGTTTTGTTCACCCTTCCATTTCCCTCTTTTTAATGACAATAAAACGGAAGGTTTTGCTGCCTTGGAGTAAGGCATATTCCTCAACCATTACCGGAAATAGCTTATCAGTAGACTATTTCTCCTCATTAGGGAGAACTAAAGGGAGAGAAATCAAGTCACTCTCCCTTCCATCCTCCTCCTCCTCCTTGTTCTTCTAATATCAGTTAGTCTGATCTGTTTCCGCTGTGTGTAGCAACAACAAATTCTCTTAAGGGGTAGTATTAAGCACATCGTTTAGTCCTTCGTGGCTATGGTAACCAAAATACACCTCCGGAAATGAACAATCTCTCTCCCTGCTAACTAGGATTAACAATAGGGCTGATCTCTCCCTCCCTCTCTCTGAAAGCACTAATACCGATATTTAACTACCGGAAAAGAGGAAGGGGAGAGAATGGAAGAGAGATCTATCTATCTTGGAAATGGAGACAAGACTGAACTTCCGTTCTTCTGGAGATATTGTGTGTGTTTATGAATGTGTATATATATTAGCTTTTTTAAAGACAATAGAAAGCTTATTTGCCTGGAAATTAAAGCCAATTAGGATTCATTAAAGGGCGTTTCTTGGTGTGGTGCTGAGTAGAGGAACGCTTAATTGCATTTGAATTGCTTTAAAGGATATTATTTGGTGAGGAGATGTTGGTTAAATATAAATAAATAGCAAAATGAAATATTATAGCATATGTAGAACTAATCCAGGAAGAACAAGTCTTATCTAGATCATGTCTTATTTTACTGAGGCCTTCATAGGTAGATAAATCAGCAGTACCTGCCTGAAAAGGGAAGTTAATTATACTCAAGTCATTTGGGACCTCAAGGATGCTCGGTGATATGATCTATTTGATAGCTTTTCTGAAAATCGCCAAGCTATCTAAAAGGCATAAACTCAGATCACATGATCAGTTAGTCATAAATAGTCTTTGAAAATTTCATCTGATACTAACTCTTACATTAATTGGTCCAAATGAATGAGCATTAGCGGCTTTAGAATTAGTGAGCCGCTAAAATATCGACCTTCCACTATTACGAACTTCGCAACAGATAAGATAGCAAAGAGACAAACTTTACTGTATTAGGAAAGAGCGGAGGTAAATTGAATATGACGAAATTAGATAACTGGGAACGCCAATGTAGCAAGATCTGATTTAGTTGCGACTCGATAAATCCCGTAGTCACAAATTCGTCATTCTTAGCTAATCTCTCAGAAGATAAACGAATTAACAAATGCTCCATTAAAAGATCACGTATTGTGGAGTCATATGAAAAAGGGTGGAACAAAAACTAGTCACGGAAACTAGGCACATGTGCCATTCCACAGTTGTGAGAGTTGAGGTAGTACCACCTCCTAAAGAAGAGATAGGCATCAGTTACAAAGCAAACTCTAGGTAGTTCTCATGAATGAAATCTTCTTATTTCATTCTGCCTTTCTCAAATGGAATATTGGACTTTAGCTATCTCCCTCACCAATTCCATTCTTGGATGCGAACCTTAGCTTATCGTTTTGATCAAAAGAACTTCCAGATAGTTTGAATTAATGATTAGGCGGCTAATCCTCTCACACCCTTCTTTGCGAATGCATTTTAAGAATCGCAACATCTGCCATTGAAGTGAATGGCTATCTCCCAGTCACTTACTCTACAAACTTTGTGACCATGTGACATGCCAAGTGTCAAATGATTCTCTGAGTTACCTCCTAATTTATCCCCATTTTTTCCATCCTATTTATTAAGCCTTCCACGTTCCATTCAAACTCTTATGAATTAGGCATATTCCACCAAATGTTAAACCTCGTTTCTATTTAACTTTTCGTGAGGTTTGTTGGAGCGTGGAATGGCTTATTGATAACTCCCGTGCCATGGCATTTGTGACATGCAAATTGTTTGAAGTGATAAAATTTTATTAAATTCTCTATATTGCCGGATGCCCTTTCCTTTTGTATCGTTAATCTCTAGCACCTAACTTGACCTCAAAGATCCGTTGCTACGCACCCACAGCAGAACTATGATTACTTATCTTCTTGCCATTATCCAAAACTCCCCTCCATAACTCCCATCCATCTGCAAGTGATTTACTTAAAATCGGAGTGACAGATCACTCCTGTGACTCTTGCTGTTAGGTCTCGATTCTTCCAACCGTCCATTTAATCCCTAGACTTATATATTTCCTATCTGTAAACGTAAACAGATACTCGGCACCACTGGAATAAAATCATGATATCCAGCACCTGCAGAATACTTAATCCCTCTTGGTCTGCTATTAAACTTCTGCTGCAACTCTCTTCCCTCTATCACTCTGTTATTTTAGTAAAGATTGACAGAAAATGGAATGGAGTTTCTAGCCAAAACTAGATACTTAGCCGCATGCCACTTCTAAACTTTCTTCCCTCAAGCCTAATTTCGTTTATGAGGAAGAAATTTTAATTTACCATTTGAAATTGAATCGGGCC
The DNA here is from genome assembly GCA_900708905.1 of Hymenolepis diminuta. NCBI lineage: Eukaryota > Metazoa > Platyhelminthes > Cestoda > Cyclophyllidea > Hymenolepididae > Hymenolepis > Hymenolepis diminuta. Next base: position 585,132 of record CAADRB010000065.1, on the reverse strand, counting down.
TTTAAGAAAATGCGACAGGTAAGATTTATTTAAGTTCATTAAAAAACTGGCATAGTTATAAATGCTTTATAAATGCTTAAGGAGGTTGAAAAAATTTCTCATTAGCTACTCCTTTGCATGAGCTTTTGTTTATTAAGAATAAATGCGTCTGGTAAAATAGCCGGCATTAATCGTTGCGTGAAGACCCTGTCGTATCCAACCGTCGGCGACAAAGACGGTTCAGGTCACTGGTTCAGAATTTTAAGAGATTAATTGGCAAAATAAGCAAGAGCTTGTAAATATTCATTTCCAAAAGTTTCTCATAAATTCAGAATATTTTTATTCCATTGAATGTTTCTAGTAGATTTAAACATATTCCGGTTAGTACTGTTCATTACAATTTTGTAAATATGATCGGAATACATAAGTACCGTATAGAGAATCAATATCAGCCACTACTTCCGTGATCATTTGGGACAGCAGTATTACTTAAACATCTTGGTAGGTGGTGAAGATTTTCGCATTATTGCTTGAGCTAAATACTGGGTTTGACCTATCTTCTCCGACCACCTATTTAGACCAACGATCAACCTACTCATAAATCTCGAAATTTGAGCTTTGAACAAACTGGACAGAGGTAGAAATTGAACAATATAAACCCAAAACCATGCTTTTATTCCCTTGTTCTAATGTACGTTCCTTCTTTCGCTCTTGATGGATCATTTTCTGTTTCAGTGTTTAAATGTTTTCTTTTTATAAAAAACCACACTTTATGTTTCATTAAGGCTAATAATAACTCCAGATCCATTTAAGAAGGCGTTTTCCAACACTCCTCTAAGGTAGAGAGTGGCATCTTGGAGCCTTTTTGGTGAAAGCCCTGAATTCAGCCAGACTTAATCAGTGTGATTGGCCATTCCACTCACTGAGTGTGTGCCAATGGCAGACGAGCACAGTGACGAATGCGCCACCGACGCATTCTAGGGCTAATAACAGTTTTTTAAGATTATTTACATTTCACATCGGTGAATCTTTGCGAATAATTATAGATGGAAGATAGGGACCATCATTCAGCATTAGTTAAATGGAAAAGTGCTTGAAACGATGGATTTCGCAGAGCCTCTCTGAACGAGGTATATTTAGCACAATATATCACTCTACCCACTCTATTTATTTACACTGCACTCACACGTCCCATTGTCCCTGAGCATCTGCGACTTGCTATTCGTTTTCTTTTCTCAATTTATTTTAAATATTTAAAGAAAATTAAAGATACTTATCAGTCATTTTATGTTAAATTGGGCATCTAAAATAAAGGCGACATTTGAGATAAATTAACATTTATTGAAGTGACTGGCATGGTTTTAACCGCCTTCTGAATAACTTCTGAGGTCATAGTAATTTTATCAGCCATCACATTACCTGATCATTTGCCTATTAATGATAAAAACCTGAATTTTAAATATTTCTTGCTAATTAAGACTAATTAAAGAGAACATTTAAGTCACATGCCAATTATTTAAGCAACATAATATCCTAATATAGTTTACAAAAATTTTTCCAGTTTCCACGTGTTTGTAATAATGCGTATTAATTTCTATTGCTCTAACCTATTGATTAAAACAAAGTAGCCGAACACTTCATTGATGGACTCAGCTCATTGCTGCCTTTTAAGGGGAATGCGGTCGGTCCTCAGGAAATAGGATACAGTTAATATTAATAAACAATCCCTTCGTAGGAAAGTGGAGCATTCTGTAACATCTCTGATGAGAAACATGCATTCCCATGCCCCTCGAACACTCCTGGGTCCTGTTAACCGAATAATCTTCGTATAAAATGCAGATCTCGTGAAGAAATTGGCCGTGCAACCACCCTTATACTTTGCGCTATCAGATGTATATTCCAAATGCAAGGCTGTTTAACGAAATGGAGAGAAAACGTTTCCATAAATATAGCCCTTAGAATTGAATCGGAGCTGGAAAAGAACATCAAAATGCAGAAAAGTTAATATCTCAAAGAGCTTTTACTTTCAAGTACTCGAACGTGAAAGCTACACGGCCTCGTTTTTGGATTCCTATCATCAAATAAATAGAACTCATTTGAAATGAGTTATTTACTTCAATAAATTGTCTTCTGTTTAAAATTGTTTAATTTCAAGCGCATTAGACGTCTTTGTATGCCAAAAGAATCGCAAAGCCAAACCTTCTATTAACGCTTTCTTTCCAAAAAGCTTATAATGCTAATTATTCTTGCTTGTGTGACTTCGCAAAGGGTATCAAAAAATCTGGAAGATTGCTCTCCTAAACATTTCCCAAGTTGTTTTTGGATGAACGTGCCAACTTAAATCGTTTTTACAATGCTACTCCAAAGGGCGAAATCGCATTGGCAGAATACAGATTGTCAATTTTTCTTGCCTCCCTCAAGATGACTCAGTTTTTGCCTATGTAATCCTTTACATATACGATCAGTTCTTGCACTCCCTCCCTCATTCTTCGCCCCGTTCTTCATGTCTCTAACTCTCTCAACTATTAACCATTGCTGTTCAATGCATTCTTGCTTGTTCTCGACTCTGTATTCTTGATCTGGATACTGTGGTTACCTGTTGTTAGTAGTAGTTAAGTTAGGTACTGAAAGAATGTCAAACTGGAAGAGCAGAATATGTTACACATAAGCCACAGCAATTTAGATACAAGAGCACACAAAATAAGAGAAACTGAACTATCAGAAACCCATTTTCAATTCACACCTAATAAGATGCAAACTAATCCACCTTTCGATAACTTTGGGGAAGCAAGATATGTACTTTTGAAAGTAGCAGGGAGGAAGCGTCTCAAAGAGGAGCAGTGAAATGTTAGCCTATTTTCTTTTATTTGAGCTGAAAAAGTACCAAGAGAAAATCCTAAACGTTACCGATCAAACCCCCGTCATACATCTCCCAATTTCAAAATCTATGGTTGAAAAATATGGTTATCCAAATGGCAAAATTCATAATTATATCATTCATTTGATCAACTGAAACTGATCGATCAATGCTCGTGTTGTAAATACGATTAGGATATAAAAAGGTATAGATTTAAACTTAACAGTTACCAAATGGAGAAGGTAAAATATAAAGATCTCTTTCTTGAAAATTAAAGTTATTTTTGAAATTCGGGTTACAATTTGGATCACTTTATCCTTAACATCTTTAGGAAACTTGAAGAGTTCAGTTCTGTTGGAAAATGGTATTCAAGACAATCGGGAGCAAAGTCGAACAAATTTTTATGAATACATTTGAATGTTCTAGTAGATTCATGACCACCTATTTCACAATTCTGCTCTAATGTATCTGATGCATAATGTTTAACAATATTTATCATTTTAGGGAAGCGTCTTCCAAAGCTTTTCTTGGATATAGAGTGGCATCGGAGAGCCTCTTTGGTAAAAGACCTAATTCCGCTCTTGGGTGTGCACCAGCAGGAGCCAAATCCGTGACCTCTGCCAAGACCGGCGAGCACGATAATCTTTTATGAATGGAAAATTATTCCATTGTCTGTCCAACATCTCATTTAAAATCTATCACTTGTACTTCTACTGGTACTCCTAACCTTGAAATCCAACAGGAGGCAGCAACCTTTTCCAAATCAGCTGAACGAGGGTTAAGACAGAGCAGTGGTTTATTAGGCGATCGCTGAGAAAGGAGAGAGGAAAGATAGAATTTCAAGGACAGCTGGTCACACGTCTAACCAGGTACGCGAAAACTGCATTGTGTGGAAAAACCAATTGAAGTACTCATGTAGAGACTATCTGATTTCGTGGTCTTCATTCGTCTACGAATAGTTGACAGCAGATGCACTATACATAGGGAGATCGAACTGATCTACGAATTAGAGCGCAGAGATACTAAATACGTCTCAAGAAACTTTTGGAATGGCTCCTTAATTCATATTTTTAAGTTGATTATGCAAAATATATCATAGTGGACATTTCATCGCACGACCTATTGACTTCATTCTACTTTTAATTTTATTGATAACCTCCCCCAGATAAAATATACTTGCACTTGCTTTTGGATATTTTTAATTGAATTCTTGGTGGTCAAATGCCGTTAACTGTCTGAGATGTTTATACTAATGACCACAAAGGAGTGCTTCTTTCATAATATGCATAATTATTTACAAACGATCATTTGTTTCGTAAATAACATTAACCCAATAATCGAATCCATGAATATTCCAGTTAATTGTCATGTTTTTAAAATCAATCCAGTTAGTTGATTGGCTACTTCAATTATTTAGTAATCCAAATAGTTGGAAATTCAACTAATCAATCGAACTATCATCAGAAATGGAATACTTCGATCGAAGGTGATCATAATTTGACTATATGATGCATGAAAAAGAATTGGAAATCCACATGGAAGGATAGGAACCTCCCTGCTCATAAATAAACTCTCCTTTGATCATTCGTATCATTATTTCAACTGTCTATTCCATTCATTTCCCTAAACAATTGCTCCTATCAACAGATATTAAAGGTAGCTTTTTCCCTTAATCTCTATGACTATCCCTAAAATATCTTGTCTGCATTCATGAAGTTCAATTAATTAATACTTCATATCCAGGGAAAATAGAAGGTATTAATTGAAGAGTTAAAACTGAGAAGGACTTGGCATAGATACACTTGCATTCTGAACTTCATATGAGGTCAAGATCCACTCAGTTAATTGCTGTGCTGCGTAAGTATGTGCCTATTACAGATAAGAAGATCCTGGACTGTATCCAGCCCGGATCAGATGATTGATTATAGCATGCAGATCACGATCCAGTAATGCAAAGTGGAATTATTTGCAGATAAAGCACTCATCCTTCATTTCAATTGGGATGGTACATTTTTAAAATTTAATATTAATTCATATTTATAGAATTATTTTCTGGTGGAAAACCCACATTTTGATATCAGTCTTTGGGTCAATATTAATTGGATTCCCATCAGAAAATGTGAGTAGAAAATATTCTTACCACTTTATTATTAATCAATATTCATTAGGTACTTAAATCAAAGAAATATATCAGTCGCTACGGTATTCCCCATAAAATGCAAAACACCAACTTTACCTTAATTCGGTTGGTTTTATTACCTTCAAAATAGTACATCCTTTTATATAATAGACAATTTTGCATGTCCACAGAAACCATGTCAATGCAGAGAGCTTATTTCACTAGTTAATTTTCAGGAATCCGCTTCCACTCAATACTCCTTGTTAAGGAATTAGATTTTGATTAAATTTTCAGGATTCGTCATTTGACTAACTATTTCCAGGATCTGATTTAATGCTCTTTAGACAGCATGATGATTGCCCAAATCACTAACAACCGAACGGATCTTATTGTTAAACATATGTCGGCTAGTCTATCAAAACTCTAGTGAAGACTCCAATAATCGTCAAACAATACTTCGCTCCCCCTTTTCGTACCCTTAATAGCTATACATTCACACCTTCTCCTATGCATACCAACTGTCTTAACTATTTCAACTATCAATTAACTCCATCTATATAAACCAAGGTTTAATCTCCTGACCAGATTCCGTTGATTCCTCATTGACGTTTCTAATAACCACCAACTAGGCTCGCTCGGTTAATTCCTACGGTCAAGTCCTTCAGTCAGTTTCTCCTGTCTATACTGTGCAGCCCTCCGTCTTTCTCTCTGACTTTCAAAAGAATGTGATTATCATTACTGAATACTATTCATATCTTTTTACCCTTTGTAGCTTTATGTTTCGTAACCTAGAGTTTAGCCCCCAACAGCAGATGTATCTTACCAAAAGTATTTAAAAAATATAACGACAAAGGATTTACCAATGAAATAACATGAATTTGAACTCCTCGGTACACTCTCTATCTTTGACTCCGTCCATGTAACCACTTGTTGGAAGTACCAGTGCATGGATTAATATTCATTCTGATTCCTCGGAGGAGGGCATACTCAGTTTTGAAGGAAGAAACCCTAAAAACGAGTGTCTGCACTGGAGTGTGAAGAGGAAAGAGTGGTGATTTAAATTTGATTAGAGCAGTGAGAGTGAAATTCAATAGGCGCCATGCAGTTGCTGCTTTCAAGAAATTGGAAAGAATCCGCTCGGATAGCTTCAACAATAATAATGTGTTAATAAATAGTTGTATTAGTATTTAATGTGAAATTTTCGTTAGATCGATCAAAAGGCGATCGATAATATAGAAATACTGTCAAGATTTATTTAATCCCATTTAAAGTGCATTTAAAATGCTCTCGGGAAAATGTTTTCCAACATAGAGACGGCTAGCTTTGCACACTGATTCAACATAGACAATTAATTTGATCTGTTAATCCCCATTAATTTTATTCTATTTCCAAATTTAACTTAACTGCATTAGGCAATTAGTTAAGACAGATGCACTAAAGTGACGCGATCAATCTTTCATTATCCGTTTGCCATCTCACTTCAGTCGGCTCTGGATAGTGAGGACGTGAACCGCTTTCCAGAAATCTGGGGGCCAGACCAGAAGGGTTGAATTGTGGATCATTAGGATAAGATACAACAAACATTATTCATTGAGTATAAACGTAATTCAGATTTGGTAACGCCCTTTAGAGCCCCAGGTATGTATACTCTCTTTTCCTCAGCATCCTCCATCCCCATTCACACCTTATTTAGTGTGGTCTACTGTTAATCATTTGTTGATGCTATTTCAAGATCAACTATTGCAATTTCGTTTTTTCATGTGTACTAATAAGTTGATCAATAGAGAGTCAACCTCAACCATCCTCTTTCTAATCATCAACAAAATCAGTTTCTGTACTCTCAAACTAAAGGTGATTCATCCTTTTTATTACGATTTAGACTGATTTGTTGAACCAACCAATCAATTTACCGTTCGACCTGATTTGAAAACCAAGACATCCTGAGGTCGGAACTCTGGATTGTTAGGTATTGACACAAAGAGCTACATCTATTAAGTAACGCGCAGTCAACCTGATAAGCCCAACCTGATAAGTGCGATGGAATAAAACTCTTTAGACGCTCTGACTTTCAAAACTCTCTATACCAAATCTAACTCCATCCGGTCAACCCTTTTATGGAATAATCTGTGTTTCTCACTTAATGATCTGTTCTATTGGTTAGTAATAATAACAGTTTGACCTGCCGAACAATAATGAACCATTCTCAATCAGAATGCAGTCACCTTTTAGTCATTAATAAGATCGGTTATAGCACGCTCTAAACGGATCCTTATTCCATTTCAGTCAGCGTATTCATTAAGCACAAAGATTTCACATAGTCTGTTGACCTCATTCTTCTGAGTATTGTTAAATGCACTGATATTAGATTTAATCGCTCCTTGCTTAAACTAGAGTTTGAATTATTTTCAATCTTGGATAAATTCTAATAGCTATATTTGAACTATAAGTGGATTGATGACATTTGTCTGATTGTACTAAACTTAATAAAAAAATAAATTTTAAATATCTATTTTTATTATTTTATTATTGTTTCTCATAATATTGCAAAAGAAATTTTCTAACTTTATTCATTGGGAAGAATCTGTTTAAAAGGGACAGCAACCGGTCTATAAGATTTGAAACGGGGAAGAGGTTAAAGATTCTCCAAATATTTCTCTAAATTTCAAAATAATATTGATTGAATTCATATTTGCGTTTTTTGCGTTTACCGGAACTGTTTACAAGCATCTCAGTTGGAGAACAGTGATTAGTGATTTGTACTCGCCGCCTTTGTGATAACTCAACTTTCACCTGTAAAATCTAACCGCATATCGGTTGCAGAATTAGTGATGCGGAAGCTTGACTCTCACGCCCTCCAGATCGACTTTCAATTATCGGGTTCGGTTTTCTTGCTTTACTCGTGACTATATCTTCCGGATAACTGATACTTGGGTCGTCTCTCCTTGGCCGAGAGTCGTCCTAGCGTTCCAAAGTTAAAATTTTAGGATTTCTTCCATAGGTTACGGAATGAGTGAATGTCCTCACTTTCAAACTTTATTTGACGGTTGATTTAGTTGCGTGGTTAGTCATGCAATTGTGATAACGTTTGTCGTCCAGACCAATCGGATCATAGTAGTTAAAATTTATTAACGTGATTTTCCATCCATTAATATTAACTCAACTATACTTACTTCTGATTGTGTCAATTACCTTAATTTTTAATTAATAAAATTATGAGATCATAATGTAATATTTCTTAATAAATCACATAATCCTGCAATTTTTAAAACAAATGCTAAACTGGTGCCCACTGATTGGATTTACCATTTACGCGCGTCTTTCGTCTTTGACGTTTTTATTGGAGGGACAATTGAACCAATCAGCAATGCGTGCCAACACGCGCACATCCCACAACCACTTAAAACATCCGCCTTCCTCTCCTGCTAATTGGATAAAAATATCAATTAAAATGTAGTGAAAACAACTGAAATTCATTAGCAAATTTTATGCTTTTCTCAAATAAGAAATAGCAGTGTTTCTTTAAAAAAATGACAAAACGTTTATCGTCCTTTATGATTGAGGATCTTTTAACTTCCGAAGCTGCTGATATAGCTTTCAACGGGGCTAGCAGTGAAGAGGACTTTGGAGTACACTTTGGTGAAATTGGTGAGCATTATAAATTATGTAAATTCACTGAAATTATTTTTATTTTTAAGTTGCTTTCCCACTGACTCACAAGTTTATAAGAATGGCTTCTGAGGGGTTTTCATGGAACGAACTTACTTAGCTGCCGGTTCCCCAACTGGTTATAAATGGGAGATATTTCAATACTTTTATCTTCTTATTTATTAACAAATTACTTCATGACTTTAGTGTGTTTATTCTCATAAACTTGACGTTCTCTCATGAAATGTTCTGCCCTCGGATGGCCTTAGATAAATCATTATAAGGACAAACTTCCTCTGAGATTTCTTTTGTGCACTTATTTTATGAGGCTAGCTTTGACTCACAGCGGTTACATGCATCTTGTTGGAGTTTTACATAGATCATTGATTTGAGGATATAGGACGGAAAATTAGCGATTAAGGGAAAAATAGCTAAAGAGAATTTTCTTATTCATGAGATTTCAAGATAAAACTTGTACAAAACTGTTTTATACGAACGTGCAATTAGTGTTATCACAAAAATCAAGAGTCGTGAAGGCCCTATGGTAAAGTTTGCTAAACTATTAATGACATGACACTTGACGATAGAACTTCGTAGCCCTCACATTTTAATATACATTCCGAGCACTTATAGATCCGTCTCACCTGTTCAGTGAAGATCGCCAAAAGAAAACCATAAATATCCTCTTAAAATGCTGGATGAGGCTATTTTATTTGTATTTCATAGCAAATTAAAGAGTTTAATTAGTGCCAATATTAATTAGCCATGGAAAGTTCAAGATGCCACATAGAGAGAATAAATTATTAAGGATGAAATTGTAGAAAATGAGGACACACACCAATTCATGCATCTCAATATGAACTATTCCTTTAAACGGTTTAAGCGGAGGCTAAGTATGCCTGAAATGAATCAAGTTAGATAAAGGGTGCTATCTAATTTGTCACACTTAGAAAGATGAGGTCATCTTAGAGTGATTGAGTGAATACAAGTGATTGTCACTTCTTCTTTAGGGGGAATAGAAGCTTAAAACAAAGTTTGCTGATGAATCCTCATTGAATCACTACTACTTCTGACCAGACAAAAATATTAAATCCGGTAAGTAAAATTCAATAAGGAATAAAGGTAGAGGATCAAAATTTGAGCGTCAAAAGAATTGCTTCACTTTGTTTTACGAATTCGAGTCGTAAAACATTCACTTAATGAATAGTTCAAGTCTCGAAATTAAAACTCTGTGGTTCGTTATTAATCAAATTCTTATCCACAGTCTCCAGGGTATATTGAACACCTATTTAATTATGGTGTTATTATTTTGATTCATTTCCCTATTCGACGATCGAAAAGGTAACATGATCTTTCATAAACATAAAGTGTTTACATGATCTTAACACATCAGAGCTCACAGTGTGGAGTTCCCTTAAGGCAATTTCTGACGGAAGTTTTTTCACTTCTTGGTATTAATATTTTCATATTTTATTTTCTAAGAAGTTGTTTGCTTATTATAGAAAACTCCACAGACCATGGCATTGATGCCACTTCTATCAATCACCACATAATCGAACCTCATCAACATCGTCAGTACCAATGTTCCACACCATCAGACACTTCCGTACATCAAGACGGAGTTGGTAAAAAACCACGTAAAGCAAGAACTGCCTTCACTGATTCTCAGTTGAGTGAACTAGAGAGGAACTTTGAATCACAGAAGTACCTTAGTGTGCAGGATCGAATCCAGTTAGCCAATCGACTGAAGTTGAATGATACTCAAGTGAAAACCTGGTATCAAAACAGGAGGTAATTATGGAAAAGAGATGAAAAATAAATATGTTCAAACAAAATCATTAAACCTTGCCTATTTGAATTTTTTGTTTATTTTTAGAACTAAATGGAAGCGGCAGACTGCAGTCGGTTTGGAACTTCTTGCAGAAACAGGAAACTTCATGGCCGTCAAAAGAATCCTTCAGACTAGTCCCTATTGGGCCTTTCATCCTGCTACTGAAACTATTCTTGCGAATATGGAAGCCATTGCTAAGCAACAGGCTTCTCAAGCTAATGGTAGCACTTCCGGAATCAGTTCTTCTATCACAAATCTCAGTTCATCGGATCCGCTCTCTCAAAACAATGAAAATAACTCTAAATCGGTAGATTTGCAAGTTTCATTATCGGCTGATGATGCTTTACGGCAGTTCATTCAATCACTACTCGCGTCTCCAAACGTCAATCCGCTTGCAATGGCACCACTGCCACCCAGCCAATGGCCTGGATCGATAATGTCATCATCGTCTCAGAGTTTCTCATGTTGATCCTAGCATTCAGTCGTCAACGATCAGCTTAACCAAACAGTGATTTTATGAGCCTTTTGCTTTATTCCATAAACAGATAAAAAATCTGCAATTCGTTCGTATTTTTCAGTGAACTATTTGTGTTTTTTCAATGAAACTGCTTCGAAGGTGCAAAATTTATAGTTGAAGAAAGTAGAAGCCCGTGGTACAATGGAGTACTGAAGAATGAGAGAAATGGCACCAAATATGACTAGATCGTAACCAAATTAGACTAGATGTTTCCTCACTAAATGATGTCCTACCTAAAGTATAAGAGAATACAACAACCTTTCTAAAATCTGGAGACGGAAAACTAAATGGAAAGCATGGGTATTGGGTAACCGTAAGGAGAGAAAACGTTAAGGTAGGAAAAAGAGTTTAAAATTAGAAAAGAAAGGAATGAACATCAATTCAGGAGGTGTGGAAACGGGGTTATAACAAGTGGGGCAGCACAGAAAAGTGGATCAACACGTGCGATCGATAGAATGCTACTATAGACAATCTAGGGCATTGCTACTGAGGAATTGAAAGTAAGTCAAGCTAGCAACATTGCTAGCAAGCACACAAACCAATCAG
>CAADRB010000065.1:543127-573605 GCA_900708905.1 Hymenolepis diminuta | reverse complement strand
GTGAACGGTGGCCATTGGTTAGAATATAAGATGTACTCAGCCGTAATTCCTGTCCTGCTTCCGCTCAACTTTGTGCCTTTTGTGCTTTTTTGTCTCATTTCCATATTTCATAATATTATCGACCTTTATGGCTTTTCACTAAACAGCTTTATCTATAAGATGTCTCTAATAAATACTTGTTTGGACCGCACTTTCTACACTTAAGTCTACTTAAACGGCGATAGTTAGCAAAACTAATCGAAACATGGAAGCATGAGAGCTAAAAGATTCAATTTTGAGGACAACAAAAATTCTAACATTTCCATAAATTTTAAAAGTTGAGCATTTAGGACCAAATGGGTTAGAGGAAAGAAAAAAGCAAATGTGAGCTTAAAGTCGTTTGTACATTTATTGTGTCTGATTGTTTGTCTTCCTGTTTTCTCTTGATTTTAAAGGAAAATAGAGACCGAACATAATCTCCTTTCCACAACTTCACCAGTAAGCTCCAAAAGGTACCTGATTTTTGTTCGATTTCCTTATTAATGATTATTATTGCCCAAGGTAAGACGTGATAAGTTCAAATTTTTAAAAATGAAAATGTGTCTCAAACCAAAGATTATTTAAAAGGCCCTAACAGGGGTAAAGGTGGGACAACATTATTTTTCAAACTACCTTTTGATCTAACCCATTTCCGCGCAAAATTATTTCTACGTTCGAGTGTTTGGTTAAATTGGGATCTAACTTAGTCTCTTTTGGCTATCTTAACACCCTAGGGTTTTATTTCTTTCGGATTATTCAAATTAGAAACATTTTGTTCCTATTTAACTATCATTTTGACGTCTAAATTTGAATCCATTTTTTGAAACTATTACCGCCCAAAATTAAATCTTTTATAATTAATAACTGAAAATTTGCGCAAATCGAAGCATTTAAATGCCACAATACTATTCAGTATTTTTTATTACTTCATTTAATTAACATTCTATAGTTGAAAAATCATTAGATACGATTCCTTTTCCATTTTAGTCAGATAATATTCCAATGTATAGTCAACAAATATAAAATATTTATCACTGTAATAGTAATCACAGCGGATTTCTAATTAGTTCTAATTCTAATTTAATTAAATATTTTAAATTTTCTGCCCTTATAAACAAAGAAAATAAAAGTTGCTTACGAAATGAAATACTATATTTTGAGTTAACAAATTCATTCCGACGTTAATTCAAAGTTGTCATGTTGGCCTTATGTTGATAAACGTTATTAATGAACATCACTCCAGACCTCGGCGATGAGTATGTTATACCACACACGAATATGACCTGTCTAGCGAATTCGGTTGCCCACTGGACAATGTTGTCAAATCCAGATATGTACTTGCAAGATCTACATAATCTTCCACCGAACGTGCAGGACAGGATTAGACAGAATTGTCAGCAGAAGTTAGAAGAGGTACAGGGAAGGCCGCCAACTGGGAATACCGAAAGACCCGTTTTGAAGGGAGAAAGCAGTCCAAATGGAAATTGTTAAATAGAAGAAGATAGTATTTCTCCAAAATAAGTCTTGTATGTACGGTTCTTTATTTTCCGCCGTTCAATTCCTGTTTCTTTTAGTTCTTCTTTGTTCAAACGAATTTATTTACATTGCGGTTGTAAATGAGGCATAATATAAATTGACCTCTCGATACGAAAACGTGCGTCTTGTGTTGATATAGCGGTTTGGGTCGTTTTTTAATGTGGGGTTGTCGAGTCGTATTTGTAGTTAGTGTTCGGAAATTTAAGAGTCGGTTACGGCATCCTCTAGAGAAGAGCAGATTATAACGGAAACGGAAGATCCCAGAACCCCAGAAAAAAGCATTTGGCGGAAGGAAAGTATTAACTCTTCCTGGAGATTTGGCCGAAGAACGTGAAAGAGAAAAGCTATTGAAGGAGAAATGTTAATAAATAGGCACAAATCCCGAGTACAGTTGGAGCTGTTGAAATTTCATTAAACAAAAGTACATGCAGGAGAAATTGGAAAGGACGGTTTGACAATAAGAATTTAAATGAGTAGCTCTCATCATGGCTTATCAATGTATTTGCTCACTGTGTACTGTATATCTTTATTCAGTGATGCGATTTTAAGCACAATTTATGAAAAACTGAGTTTGAGAGTATTGCTCTACTTTCCTTCAGGGAAATTAGCTTGCAGGCGATTTGTAATCACAGAATAGTTTACCATATTCATGGCTAAGAATGTTCTAGGGTAATTGATGAATTTCAATTTTATTGCTAAGGTCGAATGTAATAAATTTTTTCAATCGACTAATTTGCCACCGCAATGGATTTTTACTTAATATTATCTGTTGAGGTCACTGAGAGCATTTGATTGTGAAAATTTAAGCACAACCAGTATAATAACCTTAGATGATATCATGTGGATATATTTAGGTCGGATGTCGTAATCAGTCGTTTGCAATTACCATTGAGAATTTTAATGAAATACAAATTTGTTTAATGGAATTTATTTTTGAACATAAACGAGTATGCTAGTCAAAGTAATGAAAACAGACCTTCTGATTGTTTATATGTTGCAAATCATAATCCTCTTTTGGCCTTCACATGCGGTTGAGCTGTTCAATATCACTATAAAATGTTCATAAGAAACACTTCTCAGCTCTGAGCGTATTTAGGGACAATATGATGATGAGGTATCTGTTAGTACTGCGTTATGATAAATAATTGCTTTTAAAACCATGTGTTAGCATTTGTTATTTTCTCAAACAAATAAAAATTCTTCTGATGGTAGGTGAAAAGAAGCAAATGGAGTCATCCTGTGTTATAAGATTAGGTAGAATCGTCGCTTCCTTCTTTACAGTTGCTGAGCCATCAATTAGTCAAGGCCATTTTTTGTATCAGGTATTCCATATGTTTTGTAGGGATTAGCTCATTTCCTGTGCCAATGAGCCACTAGACCTTTCTAAAACGATGAGTTGGGATGTTCTCCTAACCTGTAACACTCTACTAAACGTATAAGTTGACTCAAAACTCTACGCTATCCGATTTGAAGATCTTAATTATTATTGCTTGCTCATTTAAGAAATAAATAAGGCAAAATAGCCAAATGCACTTGGCTTAGCTTATTATGATTTCCCTATTACAGCTTTAATTCGACCCACTCAGCGCTGGGGCCTATTCTCTTCTCATTCAATTCCCAATTCCTCTTGCCCCCACCTCATTCCATCACAGTTCTCCAATAATATATCAGTGGTCCCACCTAACCCGTGATCTTTCCGTAAGGGAAGGGTATCCTGTTCACCATGAGAAATACTAGAGGACGCCTTAGAGGGCATATCCCACCTGAATCAGTCGGGCTCCTAAAGTAGCTCTACAGTGAAGTTTTGTGTTTCTTTCAGTTTCAAAACATTTTCATTTCACGATAAGGCAGCGGAAACTTAGTTTGGAATGAAGAAATCTGAAATAGGAAGCAGAAAAGTGGCCCATCAGATCAGAAGAGACGAAAAGGATAACTGTTCAATCAATGTGATTTGTACATTTCATACTACCTTATGCAACCACTAATATAAAATAGACATGTACTTTTAAACGAGTGCGATAACTAATTACTCCAGAACCCAACCGACGTGAGGTTTACATAATCAGTAATACTAGTAAAACAAGTACTTACAAGTACAAAAGGCTTATTAAAATATTCAGATAAACAGTTGCTAGTTGCAATGCTAGCAACACTGTACACAGGTTAAAGAAAGTTCTCGAACAGTCTAATCCCACAGCTTGATAACACCATCCCAACCAGCTGAAACGACTTTCGATGTTTCATGCGGTAACCAAGCAAGTTCAATGCACACGGATTCGTGTGCCTTCCATTTTGTGAGAAGACGTGTCGTTTTCCAATCCCACAGATGAATCAAACCATCACCATCTCCTGAAACGACATATCGAAGATCCGGCGACATATCTGGAACACATGCGTAACCAGATACCGTATGTCCTCTAAAGAGCTTTTTGCGCATTCGTTTATACCCTGCAAAGACGTTAAACACGACAATCTGATTATCGAGGGACTGACAGAGAAGATACTTTCCGTTTGGTGACAGTGTTACAGCAGGCATTGAATGGAGAGAAGGATCAGCAAGATACTTGAAATCCACAGGGATATCCCATTCCCAGACACGAAGAGATTTATCATCTGAGGTGGAAACGAAACGTCTGTTGTTATCCACAAAAGTGACTGTATTCACGGCGCCCAAGTGACGGTCGTATTGCTGAACAACTTCGCCACTACGAACGTCATACTGAAATGAAATAAGTAGTCAGTATTATGTAAGTAGAATAGATATATTTAACATTTCATTATTCACTTACACAGAGAATCTTCTTGTCGGCACAACCAGCCAAGAAGAGATGTTGTTTGTCTTCATCAGGATTAAATTTGACACAATACGCAACCTTCTTGAGATTGAACTGACCGCAACACTTACCCGCCTCAGTATCCCATAGTTTAATAAATCGATCGTAAGAGGCAGAGAGGAATTGGGTCCCAGCTGTGTTGAAAGTAACGTCGCGTACGGCTTGGCGATGACCAATGTAGGAACGGATCAAACGACGATCATTGTACACCTCCCAGAGCTAGAATTCAAGAGTTAAGAGAAGAGTACGAAGTAAGATATTTTGTCATTATAAAGATATACTGCCACTTTTTTATGAATACGTAATTGCAGTTAATTCAAACTATACCGACATGTAATGGACCAGCATATCTACCTCTGCGTACACTAGACTACTTATCTCGGTACAGAATTTTAATACACAGGTGGATGGTTGGATGTGAAGTTAATTTTTATGGCTATCTAAACTAAGGGGGTAAATTATCCCATTAATTGATAATGCAAGTAGCGGTCCTCAATTCTAAATGTAAGGGTAGGAAGGTTATTGAGATGAAGGATTAATTATTTTGCTTTACTGAGATAAAAGCAAATAGGTGCACCTTTAAAAGCTGAAGGCTGATAGCTTTCCAAATTATCATAATTTGGAAAGCTATCAAAATAGCATTTACTGCGCATAGATGACCTGTAAGAGATGGATCAATAGTATTAGATCAATTCTGAATTTTGTGAAAAATAACTAAGCGGAATCGAAAAGCAACAATTTTTTTGGTCAAAAAAAAGATAAAAAATCCAGCTCTAGAAAATTAATGAATACACTTCTGAACAAGGCTGAAATTAACTGTCGTATGTATTGAAATAAATGAGTATATAAAATGCCCACACGAATTTACCAAGTAGAGGGACAAAAAACGCCCTTAACAGTAGTAGCATTAATAAATGTGACATCCCTCTTATTATGAGATGGTGATATTGTGGTCTCCTGAAGACAACGCCTTAAAACTATCATTCCCAAAGTCCGCTCAGAAGGCCATCGAGTCCTTGACCTCGGACTTCACAGATGAGCACGTTAACAACAACCTCACGGATTAACGCTTCTTAACAAGAAATAACTACACGAACAAATGAGCAAAACTCAGTACAAAGAAACTATATTGACAAAGATCCATACCTTGATCTTACTGTCCATACCAGCGGATAAAAGTAAGTGTCCAGTTTTCGGAAAAAGACGAATGGCAGACACGCCGCGGGCATGAGCATTGCTCCATTCATGAATAAGTTTCTTAGGCAAGAAGCACCTTTCCGGCGGCTCATCTGTGATCAAATTAACTCCAGGAATATCATGCGGCGGATGAATGAAGGAGCGACCTTGGTAGTCCAATGGCGTAGAGATGTGAAGAATCGTCTTCTCTTCAGACATTGGAGCCTCTTCAACACGCTTCTTCTTGACGGCTTTCTTGGCCAAATAGGCCTCCAAATAGACTCTATCTTCTTCTGAGGGGACCGAAACTGTCACCTCGTCCTTGTATTTCGCCCAAGGACCTGTGTAATCATCACTTGATGGATCCCAGTTCGAATTCAATTGACGTTTCTTATTTTTCGGCAAACCTTTGCGTTCTGCTACGGTTTTACCTTAAAATAAAACAGAATTATGACAAATAACAGAACCAATCACAAAAAGGGCCTAAACAGAAGCCCAACTCACCCTCTTCATTATCGACTCTTTCAGGAGAACCGACAACTTTACCCTTATTGACTCCAAGAACACTGGGGTCATCGGCATAACCATATCGCATGAAAGTACGGTACTGATTTTCAAAAGTAAATTGGTTAACATGTGTTGGTTCAACTAATCCGGTCAGCATATTTTTTGGAGCTTTCTGAGTTTCAGAAGCGAAGGGGTTCTCAGGTCCAACCTAAATATGCAAAAAAAATCAGCAGACCGAAATTAAAAGGAAAATATAATACTACATATACTTAAATGAAATATACCTTTGGAGCAAACAACTGATCATAACGAGGATTGTGAAATAATTCTCTTGAATGTGGATCGACAGGGACCATTTTGAGAACATCTTCCTTGATTTCAACAGGGGCAATTGTGTTAACAGTCGGAACCAAAGAAGACGAAGAAATTATTTTAGGAGAACTCGGAGGTTCATTTGATTCCTCATCTGACGAACTCCCGTAAGTTTTAAGTGCATCCATTAGGGCGAGATAATTTACAACTTCGAGCTGTCCGCCCAAGTTTATTGGTAAAATAAATTTTTTCGACTTTTGCATATATTTTGAGCAACTTCGAATACAATTCAAGTTATTTACTTCAAAATACTCAGTATCATTATATTTGGTTTAATTTTTAAGTGAAAATAAAAGAAATGACTGTTTAATGACTCCAAATATGCGAAAAACGATGAATCTAGTAGACTAGATGGCGTTTGTTTCTCATTTAACCTTTATGATAGATGGGAGCAAACAAACCCCTCATGAATTTCAATTTGTTATGAACTTTTTGCCAATGTTACGTCACTAATTAGCGAGTTGTAATAACAAAATGTTAGAACCTCAAATTTGACTTTCATTATCTGGTTTGAGATAATAGGAGTGCAACGAGAGCTATCAAAAATTATTTGTACTCCTTAATATTTGGAAATTCAGGTTACATCTAAAAAATGTTTATTTTCGCCAAATGATACTGAAATCAATATTATGTATAAAAAGTCAATGAAATGCATAGTAAATAGCAAACTTTATCTCAACTGAGTGCCGAATACAGATTTAAGTTTTCTGAAATAGTCTCACATAGTCCATCAGTCAAGTGGATCATCAAAAAATATGCAATTGCTGGCCACTGTAAGCGATAAGATAATAGGGGTTTTATCAAATATCCTCAGCCTAAGTAGGAATTGTCAAAAAATTACCAAAAATCACAAATCTTTATGGCCGCATGATATGCAAATAAGCAATTCTAAGCGTGATTTAAATTCAATAAACTAGTTTGAAGTGCATTCTCTTTGATTTCTCATCCTTACTATGCATAGGAATACGTTCGGTCTTAAGTAGACTTGCACACTGCTTCGGTTATCAAAATCAAAGAACTATTTAAATAAATATCTTAAGAATAAAGAGCATTAAAAGTTTTATTTCTGGACATTATACTTTAAATATTTATTGTTGTTTAAACTTTAAAGTTTAATTACAGAATCATCAACCTTGAAAGAGCGGCTTTTCCGTGTGGGTATTCCATTTTGCACGTTCACGGTTTGATATTACCCATTCGGCCTTTATCAATGAATCGGTTCCGCCTTTCTGCTTTTTCGATATAAAATTATTTCGCAAAATTTGTGATACAATGTGTGGACAAAATCTATTTCCAATGTAATAAGCATTATCGCATTATTTATATCTTCGACTCATCATTCTTATTCGTCTAAAAATTATCGTCATTATCAACAAAAATTTCGACCTAATAATATGAACAGCGTTTCTGAAGATGATCTTGCTTGCACGGACGAAATTAGAGTGTATGAAGATGAGGGAGAAGAGGATGAACAAGTTAAATCCTCGGAAAATCTTACGGAGGATAAAGTCGGTCTCGTCATTGAAAGTGAAGAACAGGTAACTCCTCATTGTTTATTTTAAAATTTATTTCCACGTATTTTTATTTTTAAAATGTTTTCTCGCAGTTAATTCTCCTTCAAGATTTATTATTTTTACGCAAATCGGTTTGATATCATCGCTGTCATTGTATGATCATGACTTTTATACATCCTAATATTTGCAGAACATTTTGGCTATCTGTTAATAAAAAACTGTAAAAATATTTTTTATAATCTGGGGCTTTTATACCCTCAATCTTTATGTTCTTGCATTTTGAATCTCTATTTCATTCTTACATCTCTTTCTCTTTCACACTATATGCTGTTCGTATTCGTCGAATATTTAAGGGTAGTACTCTGTATTGTGATTTTTCCTCTTAATAAGAAAACTGTTTCATAATCATCGAATGTTAATAGTACGTTAATATTAATTTTCTTTGAGATTGAATAGGTCGCATTAAACGATATGTATGTTTTGACGAACCGTTATTTAAAATCTTGTCCGTTGCTTTATACAGTTTTCAAAGGTATAATTAAGTGTAGGATATTTTTTTCGGATTCCTATTGAAGACAATAATTTATTGACAAGTAAGCATACAAAGATTGGGCTCTAACCTGTGCTGTTTGTTAAATAAGACTGAGCAAATTTATCACTAATCTTTCATTAAATTTTCATTTCCAACTGAAAGTTGTTATTTCGCTCAGTTATTGAACACTGATGATTTCTGAATCTGTCATTTTATAATTGGCAAATCTACATATCTGCCCAGTCAAAGGTCGCCGTCTTGATTATCGACAATGCATACTATGCTAATTACAATTAGTCACTATTGGACTCCCTGGAGTCTATCAGCAGGACTTCATTATGCTACTTCCCTCTCCAAGACGAGTCTTGAATGTTCAATAATCTCAGACAAGTTTCGTGTTTAAATAAAATTAATTTGAGCATTCAGAATAAGTTTCTCATAGGTAAATGCTTTTGAAAGTCCAACTATAGTTTTAGGGACCTTGATAAAACGTGGTGATTTTATTTTCCCTTTGCAATGACTTGTGTATTTAATTGTGCAATTCGTCATAACAATCATCGGTGGATATGCATCAATGATTTTCAAAATCATTTTATTTTTTTTATATTGCATGTGCTTATATTATATAATTTCAATTTTTTCATGGTCATTAGGTATTAGGTGATTCTTAATCTGAGGAAATTTAAGTTCCTGTATTTTATCACGATCGCTTCATTCATTCTGCATCAGTTTACGTATTTCATCTACTTAATTGTTCTTGAATGTCATTCTTTCGATCGTAAATTTAACCAAATTTGGATATTATAATGTGTTTTCAAGCATCTAGTTAAAGAATCTGAGGCTCAGACTCAGAATCCTGATATCCACTGCAACTTCGCCTTTATAAATTAGTTCTTAGTCAATAAAATCTGGATGAACATAATTCTACTGGATAGGCTAATGATAAATTTAATCGAAGGAGCTTACAAACATTCAGCTATAGATAAAGATCCCTGGCAGACCCACAATCTCCATTCTCTGCAATTTCTCTTTAGCTACTCAGATCTTTTAGTCAAAATTGGGTCTTAGGGAATGTAAGGCCATTAAAGAGGTTCGTGTTTAATTTAAAAACAAGAAAAACGCTTTAAAATGTCTTTAAACAACTGGCTAAGTCATTATAACCTTTGACTGATTCATAGTCTCCATTCTCGGCAACTTCTAATTTGAATTGTATTTGCTATCGGACCTAAGTTAATTTTAAGCATACTAAATAGGCTCATGATAACTTTCACTGTTGTTTAAAAGTTTTCTTTGGGTATCCAGCCCTTAGAGGTCATTTTCATCCTCTAAAATCTATCTTTGCCTAATCAACTCTTAGTTGTGCCTGAATTTTGGGAAACGTAAGTCCTCTAGACAGGTTTATTGTAAATTTAAACGCAATTTGATACCTTGAAATGCTTTCAAACATCCGTCTAGGACATAAAAGCCGTGATGGACTCAATTTTCATTCTCTTCAACTTCTATATAAATCTTCAAGTCATATTCGTAAGGGGATCTTGCTAAATGTAAGCCTACTATGATTACTAGCTTTTTAAGCATCCAGCAAAAGAATCAGAGCCCTAACGTAAACTTGTAATGTTCTCTTTAGCTAACCATAACCTTTTTAAATCTTAGTCGTTAATAAATTGTGGTGAATTTTAATCTACTGGATCATTTCATAATGAATTTGATGTTTAAAGAGCTTTCAGACCCCCGGCAAAAGAATCTTCCGTAGCAGACTCATAATTTCCCTCTATTGAAGTTTGTTTTTAACTAATCAAACTTTGGCTGTATAAAATCTTTCAAGATCAGATTAACTGCATTTTAATATTTTAATATGCCATCAAGCTTCTGGCATTAAAGAATCATAGCCCTGACGCAGACTCACAATATACCCATCCACAACATACAACTTCTCTCTTTTTCTCTGCCCCTAAGTCTGCCCCTCCTGCACTGGCTTAGTCCTTCTCTCTCTGCCAGAAATGACTCACACTCTCATACATCGTCGTAGTCGTTGCTTTTGTTTTGGTGACGATGACTCCATGTACATACATATGTTTACATTGCTATATTTAAGTAGTATTTCCTACCCATACGCAAAATTAGTATCTCAGATTCAGGTCAAGCAGATTGCGCAATTTAGGAAGGTGAAGACCGGGAATTGCCCGTTTTCTTTCAGTCTAAATGACTTTGGGTTCACGTGCCAATAATGTCAAAATATGCACTCACACAAAAATCAACCTTCAGCACTTATTCGTGTGGTGGTGTGGTTTTTCATGGGTGTGGGACAAGAATGTCATCATCATCATCATCATTAACAGTATCGCCTTCATGCACAATGATTGGCGTTATGGTTTCTCTCTCTCGCTCTCGTTCTCCCTATTATTCATTCATTCATCTCTCTATTCATTCTTTCAGAAGGGGCAATAGGAGCAGCTGAGCTCTCTCTCAGACTGACAATGGTTGTCATGGAAGCGACACATACTGTACACTTCCGCCATTCAGCAGAATGAGTAGGAGGAGAAGGACAGAATAGTTTGGCGTAAATAGAAATGAGGATAGAAGGGATCGCCAACAAAAGTCTTCTCCCCTCTTAGAGTGTTGTTTATCTGCCCCCACCATGTGCTAACTTTAGGGCGTTAACGATGAGAGAAGAGGGGAAGAGAGAAAATCCTGCCACCTCTTTTTATTTTCTTCACGCCTCTGATTGTTGTGGCATTTTTTTATGGTAATAGATCCCAATCCCAGAACCCACACAACTTCACATTCTGTTCAAATGTCTGGGTGTCTGCGTTCGATCATTGACCGAGTTTGCGGAAAGCGCAAACTTACTAACCTGGCTAGTATGTGTAATGGTCGTCCGACTAACTGACTGGCTGGATTGTTTAAAAAACAGGCGAAGCGTGCATCATCATAGAACGTTAGTACTTGCTAAGATAGAGAAAGCGGCCTTGGGGTCAAAATGCAATTTTGGGCGCATTTGAGAGAGGATGTCTAGCTGATTGGTGTGTATATGTGTGTGTGTGTATGTGTGTGATTTTTTTCTTCTCCCACTTACCTCTATATATATCTCCTGACTTATATTCTTTCAGTTTTCTTCATTGGCCGATTTGAACTTGAAAAAGGAATGTTTAGGAAGTAATGTCGACTTAAAGCCAGATGGGTTTAAGCTAATGATCAGTTGGTTGCAATAGTATAGCATATCCTAAAGTGATTTTAGAAATGCGTCAATGAAATCAGCGCCAGTCAATTTTGATGGATTCTCGTTATTAGAAATAGTCCTCAAATCTAAAAGCCGCATTGTTCTATTAACTGTCAATTAATCAATAATTATCCATCGAGCACAAATGTGCGAGGTCATTGACTCTTTTAGCCGCTAATTTTGAGCACAATAAGGACTATAAACTACTGAAGGCCAGAAGAGTCTGCTTTCTGCGCCGGATAATAATTTTAACAATATAAGTAGAATTTTTATTGTAGTTAGTCTCTCTAGACGATAATTCATTGAACGAAAAGCTGTGCTAAACATGATCTAAACCAAGGCGAAATTAACTTTTGGGATCTGGAGGAAATTAAATCTCCAGTTTTGTCGCTTTGTGAAATATGGCTACCTTTAGTTTAATTCCGGTCTCTATGTTATTTATTCTTTCTGAAGTTAACTTCCAAGGTTCACATTCTCTATTTTCATTTTGGTATTCACGTTTCTTAAAAATATTTAGAAAAAAAAACTATTCACCTTGAGTTCCTCGATTCATAAATAATGCTCATATAATGAAACGGTTTCAGATTCTTTATTCTTTTGTTTTTCTATATTTGTTCGCGTTTCTATGGTCCGAATTCAATTTTAAAGTTAATAACGTTCAATCTTCGTCGACTGTAAATTGCGTCAAAAAATCGAGTGGGCCTATAAAGCATCGTAATTGATATTTTAAATCATTCATTAGCATCCCATACCACCTTAAAGTTGATATATTATATTAAATTATATTTCATATATTTATGTCACATTAACTTTAATTTTTGAAACACAAAACAAAACTTTTAATTGTGATATCATAGAAGATACTTTGTTCATTTGGCCCAGAAACATCAATGGATTAAGCGTCAGGTTTTTTTATTCACAACATAATTTGTTTAAGCAATTAGAGGGAAATGTCTTATACCTTCAACTGATTATGAATCAAGGGTCCAGAAAAATTAGATTACCGTTTACGTTCAAAAGTTTGCGAGTTATACTTATGGATAAAACGGGTCCTTTTGGGAAAAATACAGATTTCATCCGTCTGATTGAAATAGACAACAAGTCCATTTATTCGATTTCTTGTCCGAGTTCTTAATTTTAATACATCGTTCCGAAGGTCATACTTGTTTAAACATTCTAGAGGATTTCTGAAGGATCCTGATAAAGATTTAAACTGTATGCAAGACTAAGAAGACTGGTTGCATGGTCAATTTCTTCTATACAATTTGTTGCATCGGAGAGGAGTTTTCGTTAAGCTAATAAAGTTCATTAGCGTTCAAGATGTACTACGAATAATGAGATCCGTTACGTCATTTCTTGAAATTTGGAATTCTGAACAAAATTTTTATCTGACCAATCAGGTACTTTTTTCGTTAATTTTATTATAAGAGTCGTAAAGGTTCTTGTTTACAGATCTACTCTATGTACAAAACTAGTACTAGTACACTATATGAATTTATTGAAAGTAATTCGATATCTAATCAACGCTAGTTGTCCTTGGTAGGTAATCAGACAGTTTCCCATCCTTTCTACTTCCGTATAACTGCAGGTCCAATTTTTGAGATCCCATTAGCGTGGACACAGCGCAATATCACAAACAGGACTTATTTCCTATTGCGAATACCTCGCTCTGCGTACATATCCATGCACTTATGTGGGATTGCTATTATACCCCTCTCCACTCCCTTCCCCCTTCTCCCCCTACACAGCACCACCAGCATGTACAAGAGAGGTGCGAATTACCTATAATTGAGATTAATGGCCATCCTATCACTCGCTCACTTACTCTCACCCTCTACATGGCTCCATGAGTTTTGGTCCATTTACCGCCATTGGCGCCTCCAAATTTGTGGATGTGTATTTATAATAGCAGCAGCAAGTATAGAGCAAGGGTATATATACGCTTAATGACCTTTAGCAGGGCTGAATTAAAAAAACGGATTCATGGCGTTCATGTGAGGATAGTATGCAATAATGCTAATTGGTCAGAGGACAAAGGGTTTCTAGAATGTGGCTTTTCAGTACTGGAGGATCGTTCTTTTCAGTGTTTTAAGTTATCTGTGTTCTTTTTTCATCTCAGGATAAATTAACTCCGTTGGAAGTCAGGTGAAAGCCCCTTATATAAAAAAAATCGCATTTGTTTATTCATTAAGTAAACTTTTGTTTTTTTCTTTTGTATCTGCAGGCATTTTAATTTATTTGCTGGTATCTATCACAAAATAGATCACTTCTAAAAATCTGAAATAGTTGTGAAGTTTAAGATTAATTTGAGCTGAAAACGTTGTTGCAGGAAAACTGAATTTATTCTTGACTGTCTTATACCTGAGTACTAATCCGTTAATACTATTCATTTCTCAAGCACTCCACAAATTGTATAATAGGAGACTGGACACACGTCTAGACTTATTTTCATTTATATTTGCGGACAGTAGCCTCACCTTTTGGCTTCCTTAATGAATAATTATTTATTTAATTGGGGTAAGTAAGGCTGGGAATGCATAACCTTTCTGAATCCAGCTTTGAATTGTGGGATCTGTATAATGTTTTGATGCTCGCTCATAACATTAGAGCGATTCACATAGCCTGATCTATCATTTCTCTGCTCATTATCAATAGCATGTTGTTAGTGGGTGCTTATTGAAGAATTCATTACATCTTTCGAGACTGATTTTTAATAATTATTTTCGTTGTACTTTAATGATCTACTTTACAGTTCAAATATCACTGAATTAAAGAGGGTCTATAGTGTTCGCCAAGTTTAACCTTATATCACTGATTAAGGTCTTAATTTAATAGTGACTGTATTACTGACTAACAATTCCCTTTTTTGTCTTAGCATGGTTAGTTGAAAGGTCATTTGACAAAAAGTATCCTCTCTCCTCATCTTAATTGCCATCCAATTTGGAGGAATACACTCGTTTCCTTTTCCCTTTTTAACGGCCATTGAGAGCATAAATTGAGATTAGGGACATTGTTACCGCCGAACAACCAGCGCGGCACTTAAGCCCCAAAGTTGAGCGGTCTGATAAACTCCTGTTTTTATCTTGTCGCTTATTTTCTCTCTATTAGAATCTTCTAATACTTTTTGGTCTTGTATTGAGGATGATCCTCGTAAAGATAAAGTTATTGACTTTGTTAATGAGCTTTTGGTTCTTTAAAAGCTTTCGTTAAATAAATCCATGTAGTTCTTTGTGAGACAAATTGAAGGCCCACCTATGGAGTACATACTCACAACAGAATAAATGATCAATGTTCACTCATTCATGTTTATATTGTCGTTTCTTATATTTCCATAAATGAATCCACAATAGCTTAGCCTTCCGTGGTAGTCATTTAGGTTTAGCTTATGTGTTAAAACTTGAAATTGGGGTTAATCCAGGGATTTTCACATTAATATATCATCCTTGCATTCATCTGCTTCAGTCTCGATCAACTTAATCATCGCTTCTTCTAATAGGGTTGCATAATCTGTATTTATTCTCTAGTTAGCTCAAGTTCGCTCCATCATTCTTTCTAGATATCTTAGTGGGCTTCCTGGCATAAATCTATGGAATTCTAGGCTCCTTTATCCTTCGAATACTGAATAGCTGTAATCTGTTATCGAATGTGAGATAAGCTTGCACAATAAGCGATAATTTTATTATTACCGCCATTTGGTAACTATTGTTTGTTTGAAAAATGTAGTAGATTTCATAAATGCAATTACATCTCCACTGATAGGTTGAATAGAGAAAATGCTAATTACTGACAATGGAGGATATCGTAGTAAATCCCTTGCTAAATCTACGAAGCTATCATTTCATTCACTG
Source organism: Hymenolepis diminuta (assembly GCA_900708905.1). NCBI lineage: Eukaryota > Metazoa > Platyhelminthes > Cestoda > Cyclophyllidea > Hymenolepididae > Hymenolepis > Hymenolepis diminuta. The sequence continues at coordinate 558,048 of CAADRB010000065.1, read as the reverse complement.
GATATGTTCTAATTTGACTCGGACTAGCATTGAACCAACGCTAGTTTCAGTTTCGCAATTGGAATGCATGAATAATATCAATCATCAAGGGACACTGTCCCTTAACTCAAATATATATGCTACGGAGGCATCAATCACTCTTACTCTCTCTCTCTCTCATTCAAGCAAGCAACCAGCCAGTACTCAGTCAGCCAGCAGTGCATTTTATCCATCCGTCCGTCCATCCATCCTGTGTGTTCATGCATGCATGCATGAAACCAGCCGTCACTCAAAAGAGAAGAACGAGAGAGAAGGTCTGTTTTTTACTGGGGCGGTCGGGCCGCATTCGCCCCCCCCCCCCNCCCCACCCCCCTCGTCGTGATGTCCCCCTTCGCTCACGCGGACACCATGAGTGACATTCGCGAAAGAGTGGTGGTAGTGGTGGTTAAACAACGGCGTATCTTCCTGACTCATTTTTTCTTGGGGGTTATGTGGGGTAGAGTGTGAAAAGAGCACTGCAGCTTTTGCTCGTTGGCTAGACTTCACTTTTATATGACCGTCTGTACTTGTTCTGATATTCTCAAACTTAATTTTTGGAATGGGTCAACCTTAGTGAAGGTCATAGGATGGTATTATGGGAATTCAAAATTGAATTTCTACTCAAGAGCATTGACCAGCTTTCGTTTCAATTTCCAAGACTAATACCTTACTAAGGGTTTCTATGAACTGCCGTTTAAATTTCAATTATTGTTGCCTTAGTGGTAAGTAGAATGAATAAGTTTTATATGACCATTGATCACATTGTTATCCCGTCTTTATGCCAATACGAGAAAGAATAGAAAAGATATGTATTGATAGTTTAGTGGCCAATTTGAGCGCCTATAAACTTAGGGACTAATGAAATGTACTGGGTAAAGTTGACCTATCGATTTCTTGATTATTGGTACAGCAAGATGAGATTTTGGGTTTCTGCGGTAGAGAAGTAAGCGATTAGAAACTGGGAAAATATCGATAAATATCTATATTAAACATTGTTTGGGATATACCTGGTTGCAAAATAGATGTATAAAGGTAAACATGCAGTCATTGTAATTTTCAGTTCATTAGCTCTCAGGCTCGTTTTCAGTCGTAATGGTTTCAAATATTTCAAGCCAAAATAGAACGGGACCAATTTCTCTTGCTACTATGTGTAAAATTGAGTGAAATGACAAATCGAGTCTGGCTAATAAAGTGGATTACAGAGCTTCTCGCCAGGAAAGCGTCATAATGCTATCCCTAAACTTAAGATGAGTGCTAGAAACCACCTTTATAGATGGACTTAAAATTTATTAATTTGATAGCTAACAACTAATATCTTATATATGAACTTCAGATGAACCAGTTGGTAACTCTATCAACTAATAAAAATGATCCTCAGGCACCACAGAGAAAATGTAGTTGGATAAATGATTTTTAAATATTGGTAACCTTGATGACAGAATGTGTAACCGGGCCTATCAATCTAGGAGACAATAAATTAGGCACACACATGATGAACAATATCCTTGAATGACACGAGCGACATCGAGAAATGCTTGTTTACTCTTTGCGATTGCAGAACGTCGCCTTTTCAAATCACGACTCCTCGTTATGCTGATTATGGTTCTCGCTAATCAATGTGTCAGTCAGTCCTCTTTGTAACTAAATACTGTCCCCCCAAATTTGTATATTGTTTATCTTTGCCAAAAAAGTCATTTCACTTCAATCTACCTCTCTGCGTACGTGTGTCTCTCTGTATTGTTAATATAACGGACAGGTGACTGGTGGAAGGGGAAAAGATGGCTGAAAGCAGTTTATAAATAATGCAGTCAAACGTCCGTTTATTCGTAAAATCGCTTGCCTCACCCCTCTTCTTATTCTTAACTCCTTTAATTCACCTTTTCCCTAGTAGGGAGAGTTAGTAATTCTTCCCCAAATATCTTTCGTGTATCTTTCTTCTGTAAGTGTAACTTTACAGAAACAGCACTTCTATATGGCGTGTTAATGTGTCCATGCTTTTTTGCTCTCTAGTTTTGATCTCTCCCCTTTTACACACACTTCCGAAACCGCGGGAACAATTGTTCTTTTAAACACTTTTCAAGTCTTCTTTTTCTTCATCCTGTAAAAGTCTTAACATCCTCTCTCTCTCTATCCTAATATCTAAAAGTGTTTCATCTTTGTGTAATATATTTACACGCGTTATACTGTCCTATCGCTTTTAGATTACGTCACTGTTATTGAGTATTGACCAACGAGATTGTTTTGTTTTTGTGTTGGCATAGCAACCAACCGAATATTATTTATTTGTGCTGGATAAACAAATCAATGGTGGCAATTTCTTGCTTTTAAATTAAATTTCTCTTTTTGAATTGTAAAATATTAACGTTTGGAAAAATATTGCGAAGCATGCATTAACCTTTATGGACATTTCTTCTTTTTCAATCAACATTTTGGCGACATAAAACACTTGTGTAGTCTTTATAATTTACCTTTTTTTAATGAGAAGGAAACTTACTTAGGACATTAAAATGATGCATTTTTATATTTAAAAGTTTATAAACGTCAACTGTGTGTGCCACGACAAATAAATGTGGGACACTAGTTATTTGTTTTAACATTTTATGATAAAATAATATGCCCAAATATCTGATCATTTTGACGATTAAGGGATGGTGAATAGCGATAACAACTGAGTAAGGTTATCACTAATTTGGATCTTAAGTGAATAGAACAGTTAAATTGCGTAACTTTGCAAAGTTTTTTGTGCGGACCAGCTCTCCCCCTTCCTATCAGGTGCCTTAAGTAGCATTATCAATAGTTTCTTCCGTATGTATTATTTGTGATATCTCTATAGCCAGACTATTATTAATTGTTCCCTCAAGTTGCTTATTAATTCACTCCGTTTTTCGACCCTAATTACATTAAGGTTAACTCTATTCCGCCTAAGACATTCTTATCGAATTTTCCAAGTTAATGAGCTCTTTTGTACTTTTGCCACTTTTCAGTCTAACAGTTATAAGACAGGGGTTTTCATTTTATTCTTATAATAAAACTACCCACATCATATTCTCTGTCTCTTCTATCCTATTTTAAAGTATGATTCGTAGAAGTTCGTGAGGTCAATAGCTTGTCAAGTTTTCTCTACCCTTCTAATGGTAACTCATAAGCTGTGTCTGTTTACGCCTGTCTCTGTATTTAGATAATATAAAAGGGAAAATCTGAAAAGATACCCATTTGATACCCGTACTAGCATTGTCTTTTTTCAAGCTTACAGACTCACTAGCTGCAACCTGCAAAGTTTTCCATTCTTTGCAGCCCTAGTATCAATGCAATTGTTGAAACGGTACACATTTTTAAACTTCCTACGCCTTTTTTAACCTTCACAGTCTAATTAACAATTAAGCGCATCATGAGTTTGCAGCGGGGAAAAATACAGGAGAACGCAAATTGGGAGACGAGAATTACACAAATAGAAGGCAACTTGATTGTCCCTTTTATTCATGCAAGTCCCTTGTGATTAAGTCCCGTAAACACGTGTGTAAGTTTCCTCCTCTTCTCACTTCGTTTTTCCCACCACACATATTTTTAAGTGATTTTGTCATTCCTTCTATTTATTTCAGTGCTTGAGACAGCTAATATCTTCTCATCCAATTCCATAGACATGTTAGGTGTACTTGAATGTGCGCCGGGAGTTAATGCACCCGTATGGGAAATCAGCGTTCATAGGTTCGATGTAAACCCAGTTAGTTGAATGGCCAACCTCATTGGTCAAGTATGACTAACAGAGGAGATGGCAGAAATCGAGATTCTTATTTGAGAGGCTCCATGATGACACTCCTCTAGCCAATATTCAGATTTGTAGGTAAGGAAAATAACTTTGAGCAGAGAAATAGAGAGTCTAATAATAAGCATTCTTTCTGAAATCTATTCCCGCACTACTGAATTAATGTAAATAACAGTAAGACGATGGCCGATAATCTAACCCATTTTATTGACTCACAATTAAGGGGATATAGATAAATGCGCTATTTTATAGAGCACCAGCTGGCTGTTCGAAAATAGTGATCTATTAGTGATTGAACAGTGCGATTTCGTCGATAATGAGATGCCTTAATACTCAAAACCCCTCTTTATTACTGCCCACGGAACGCAAATATTACAAATTTGTCTAATCGGAAATCAACTGAAATGGAACAATCGCACGGCCTGATTAGGGATAAGGAGGTCAAAGTGATGTCGATAATAAAGTCAGGGTATCAATAGGCTCCTTTAAACACCCGAACAATGACTAGTTCACTACTTCGCATCCTAAAATTCAAATTTCATTGATCTTCACCCGGATTACTGATTAAATTCTTGTCCACGATGTCCAGTTACCTTGATCGAAATTGGATATTATTATCTCCGTTACTCCTGAAGTAATAGATATGAATGTGTCGAAAAATAACACCTATACTAGACAGTATATGTCTTATGAAATTTACGGCTGGGTGGCGAAGTTTATGAGCTCTCAAGGGCTCAGAAAGCATAATTTGCTTTGTTGTTGCTAAACTTTTTGCTCACTCCACTTGTCATCAGAGTGTAATAGAGAGGGAACAGAAACGGCAATAACAAACGGTCGTTTGGAGTGCAACGACAATTAATCATACATGCTTTCTTCTCCCTCCATTTCTCTCTCTTCGTTGCGCTTACGCTCCCTTTCACTTCCTCCTCACACAGTTTCCCCCATCATCGTCTTTCCTTATCTATCGCGCCAATTTTAATCAGCCACTTGGAGTGAAGTTTCTCCTTCATTAAATCCTCCCCTTCCTCTGCATTTAACAATTAAATATCGGTATTTGAGTTCTAGTGCAAGTTGTTCTTTGCCTACATAAATGGCTATAGATAGTTTCTAAGTATTCACTACAGATATGGGATTCTTGTTTTTTTTTCAATTAATGAAAATTGATTTTTAATTTTTATTTTGCTCCTTTTATGATTTCATCTCGTTAAGTTCGCCCTTTTCAATAGTAACCTTGTACTAATTTTGAGTACCAACCTGAAGGTGGCTTCATATTTCTACGCATGTATCAACGATGAGAGAAATCGGTTTTTTTATTCCCATTACCAGGAAACTATTTGCTTTTCATTTTCTTCCTCCACCATTTTTTTTTCCAAAGTCACCTGTGCTCGGTAGAAATTCCATATTAATATTAAGTGAAATTTTTCTTTAGGTCCTTTGAAATGTGTTTTTTTCGCCAGGGTTGTCAACAAGATAACAGTTTCTTAATTTCAGTTACAGATTCAAAAGACTTATTAGATAAACGTCTCTAAACCAGTCTAATCTTAATTTATATCTTCCATCTCACATTTCAAAGAAAAAATGGTTGAGTCTTCGACCCTGAAATTCTCATTGGTCCATTTAAGCACATTTCAACGCCCGATGTAAGCTCACCTCTAGTATAGGTATTCGAAATATCATTAACTAATCATTAACTTAATATCCTGACCCTGATTAATAACCCCCAATTTTTTTCATAATTCTAATCTCATCTGCTCCCTTAAATTACACATTTTCTAAAAGGAAGGTTTAAATATTGAATAGCATTAGATTCTCATTTTATTCGCCATAAAAAAATACTTTGACCCAGAGTTTATTGGTAGCTTCTATTATCGGTTGAAAAAAGTTGAGTTTGGTAAACTGAACTTACTTTAAGGTTATTTATTTCTAAAAATAGACTACCAAACTGGTCTTAATACGCCTATCTCTTCTCCTTTCAGTGAGTTAGATCAAAAAAAAATTCCAGTATTCCTACAGCATTAGATGATTAAAGAAGATCCGCCTATAAGAACTTTCCTTATCCCAACTCAACATATTGAAATCGAAATCTCCCTTTAATTCAAAAGTTTGTCTCCCCCTTTCCCTGAAGCTCTATCCTCCTTTCTCCTTTTAACACATAGATTTTTTTATCGATGCTATCGCCAATTTTCGTTACTTAAGTTAATTAGTTTCTGTTGGTGAGCATTGAGTTTAACACTATTAACTTTAGTTGGTTTATTTTTAGTTGATATTAATCATCTCTAACTCCCTTTCTCTATATTCAACCTAATTCAACCCAAGGGAAAAATATAAGTGGGGAATGAGGAGCTTTGTATCCTACCCATAACAGGAAGTCAATAATTAACACCCTCTAGCATGGAAGTAGTCACCACTATATATGGTCTAATTGTTGTCCTAGCTTTCTACCACCAGACGATGCTCATACATTTTGCAAATCTGGTACTTTACAGTTATAGAGGAAGCCTCAAATTGAGTCATAAATATGGCCTGTATAGTGAACCCCACCCTCCTCCTTTATCGATCGTTTGTTTGAAAGGAAAAAATTAGTTTCATATAGGTCGGTCAATAAAGTACTGTCTTTCCTTTAGCTCATTCAAATCGTCGTTATTCACATCACCCCATAGAAATAAACACATATTTTTCTCCAATCCGTGACGAGTCCCTTTTACTCGTAAACTACCTAATTATAAAGTTTGACAGACCAAACCTGTTGAGTCACTACAGAACCATTTTTTTCTTTCTTGCGATCTTAATTTCGTCACACCGACTTGGTCGAAATTGATTTAGTCTCTGGGGTGTACCTATGCCCATTTCAACTGGCATTTTCTTCTATTCAGCATCCGATTTTATGAAATTAATTTCGTCCAGAGCTAGAGAAATGGCTCCAAATATCTCCCATAATTAGTATGCAGGGTCATCATTTTAACAGCCTATTGAAACTCACGTCTACTTATTTAAATCCCTCAATTACCTTGAAACAGTTCACAAATTTACTGTCGTTCACATCTTGGAATGCAGATAGGTACTAAGGTATATATAAAAGCCATATTCACCTTACTTTGTCGATCTTGTTTGCGAAGTCAGAGGTCACGGGTTCGATGCCTGTCGGTGCACACCCGGTGAGTGGATTTGCCAACCGCACCGGTTAAGTCTGGTTGCTAAATAGCTGTGACAGAAATTAAAATTCCCATCTGAAGTTTCATGAAACACTTAGCTTGGGGGTTATTAACATCAAAAACCTAAATTTAGTGAGGAATTTCGTAATTTTCCTGATTTTCTCCCAATATTCCAACGGAAATTATTTTTTAATACTTACTTTACGAAAGGGCGTAATGTTGAACGTCCAATTGGAAATGCATTTAACTATAGTTTGATGACTCATTCCAACCTTTGGATAGATCTTGAATCATTCTAATTCACATTCAGCTAATTTCCAATCGTCTATCTAGTTCTCTTGGAATATAATCGATCAAAGGATAAAAACGTCATGCATGCGGGCTCTTTTTTCCAATCCATGGTACCTGAGAATGATTATAAATAAAAACATAATAGTTGACTAGATGTTCAAAAAGTGTATGCCCTAACTCTTTATATAAATAAACAATTTTTCTGACTCTCATAGCTGCGTAATTCTCCCTCCCCCTTTCTTTCTCTCTCTCTCCGTCTCTTTAAAGATCAACTATAAGTTGTGGCCATGCACTTATCGTCTTCCTCGCTCTCTCTTATCCAGCAACAGGTTTTTTTCCAGCGTCCTTTTTCCTCCTCAAGTTTATTTGTACCTCCAAGTTTGTCTGCTTCTTTCTGCCGATTTTTTCTCCATTTTTCCTCATGGCAGCAAGAGAAACGAGAAAGGGGAAAAAATTCTCGTTCCTAACCAATCATCTGCTAGCATTGAGTCAGACCTGATGCTTATCCCCACCCCAATTTCCCCCACATCAGTTCCCCCAACTCTCTATCAACAGTTTCTTGTCGGAAATAAGCAAAAAAATTATATATCTCTCTATCCCTTGCTCTCTTTTACTATGTGTAGATATTTTTTACCCTTTTTCCACTGGTTATCTAAGTACTAGGAGTAAAATTGTGAGAATTATTTTCGTAATCCACCCGTATATTCAAATGGTCGTACTAGCTTTGGGTTTTTTTCGCAAATTTATTCCATTTTCTCTTAGGAATGTTTACATTTTGTGCGCCTCTAAAATAGCCAGATATACTGTTTTTAGACCAACAATTAGACTTCCTTAACCGCCCATAATGCTCATTCGCCAAGTATCTCTCGAACAAACATTACTAGTGTTTTGAAAATATTTTTGATTATTTCCTAAACCGTTTTAACCGAAATCAGTCTCTGATGGACTGTATGATGACTGAATAATAGAGGTGATAAAAATGCGAACTTTCTGATCACCGTCTTTACCCAAGGGTGATATTTTTCACAATTTCCTACTTCATGAACTTTTGGATAAGTTCTAGCAACCTGGTGACTAAAATCTTCCCATACATAAGTAAAATTAACCAATTTCTGCAAGATTTGCTATTGAAAACACATTAAACTTCGTTTATGAGAAATTTTTAAAAAACCTCATTGCTTGAATAAGAGGTAACATCCTGGAACATCTTTAATGAGAAAGTTACGTTCTGCTGTTCCTCTTTTAACAAATTTTAAACGGTGCGGTTGGTCATTTTGCCCGTTAACCATGAGCTAGATATTTCAAATTATGGGGAGGGAGGAAAGCAATTCGGTCAAAATAGGAATTTAAATGTGTTCATCATTAAATCAAATTTATGAATAAGTTTTGACATTTGCATGTTACTTTTTCCTTCACAGAAGAATAAATTTCCTCCTTTAAATCTGCCGAAGATAGATTAGAATCACTCTAACTATGCCATGATTGAGGATTACATCCTAATTAGAAATGTTTTAACCATCTTTACTTGGAGCAACTCGGAATTTTACAAAACAGGATAATTGAGATCATTGTAGTTCTCATCTGACATAGATGTGTATACTATTTAAAGCTGTGAGAGTTGTTAAACATACGATTAGTTTATTTACATCCAAAATTCTCTATACATTTTTTGTTTTTTTTCCAGGTTCCACGACTGTTCGATTTATTTGGACGCAATGGATCCTCAAGTAAGTCATCTGTCCAAAAATCCTCCATACCATTTCTTTTACCCTGCGATATCCATCGTTCAATTTTGTACATTCGTATGCATGTGTGTGTTTGGTCTCTTTTCCTTCCTTTTTTTCTCTGTGTCCCATTTTCTCGCTTGTTTACTCGTGTATTTAGCGGATGCGAAGGGGACATTATTTTTAGATGCATCATACATAAAGCCCCACAAACAGACAGGAATATGTGTGCACAGGCCCAACAGGTGTCATTGATTAGTATTTGACAAGGGAACAGTTAATAATAAAAAAAGTGTTATGATTTGAATACGCACGTCCGAATATAGGATAATTAAAGAATCAACTTTAATGGGATTTTTTCCTCTCATAATTACGCAGATAAATTGAATGAATGAGTGGATAAAGAGAGTCAGGCCAGGTGGAAATGCAATCGCAGACCCATAGTCCCACGAAAGCACCAAATTAATATTGATAGCGTTAGCATTACGATAGGCATGACAAGCGGAAATTCGGACCAATTAGTTCCTTGATGAATTTCATGCGTGAAGTTGTTAGTAGGACTCCTGAGGCTCGTTCCATGTCATAAATTACAATGCTTTATATTGCATGTATGGCAGCTATTACTAGGGGTAATTTTTCATCAAAAATTGCTGTAAATGTATCACAACTCTAATTGTTGCAGCAGAAAAGGTTTTTACTACTACATATTGTCAAGTGCTTTCGGCTGAAACTCCGGAGTTTGATTTTTATGATCAAAGATTGAACATTCTCTCAAGGTGCTGAAGTGTACCTTTCGAATGCAATCGTAACATCACCATTCAACTTTCGTTTTAGGATTTGTTTTCGATTAGAAAAGATATAGTCAGGGTAGACATTACGGCAGGGAATAGTCGAATTATATATTCTTAGAGCATTCTAAGTATGATCACTAAATCATAAATGTTATCTTTTGGGTATTTAATTAAAAAAGAACATTATTGAATATTTTCTTAATCGATTACAAGAATTTTAATAGTCTACCTAGTTGGAATCTTACGTCGATTTTGAATGATGTTTCTTTTATATAGTGATCGAATCAATAACTTAGCAATTAGGGTATTCGTTTGTAGAATCAACAATATTCAAAGAACAGGAGAATCATCTTTAACTGGCTTGAGATTTGTTATTATTGACCTTCGATAACGATAAAATGGGTCCTCATATTTGTCGTTGGAATTTTCTATAAAAATGATTACTTCTCCACAATTCGGTGGATTAATTCTCATTCGTCTGTACATGCTTCGTATTTTTTGGAAAATTTATCATAATCTGTTGAGAATTTAATGCTGATCTACTCATTGCAGTACCTGTTATCACGGCTAAGTGTTATTTATTGTGTTAGATTGAAAGTATTCTGTGAACGTTGCCTGGGAACAATTGAAACGTAAAGAGTTAAATACAATACAGAGAGAAACCAACATGTAATATTCAAATTTCCTGAAAATACTCAATCACCGTAGAGAGAGGGTGATTCATTTATCAAATGTTCAGTATAAATCTTGAGATAACACTTATAATTTTAAATCCTCTATTTTGAACTTAATTTATTGAATATCTTTAACTTGGATAGATATTAATGAGAAAGTTATCTCGGCGCCACTTATCAAATGGCGAACGTTGAAATACAGTTCACACACAAACTTGAGTGAAGGGATGGCTTTAAGGTCCTAAAGTTAGAGAACGAGGAATGAGTTTGGAATTTTCTCTTATTAATTATTAAATTAGTATTCTAGATGTGTTACAATCGTCTTGTTACCTTTTGTACCAGACAGTTTCCTACGATTTTTATTACTCGGTTTGTCAATAAGCACTGAAAGGTCTACTTAAAATGGATACATAGAATTGGAGCTTCCAGAGTAGTCTTAATAAAAGACAAAATAATCTCCATAATTTTGAAACATTTGCGTTTGTTGATCGTGAAAATAAAACTGTTATATTCTCATTCAAAATCATTTCGAAATTATTAAAATACTCGTCTGCGAAGTTAGAGGTCACGGGATCGATTACCAGTGGTGCACACCCAGTGAGTGGAATGGTCAGCTGTAATGTTCAAGTCTGGTTAATAAAGAGGATGGTGGAATTCGAGCTTCTCATTAGGGAAGCTCCATGATGCTACTCCTCAATCCAAAATAGGTGAAATAAAAGGTTTTCCAAGGTGGGTTTGCGAGTTATTTTTTAATTTACCCCCATTTTTTAATGTCAAAATACTATTCCATTTTCTAAAGCACTTAAATATAAGTTTCTCTTAAAATTCCACATCCGTATGGATAATAGATAACTGACAGAAAATCTATTTACTTCTTATTCTTCCCAGATATTACGTTGAACTTTGCTGTCGTTATTGGCTAAAAGCAAATGACGTTTAAGAAGAAGACTAAGTGCAGTGTTCAAAGTGGGATTTTATTTTGAAGAGAAGTAACCACAAACTGCTTTCTCTTAAGAAGTATGATGGGAGAAAGAACGAACGAAAGTAAAGAGGGTAATGGCATCTTATGCACGTGTTTACTTGGATAACCTCCTCTAAAAAAGCCGCCTTTTCGCTTTTGGCAAGATGGTGGGAAAACGAGACAGCAAATGATACTACCACGATTCTCACACCCTAATAACCCTTTGAGTGGACAATTATTTCCCTACTTTAATAGTCCTTTGATGCCGACAAGCGGGAAACTGCATTTGTGGAAATGCAGTCTCCACATACCCTAAGTATGCTGGTCATGCAGTTATATATGCTCTAATTCTAAAGATAGACACCAACCACCTCATAGATCCTGTGCGTTGTTAGACAAGAATCATGAGACTATAAGTTATAACGATTGATGACGCAGGTAAGATAGCCAATGAGAGATATGACACTTATTGAGAGCGCAAACCATTTTAAGGCCCGCTTTCTACCCAGTGATGCAACTTCCTTTTTCAAAAAAGGAGGAGATGTCTAGAATTCCTGATATAAACTATTAAAATACTCTCAGTATGTTTCTCAAAAATTTAAGAGGTTAAAAGGTCATTTTTGTTATAACCTATGCTTTACTAAATAAATACAGTTCTCTCCCGTAAGCTCCATATTTAAAATTGGTTCGTTCACCGAAAGTGTCCGAATACTAACAAGTGCATGTTTCAAACGCGATATTCCGGCAGAAATCTATGCAATTGATTTTTGAACCATATATAGTATGTAAAGACAGGTATTATCTCTAGGGTTCCGTTGTAATTCGAATATTAATTCCCCTGAAACGCAAGGAATGATTTTATTTTTAAGGGGCCCGAAAACTAAAAAGCAGTGAAACAGCCTAAGTAAATGGTGAAATTGGGGTAAGATAGCAGTAGACGTCAAAAGTCAAGGCATCAGAAGGACTTTACTTAACCCGATTTCGGAAATGATTTATTTTCTTTTTGTTGATTGGTGGATTTAGTTCGCTGCATTGTGATCTAACGTTACAATGTTCAAATTTCAATATTTATCCGTAGTTTTCATATTTTGTTGACCAGTTAAGCAGTGGGTCATGTCAGCTCAATAAATTGTCTTCCTTTGTTAGGACCAAGAGGGATTGCCTAATAGTAATATGACAATTAACGGAATGTCCCTTCAACTTCACCATACTATGCAGTCGCTAAGAGCTAAAATTAGTTATTCTTTCAGCTGAATTCGCATCCTTTATTCCTTAATGCATTAAAGAATATAAGTTTAACAATATCTCTTTCTCTCGTAGTTCTCAAGATGCCCTGGCCAACAGACCCCCGTTTCGCTAGCTACTTCCTTCCTGGCTATCCCGCCGCTCTAGCCGCCGTCATGGCCGCAATGCGTTCATCGGCCTCTCCAGCTGGCGGTTTCACTGGCAGCACAGCAGCTGACTACAGTCCTAGTGGAGCCGGTGGCGGCGGCTTTCTCAGCGGTTTGGCTTCTTCCTCTGCGTCGCCAAGTGCTGCTACAGCTGCTCAACTCGGTACTGCTCCTCAATCGAATTCCACTTTCTACACCCCGCCATGGGAGTCGCAAGGGAGTCATTTGGGAGGTATGACTGGCAGTGGCCCCTTTGGGTCACCGTCAGCGGGTGATGGATATTTGAATGCGGATGTACAGAGGACGGAGGATTCTGGACAGGGAAATGCCTTTGTGAGTTGATTATTTTCTTAATTTTCTTTTTCCGATGGTCCTCATTTTTACTAGATTCATTTTATTGGATCAGTATGAAATATTTTTGTAATATTATAAGGGCTTTGAATCCGAGGTTTCTTCTTGAATTTGGCCCAAATCGAAGAACTTGTGTAGGTAATTTCTTTACTTCATCATCAGACATTTTATTTTTAATGTACTCTAAAACTATGAGTAATGGTGGAGTGGCGGTAATGGATGTGTCTGTGAAATCATAAGTTATGAAACAGACACATATCAACAGCCGGTGGCGATTGGAACAATTGAAATTTCTCATTACAGGGGTTTTAGTAAGCAGGAAAAAAGTTATATACTTCTTCATCGTGGAAAACAACTGAAATCTTGCAACAGTAAGTGAAACAAGAGGTAGATGAGGAATGATTGGAAGATACTGAAAATGAATTAAGGGTATCAAAAGATTCTTACTTCATTTGATTTTTGGATTAGGATTGTAAAATATTAACTTACTTGCATTAAAAACTGAGATCCGAAGAATGTTAAAATGAATGAGAGCTCAAAATTGTAAAATTCAAACTTTATATTTCGTCCATTGAATTTCTGAGGAAATTCTTGTCTTCGACGTCCATTTAGTTAACTTCGATAGTTGGTCGTACCACTTCAATTCGTTTTTCTTTCTATCATAGGCTGAGAAAGCAGGATGATCTCACATTATCTTAAACGGTTTAATTTAATGTCAGTTTAGCATAGCAAAACTGACTAGAGTTCACTCAAGATGAATTCTAAAACCGTAATAGTCAATGGAATAAGGAAGTGTTTATTACTAAGTTCAGATTTAGACGTATATATGACCTTTATAGTGATTTTTGGGAATTGGTTTGTTGTACGTCTTTTTCGATAACCCAATGAGGAGTAGATGGTCCTGGAAATAATTCTCTAGGAATTAAGGTCGATATTCTTTTTCGAAAAGATCGATTAGGACTCGCTTTTTTCTTAAAAACGGACTTTTTTAATTCAGAGTATACGGTTTCTTGCATTCATATCAGGAGACATGGTGTATAGGTTCTTAAACGTGACTAGTCATTGGTCAGTTTCCTGTTTTCTTTCTATTTTTCGTTATTAATAGATTGTGTACTGTATGATTAATTTCATGAAAATTCAAGAACAAATAATTACTCTGCTTTCTCAAAGATTGCAGTAGCTTTCATCCAATAATGGGTTATTTATAATATTTCATTAAAATTATGAGAAGCTAAGATACCTATCTATGGAGCTAGCAGATTCTTATGTGACCTCCCACTTTTGAAAAGGTGTCATCCCAACCTTTAAATGACAGGTTCTCGACGTCTCCTAGCATGGGAAACCAATCTCATTTTGACATTTGATCAAATGAGGAAAAAATTGCCTTAATCACACGTTTTTATTTAGATTGAAAGCTTATAGGTAATTAAACATGCACCATTCCTATAAATCTCCTACTCAATGAGATATACATTTTTTAAGCTTTCTCAGTCGCCGAGTTTGAGATATTAGTCTTATTTGAGATTACATCGGGTTAAAACTCGAAATTTCTGGAAGATTTGTTGAGAATCTCGTGAAATAAATAACTCAAGTCCCTTTTGAGTAGATTTAAGGAAGATTAATGTAGGCTTCATGCTGCATTCTTCATGAACAAACATGAACATCTTGAACTCAGCTGGGACGTGCTGACATTGTCCAAATAAATTTATGGAACCAAACTGTCAACATAAATAGCAACTCTTTTTTTAAATTTATTGCATTTTCATTTATCTGCACCAACAAAATAATACATTTTTATAACTTAA
>CAADRB010000065.1:508655-529974 GCA_900708905.1 Hymenolepis diminuta | reverse complement strand
TACAGAGAGCAACTTCAAAGTTTCAAGGAGTCTTTCTTCATTTAATTTGTAGACTCGGTTTGTAAAATACTAACTAAATGGACGACCCACGTTCTAAAATTCAAACTCTACGATTCGTTCCCTGGATTTAAGTAAATGATTGTCTATGATGTTCAGTTCTTATTGACGAGTATTATTTAATCAAGAAAGGTCGGTCCTGCCGCCTCGATTCATATCTTTTCCAATGACTGTGAATGAAAATAATCTTAAGTGATATTTTTCAGCTTATAGTTTTAACATAGCAGAGATGAGATAACTGAACTTTTTAGATTAGCCGATCTCCGCAAGCTATTAGCTATATTCACTAAATGATTAGGGTAAATTTTCTTTCTTGGTGTATTTGCATCTTCAATAAGACGATTATTTTTACTAATCGGGGAGTAGGATTTAGCTAAAGAATTAAATTACAGCCTTATTTTATTCTCTTATTTAATGATTTCCATTGCCCGAGGTTGACATTCAATTCACCCTCTTTGTGCTTAAATTTGTCCGAAGTCGATTGAATTGACATTTTTCAGGGTCACCAACTTTGAAATTTGAAGGTATGATTTAAAACATATCTTGTTTGCTATTTTAAACAAGCAGTCCTAATCAAATTACATTCTCTGAGTTGGAAACTAGCTAACTAAACCAACATGATTGACAACCCCTTGGTTGATTGATTAATAGTTGACATCCCTTATTTACATGCTTCATGACGCTCTTCTGTCCCCTCCCAAAATGCAACGGCGCTAAATTCAACCTCGCTTGTTTCCTCAAGTCAACTCCAAGTAGATTTGTCATTAATTAAACTTGAATCGTCAAAGAACGGGACCAATTTTATTTGTCCAGTACACTTACGTTTTTGCAGTCAGAGCCTCATCCACCCCATTCCCCTCTTCTCCCTATTTTCTTCTCTTTTCGATTTGTGTTCTCTTCTATCTACTAAAATGCGTATACAGGATTTGAGTAGTACGTACGCACGCCCGGTCGAGGGATCATAATTGTGTACGCGTACGCGTGCGTGCATTGTCCAATTACATTTCTGATCAGGCGTGCGTGCCTGTGTGATTCCAATGTACGCTATCCAACAGCATTCCAACATTAGTTCGTACGCGCGATTTCGCGTGCGTAGCCATGTGCCTTCTAATTTACGCCGTGCAATCAAATTTCGAGAATTCTGTGCGTGGGGGAGGAGAGTCTAAAATGCAACCGTGGTAGTGTCTGCGATTACGTACGCACGCACGAAAACACGCAAGAATGCACTTGTGTACGCCAGCGAGAAAGGTGATTAATTATGTAGACCAGAATGGATGGGAAAGTGCTGCTGCTTACACACCCACAAACAATCTGCAAAGTTTCCCTCTATCACTTTGCCTCCATATCTGCCTCTCTAAGCCCTGTGCTTCGATGTGCATCACTCAGCCTAATCATAGATTATTTTTAGGTACATCTAAGCAGCATTCTCCATTTATCAATTGCATCTCAGCAACAAATCATTGTAGTTTTGTCTCAAAAGACGGCGAGTTAGAATGTTGAAGTCTTTTAAAACCGCTTTAGAAACTTTGAGAAGAAGCAAATTCAATTCTGAAGAAAGCAAATAGATTACGAAAATAATGCGAAAATATCAATGCACTTGTGCTGAGTAATGAACGTGCACGTCATGAGATCGATGCTCATCGGTGATGGGGATGCCCAATCGCACTGGATCCTTCTGGTCAATATGAGATGGTGCCAAAATGCAAGTTTCTCATCGAAATAGCTCTAGGAAGGCTCCTCAATCCAAATAAAATTCTGTCACTACTTCTCTCAATGCATTTACGAAGTTTTTAACTATCCACTCAATCTCCAGGTTATAATCCTAAAAGCCACGCATATGATTAGTATATAGTACAAATAAACGAGCAAATATTATATCGATTCTAATGAATTACAGACACTCCTCGAATTTGAATGAGTTTCTGATAAAAATGATATTATAAACTTTTTTCTAAGATATTTTTTAATATTACTTCTGGATGAAGGGCTAATTTCACCAACATAACGCCAGGTCCACAAAAAAACCTTAAAGAATTAGTGACTTTATTGTCCAACAGGTACCAGAATGTTCATTTCGAGATGCCTGGTAGTAAAATATTTATATATTTTTTGCGCTACCATTTTGTACAGCCAAACCGCCATCAATGTTGCTCTCTTTAACCACCTTTGGATCAAATATTGCGCCATGTTAATTCCGCCGTTTAGCTAAAAAAATACGTTTATTTGTTTTACCGAATCCTATCACCCCATTTCGGTTTATTTAAACATACGTAAATGTGTTTTTCACTTGCGGTACAAATTATAGCTATTCCGTTGGTAATTACTAGTTAATTAAGCTGGAGAATTGTAATTATAGAGTATTTTGTCTTTAGAGGCGTTTTTTGGAGTAATATTTACTTTTTTAACGTTACTAGTCCAGTGGAGGGCATGATAGTTTGTTTTATTTGGAAACGAACTATTGCAAATGTCTACCGTCGTGCGAATACACACACCCCACTTCCTACCAATAGCCATCATTCACTAATACAAAAGTTAACAATTTATTAAACCGATACTTTGAACTGGAATATTTGAAACCTATAAAAATATCCATTTCAGTTTTGCCAGGAAAGTTTATCATACATGTTATTATTTAAAATAATTTCTAATTCCTTACAATAAAGTTGTATCTAAACATTAGTAAATGGGAGATAGTTACAAAAAGATAAAAGTATAGGAATGGTAAAAAGAGAATAATCTAAGAATAAAAAAAGAATTTTCATTCTTACTTCGATTTCATTTGTTTGGCTGCCGTTGCCTACGAAAATGAGCCCGTTGTAATAATGATTGGCGATCTGGAACCGATTGCATAAAATACTGACTAAAATACTCCCAATCAAAGACACAGCAGAGAGGTTTTAGACGCAGAAGTTGAAACTAACTAACTCCACACGATTGGAAAATTCACGTCAGTGACTTGGAAGGCACCTCAGTTGCTTGTATAAGAGCCAAGAGATTTTATGGATCACGGTAAATGATGTCTCTGTTCGGAGATTAGTTGCTTCAGTTAAGTTGTCACCGTACTTGTACCTAAGCTTAAAATCACCCCACATTTCCATGTGTTTCGTGAGATCCCTTAACAGTTGAGGTTTGCATCAATCAATTAATGCCATTATAACAACCTAATAGTTGAATTCTTGATTTCTAGGTGGATTGAGCGGTTATTCAGGTGCCGCAACCCAATCATCTGTCAGCAGCAGTGGTGGTGGCAGTGACTTCTGGCGAGGAGGTGGTGATTCCACACAAGGTACAAATCTCTCAAACCTCAAACAACCCACTTCCAATCTCCCCTCAAGCACTACGAATCCTCCCCCTCAATCTACTCCGAACTCAACATCGCTCTATGCAGCGGTGATGGCCGCAGCGGCTGTTGCTTCTTGGGGAGGTCAGGCGATGCCCACTCCAACACCGGCCACCAATTCGCTCGCTCCGTCGGCTTTGGTAAAGACTGCCTCGTCCGCTGCTACTACTGAAGCGGAAGCCATGGCGAGGAGGAACAAGTCTATGGATGCGAGTAAGAATCCCTACTCCCCAAGGTTCGTCTTGATATCTAAGTCATCATATGATATATGAATGTTAATAGTAATAGAGGTTCTAGTTTAGGGAGATAGGTAAAATTATTGAAACTCTATTTCTTTCCAGTTGTCACCAAACAGGATCGAGACAAAGTTTGTAACAGAATATTTCTATTAAGAGATAATAGTCAGTCTTGCAACTATTAAGCCGAAAGAGTGATAAGATGGAGAGCAAAACTAAAATCACAGGTGTTGGTTTACTAAGGGAAAACGGTAAGTAGTTTAAAGGCTTGAGTCATACACAGGACGAATTCAATGAGGTAGTAGAAAGATAATTCACCGTTGTTGTTCAAACTGAAAAGTAGTTTATGTTTGAGAGGCGAATACAGTCTGGCGTTCATAAGCTCAGCGTGTAGTTAAAACCACGTCACACTCTTCTCGTTATACTAGAGCTCTGACTGCGATAATCCACAGGAATTTTCTACGGATTATCTCGAGAACAGTAGATTGTATTTGGGCTCAGTTTACTTTAAGATCGAGGAGGACATTCAAATTTTTATCATCTTAACCATTCTTCTTTGTAAGATTTGACAAAATAAGGGATGAAGCCCTCTGAAACTAAGCTCGATTATCAGTGAACCTGATAATGTGTGGTGTGCACCTGTGGCCCAACGGTTGGTCAGAGATTACGTGTTCGATGTCCACAGGTGCACAAGCTGTGAACGGAATGGCCAACCGCACTAGTTATGTCAGCGTAATATAAAGAGTTGTGGAATCCGAGTTTCTCACAAGAGACATTTCGTGATACAAACTCTTTACTCTAGATGAAAACGCTTTCCCAAATTAACTTGAGAGTTATAATGGTCTTGGTGTAATTTTCAGTCAAGATAGGCCGACTTAGTAATTGACTTTGTTTGATCTGCTTCGACCATGAATTTATAAATACTAAATTTCTATTTCATTTCAGAATCTGCTATCCCTTAAAAGTCCTAGCTTTGGAGAACTATGTAAAAGAAAACTAGTTATCCCTGACTGTGGGAATATCTTGAACTGACTTCTCCCACTTCATAGCCGTTCTAAGATGACTTATCTTCCTTTAAATAAGTAGTAATTATCTCAGTCTCACTTTCCTTCCTTTTAACTTCTTATCTTGGTGGGAGTTTCAAGGAAAAAGTTAATAGTAAGCACTACTCGAAGAGAAATATTTATAATTACAAGCTCGACTTCCTTTGAACTCATTTTGATGGACACATTGACTGTTAATAAACACTCGATTTTTCTTGAATTATAAATTTACTCGAAAGAGTATTCGATTCATAATCTTAGATATTCAAAGTCAAAGTCAGAGGGAATATCTTTCTCTATATCTGTTTCTTCTTCCAATTAATAAGCCAAAGAGAATTGGTAATATTGAAGAGAAGTGTGCAATGATAGCAGTATTGTACTCGAACTAGCTTCTTAAATATAAATAGAAACTACAGCAAGATTTTCGGATTCAATTTGAAGAGTCGTGTTTGTGAAGAGCGGAACAGACAATAACTTCTTTTAAATGACCAGACTGTTCAAATAAATTCACTAGTTTCACAGACATCATTTATTTTGTAATTGTACTCTTAACTAAAAAAGCACTCACAAATAGTCAGTCATTTTTTTAGGATACACAAATATACCAGTTAATGTGTAATTAATAACTAAGAAGAGTAGATGCATATCCGCTATTACTATTATTATCCACCACAAGGCAAAAAAATTCAATTTTTTATCGTGGGAAAGCAACTGAAATCGGGTGTCAGTAATAATCCAATAAGGGATTATGGAAAGGGTTTGAAAGGATATTGAGAATAAAGTTGGGATACCACTTCATTTAACTTTTGGATTCGGATTTTACCATATTTGCTAAGTAGTTGGTCCACCGTGTTGAGTTCAAAAATTCAAATGTCCTATTTCTGATTACTGAATAAATTCTTGTCCATAATCTCCGGTGCTTAATGTCTGGTCGATTAATTAGAGTGATCAGTCATACCACGTCCAGTTAGTATATTCTTTTATTCTCACAGCCAGGTAGGTCAGGTAGATGTGATTAGCAAAGTAATGGCAAATATGACACAATTTACTTAAGGTGAACTTTCATGTTGCTTCAAATAATAAATAGAGCTGGACAAGTGTCTATTCCTTAAATATCTATTACTTTAGAAGTTGAAATAACTTTAAATAGGACTTTGAGTTTGATAGTTTTCTAAATTGTTAATTGCAATTGTCAGGTATAAATCAAATCAGTCTAGCCGTTAGTTACATTAATACGTTAGAAGTGACTAATAACCAAGAGGAAGGAGACACCATTGTGTGTGTTCGGGAGAGATGATGTTAAATTTTGAAATTAGAGAGCGAGATGATGACAACAGTGGAGTTGATTAAGAGAGAGAGAGAGAGAGAGTGAGTAGGTCCACTTTTTTCTCACGATTCTTAACTAACTCTCTTACTCTGTCGTTTATGTATAGGTGTGTATGTGTGTATAAACATGAGTATGATGCTCTCTAGTGTTTTGAGAAGCGTCAACAGAAGACGAAAATTATGTGTTCTCTCTCCTATCTAGACCAAATACTAGAAACTTCGATTCAGCTTGTCTGGAGATGATTAAATAAACGAGAAAACAGAGTAAATTATCTGGATATGCCTCCTCCAGATAAACGTATAGGGAAGGAGAAACAGAGAAAGTTACTAAGATGTTGCACTTTTGTCTTCTGTGGCGTGGGTACTTATATTAGGAGAGAATAGAATTGAGATGAGTCACAGAAGTGTCAAACGTTAATTATGTTCTCTCTTTTAGCTGGGTCAAATACCTTCTAAACTACTTCGGTCACGTTTTTTGAACTAGATGGAAAGCTAATTCACCTTGATTCCTATCGAATAAAATGAAGAGATGAGGGTCTAGATTGAATCTGTGATTTATCCAAGTTATCTTCGGAACCCAAATTGTCTTTTACCAAATTGATGACACTTTGAACTTATTATCTTTATCTCTTCATACTAGGGTCAGAGATCCACAATTTTATTGTGGATGACATCTCAAGAAATGTAAAATTACGTTAGTCGAATAAGGAATTAAGGAAAGGAGATCGAGCAGAAGCTGTAGAAGTCAGGGTTTCAAAAGAGTCCTATTTCATTTATCGTCCGATTTCATTTTCCACCATTTAAATATCAAGATTTCTGAGAAAAGTCATTATCCACAATGTCCAGAGCTTATTAGCCAGCTTATTTAGCCAGAAAGCTAGATGACAAGACCTAACATGATTTTAAAATAGCAGATCTCACTAGAGTTCACTCAAGGTAAAGTTTAATAAATATTAATCGTTTTATATGATGAATCAACTAACCTTTCAAGGATTTGATCTAATAGCATTGACTGTAACCGATTTATAAAATAAACAGTGCAAAGTTCGAGGTCAGTAATTCAGCACTCGCCAAAACACATCCGGAGTGTTGTTTTTAATGGAAGTTTCTCAGAACGTCAAAGATGATTGTTTGAAAATAATGCCCTTCAACCTCATGGAAAGTGGATTGCGTTTTTCAGTCCTTAATTTGCATAGAATCGAGGATAACACCCAATTAAGTAGTATCTTAAACGCCCTGATCTTTATCAAGTTCTTAGATGGACCTGTTACATTTGTGGTATGATGTTAGATATGCCATAGAGACCACCGTTCTACATCCCACCGAGAAAAAGGGGATGCAGTTTCGATGCTTTTTAATCAAATTAAATACAATACACAATGCTGACTTGAATATTTATACACTGTGAGAATACAATGGAAAACTATAAATTAATGGTAGGAAGGACAACTTCTTTGTATTTACCGTTGGCGATAGTACTTTTATTCGTCTGTCGTTTGCCAAAAAGATGTGTTTGAAAACAAGGGCAGTTCAAAAAGAAATGAAAAATAGATCTTATTCCATATTTATCCCAATCTTCTACCCCTTCCAAAAGTGTAACAACATTAATTCGGGGGGAAATATATAAACACAAATAAGCAGAAAGGTTATCAAGGTTTTAAATTAGGGGGTGCATTCTTGCTGTCACTGTTGATTGACCAGGAATTCGATTGAATAAGAGGGTAGAGAATAAATCAGAGGCCGCGGGTTATATACTCATTGATGCACATACAGTGACGGCACTGATTAAAACTCGTCAATGTAATGATACGGACTTCTCAATCAGGTAGATATCACGATGAGTATAAGAAAACGCCTTAATTGTATTTTGAGAGCACAAAAGAGATATTTCTTGTAGCTAGTACGCTGAAAAACAGTGAGAAGAACTAAGAAAAGCTCGCTATGCGGGATTCAGATAATTGAAGGAAACTGATAGACAACTTGAAGGTAAAGGGAGGGGGGGGCCGCAACTGGAACAGAGTGAAGCCCTTTTATGAAGGGGGAGTGTAGAAAAGTGGAAAAAAATTCGATAAAAGAATAGTTTACAATGGATTCCATGCAAATAAAAGATTCATATCCTTATCTTTCCTCTGGTGTTGTACTTTACATTATGTAAATTGGGTCGCCTATGGAGTCAGATTCTGACCAAAATATGAGGAAGAGTTAGATATCAGTTTGTTTAGAGCTTTTCTAGGATCTGGGAGTTTTTTCTCTCCTTCCAAGAAATGTTATATTATGGAATTCACTGCCTTATTCTTTAGCAGATATCAGCACGTACCAGCAATCCGTTTTAAATAGATAAATAAATTTAGCTGGTGAAAAAGGAACGGTGATGTACACAAGCCCTTCACAATTTTCTGATCTTCACACCTTGAGTTAAACAACATGCTTCCGTCTACCTGCAATAACAGGTGTTAGTTACTATACCTCCGTATATTTTAGAACCATATGCTTGTGTCTTATTTCGCCCTTTTCTTTCTTCCTCCACCTTCCTGTTCCCTTCACCCGGTAATTGAAAACAGTGACAAATACCAAGTGATAGACAAAACGTGACGGTCATGGATACTCCTATTAGACCCATTACGATCTCTGATGGACTGGTCATCATAATCATCGGGAGATTGGGAAATGACCGGATAATAATACCATAGCAGGGGAAGAGCGGTTATGTCCGAAGATGGGCTGTCCGTGTTGCTGTGTGATCGAATAGACCATCAATTCTGGTCATCATGTAATTGCGCAGTATTGCATGGGGGGAATAATGGCTTGACTTTACCTGGAAAACCTATTAATGAGGTAGCAACTGTAATGATAGATTAGCCATCAATATCCCATCTCTAGATATTAACCCTTCACCCCTCCCACAGCCCCTATCTCTCTCCGTGTTTTTTGTTCATTTTCGTTTTTCGCACTGATTGGCGGATAACAATAGGATAGAATGAAGTGGGAGAGAAACTTGGAAAATGGACTTCCATCAATACGCTTTAGACTAACAGAGTTTATTATACGCAAAAAATTAGCTAATATTCATTCTCTGTTTTTCTAATGCCATTATACTCGTGTCACATGCAGCCAGCACAATATCAATGACAAAAATGCCTGTGTCTCCCATTTGGGGGCAAAAAATAGGTAATTTTTTGAGATGAAGGATTTTGAATGTCTCGGATTGAGGATCTGTCATTTGCCATAATAATAACTACCAAATTCCCTTCTAAAAGAAGAGTTTCATTGCAGCTTCTCTAATGAAAAGTTCCCATCCCGTTAACCATGGCTTGATCTGTATTAACCAGTAACTTTGATCCTTACACTTATTTATAAATAAAGTAGACAGCATACCACTCGGAGAAACAAATACTTATCTATAACTAAGAGAAAATGGTTATGGTTAGGGGATGTATGCTCCTTTTCTCAGTTCCAAAAAACGTTTGTGATTACTTTTCCGAAGAGACTCACATTGAATCTAATATCAGCACTGAGAACGACGTTCTCAAATGTGGCGTTCCGATCACTCTATTTTGATAAAACTTCAAAAACCGGAAATCGGGCTCTGGGAGTCTATGTTGACAGTTACATCTGAGGAACAGTAATCTTGTTAACATTGCAAGAATATCGTTTTCTTTTTGCTAACTTTCGCATGCAGTTAGCAGCTTCGCACTTCAGCATTTTCACTCGAATTCGATTGAGGCGGGGATATACGATTTTAGAGACGGGATTCGATATTGTTAGCTGTTTCGGGCATGAAGTCCAATCAAACAATGGACTTCCTTGGCGTCCTTATTAATTTGCCTTACCCTTGTGCAAAATTTCTTTCCGTTTCGCCTTAGTAACTAATGATCCAAAATAAGTTTTTGGTAAGATAACTATGTAGACAACTGGAATAACTGTGACTGGTTACTCACTCAAAAATACCTTACTTATTCCTACGCTCATTGGTTTGTCGTTTATCCAACTGACATAAGGAGAATGGGTTCCCATTAACCAATCGATGTAAGTGTTTACATAGTCACCTCAGAAATGGGCGGGGTCTAGAGAGGTGAGAATACTAGAATGTCTCTATGAGTCATACCTTTTCGGGCAATTTTGAGATGACAAGAATCTTCAGACCAGGGTGGGTCGTCTGTGACAGAGAGGACTCTAATATCCTATTTTCTTTGTTTTTCCCTAACTTTCCCTTTCCCATTGCCCTTCAATTCTTCTACTCACTTTCTCATAGAAGTTGGGGTTTTTCTAACAACTGTTTGTGTGATTTTGGCTTTTTTCTTTGATTTATTTCCCCAAAGTGCGTTCTCAAAAAAATGAAAATACAGTGATCTCAAACTTGAAAAAGTAGTCAAATACTTGCTGCAAATTTTATTATGTTTCCTACTCTAAACGCGAGTTCCCTGTTATATAACAAGTTAGATAAGGTTGAAAGTCATTGGTTCGGTTTTCGAATCACTTATTTGAATTTATATAAGGTTTGCTAACTATTAATAGTCGTTAAAATTATTAATTGCAATCGTGGGATAGCATCTAAGCGAGCAAAGTAGTCCAATGAGTGGGAAAATAGGGGAGGGGGGGAGGGTGAAGGGGTGCCGAACAGGAGTTTATAGTGAAGTTGGGATATCAAAAGTCTTGTCTCGTTTGATTTCTGGAAGTATTGTATTTTAGACCTCTTCATTAGGATATAATTCGCATTGCAATATCCACTTGTTCCCAAGCTCAATTTTCATGATTCGACCTTTGAATTTCAGGGCGAAATTATGCCCAATGTGTCAGGGCTTGTTGATTCAATAGGGTAATTGGCCATGCGACTTAAATTTGTTCGGATCTTTCATTCTAAACATAGCAGAGCTCACTAGATTCATTCAAGGTGAACTTTAATAACAATTTATTTTATATAATTTGTAATTATATATAATTTGGTCAGAACTCAATGCTTATCTTTAAATTTTCGCCTGGAACACGAATGTTATATGGCATCATCAATTAAGTTTTTGATTGAATTCACTTGTGATAGAGTTTAAACATAGGAGACACTCGATCTAGTAAGGAAGTATATTCATTAGATATTCAAATTTAGTGAAAATCAAATAAAAATATAATAGTATATGATGTAGATGAACCAGTGTTATTCAATGATTTTCTCTCTTGTAGCATGTTTGCAGCAGCTGCAGCGGCCCACATGCATTTCCTTTCAGCCGCGGCCGCCGCAGCCTCCTTTACCAACAATCTGCCAGCGAGTGTTCCGTCAACAAACCCAGACAGCTCTACGACCACCATGTCCGGTGTTCAGCAGAGGGGTTCCGTCTCCGGATCATCTCCACTCTCCAATGCCAGAATAACTTCCTCGGGGCTGACTCAAAAGAGCTTCGACCTGAATAGGCAGAATGCCCCTCTGTGAGAGCATCACTATCTACTGCATTTCTTCTAGGAATAATCATGTTTCTTAAACCTTGCGTTTAAGGATAGCGACTAGAAGCATTCACTTTGAAATTAGGAAGGATATCCTAATGATACTACTGGGTGTAGCTGGAGGTTAAAAGTTACTTGATAGGCCGCCGCTAATCTTATACCATTATCACAAGATAGGAGAAAGACAGGGAGTCAGCATCAGATGAGTTGAAAATATAAAAGGATAAAACTGAGTGAATTTCTATATGCAACAGTTAATTAACTGGGATAAATCTGAAACCAATTTAAGGAAAGAGGGATGAGTCATAGGTAGAATGGGGTGAAGCTCATTTTAGAAGAGTTGAAAACTGGAATAAATGGATGAAAATTTGAAAGGAATAGTTAACAGCACGCACGTTGCAAGTTCTATACAGAAGAAAGAATGGATTTGCTCTTCTTAATCCTACTTTAACTGTCATAAATACTCACCTTCTCATTAAGCTTCAGATCAATCTCATACAGTAGGAGACTTCTATATTGTTTTTAATTCCTAAGCAAATGAATAAATAAAATGTCAAAGTGAGATAAATTTGAAGAGAAGACGGCATTAGAATAATTTTCTCATTAGAAAATTCCCCAACTTTTACTGGTTTCCCTGAAAGAAACAAATACTTTTAGAGCTAAGCAACCTATATTCAAATGATAGAGCTTTATTCGATCAATTCAATACATATTCTCTCAAAATATTTATGTTTTGCAATGAGTCCACTTTGCACGTTTCAGTTATCGATTTGAAGGCAACATCTTACCAATGTTGGTTTGAGTTAAGTGACATGATGTAATATGATAATCTTGCAGAATTCGCTTCCATTATTGTCCCCAATTATATAATAGTCTCCGATTCGACAACCACTACGAATCTTGGACACCGCTTAAACGCTTAACTAAACAAGATCAGATGATTTTATCGTAGGCACTTCAGTAGGATTAAAAATCGGCTACATTTACAGGTTAGAGCCGTCATTCTATTAACAGAATTTGAATCCTAGTTCTTTGCACATAGCCACTAGCACTTCCTACTTTTCTCTCTTTTTCTCTTCTTATTTCACTCCTTTTTATACCTCTCTGTGTTGCTGCGACGGAATCAGTGAATGCTGCACATATGTGTAGTCTACGAGGGAGTAGTAGTCATCTTTGTCCAAAATCTGGGTCTCCATCCTTCTAACTATCAGCAACTAGACAGGCCTTCTACTCCTTTTAATTCAATCATGGGATTGCCTGTTGAGGCAGGAATTTATTTTCACGAGCTGACAACCCTCTGTAAACAAAGTTCGAACGTGTTGTCTCAATCTGAAACAACCAAATTATCTGTTATTGTAGACAGACAGGAATCTCATATGACCTCTTGGAATTTCAGGTTGATAAATTACCTTAGTAGACTCGTGGTTGATGAAAATATATTACCGATGCTTAATAGGGGAGAGTTTTCTTTTGATGTGATCTTGAGAGAATTTACTAAATCAGCAAGTATTTTGCATTTATACCTCAGTATTAGAGCGTCCATTACTCATCCCCGATATTGGTAGTAGGCCACGAATGAATCATGGTAGTTCTATCTGGATAACTCT
This sequence comes from Hymenolepis diminuta, assembly GCA_900708905.1. Taxonomy (NCBI): domain Eukaryota; kingdom Metazoa; phylum Platyhelminthes; class Cestoda; order Cyclophyllidea; family Hymenolepididae; genus Hymenolepis; species Hymenolepis diminuta. The sequence continues at coordinate 516,932 of CAADRB010000065.1, read as the reverse complement.
TGACTGACATTTGAATCTTTGAGAAGTCGTCAACATAAATTGCTTAGGTTTTTATTTCACTATTCTTGACTTATTATCCGGTATTAACTCAGTATTCAGGATATTGGTTGTAAGGACTTGACCTGTTGGTTAAAAAAAAAACATTTTATTTTCTAGTGTTACGTGATTTTATTTTGACTATCTTAATAAGAGTCCTCATCGAATTTCAATCTGAAGAATAAGATTTTCTGTGATTGCAAGGAGAGAGGCATTTTATTGGACCTTTCAAAATTCCAGGCTTTATAATATCAATGTTACTTCCTTTGGAAAACACAGTGGCAGACATTTATCATTCTATGTTTGTCTAACATTTATGAAATAATCCTTTTGTGATGGCAATAAATAACCTAGTGACCATACCTGAATTCTAATGGCACTGTTTAGTAGAAATAAATATGAGTTTTAAGACATCTTCAAGTCGTGATACATGGCATTCTAGGGTGTTTGAGTAAACGGTTTGTGAAATTTCACTTCTCTTTTTGGCAAAATTATGTTTCACTTAGATCGAGTTTAGCTATATGTGATATTTTTGTTATTTATTAATGCCATTATCTATAACAAATCAAAAAGTTTGCATTTTGCTAATTAAAACATGGTAACAGTAAAACTGTCCAATAAGAGACGAAAAGAGAGAGTCGAATGGAAGTAAGACTCTCAAAAAGGCTTAATGTGCTTCTTGAATGCTGAGTGCGGTTCACTTCCCCATGTCCTAACAGACCAAAGTTCAAATTGCAGAACTTGATCCTCAGTTTCGTGAGTGGGTTCATGTCAGTGATATTCAGTTGTTTAAATTGAATGTCATCCCAGTTAATTTTTCCATTCTTATATCCAAGAGTAACTAGCTAATACTAAGATACTTTTAACATGACAAAACTCACTAGAGCTCACTCAGAGAGAACCATTTAAGCGAAATATTATTAACAGTTTGCCTTTAATTTGTGAATTCATGTAACATAGATCAGCTCTGAATTTCGCTACATCAACTGATAGATTTAAGCCATCCTTGAAGTCTCCTTCCAGTTCGATATCGTTTGAATGTTTTAGTCGAGAACTTCTTACCGTATTGACTCGTTCTTGATTAACCATGAGATTTGGCACAAGTCAGCAAACGTAAAGCCATTAGACAAAAAATGACTTAATGGGGCCTCTATATAATTATCTGTCAAGTGAGAGAAGAGTTTAGAAAAAGCTTCTGCCCCGCCTTCTTGATAGACTTGCATTTGTCAATCCACACACTAGGCGTGAGTGAGTAAATTTACATGATTAATTTATGCCACAAATCTTCTCTTTTTCTCTCGTATGTGCACCAAGTCCAACCCACCACCACCTACTAAATGCAAATCACTGCCTTTGGCTCACCACTCCCCCATTTACGATTTCGACCTTGTCTTTCACCTCTTTTTCATAACCTCTCTTCGTCACACCTGTGTGGCAGGCCCTTCCAGACACACAGCCTAATTATGTATGCGACAGCTATTCTCCACCTGGATCAATGGATGAACGTCAAGTAGAAAGTAATTCACATCACAACCCTTGCCCTTTGGCGTCATAATGCACTAATCAATCAGTCAATCAGTCAAACCCTGACGTTGAGATAATTAATCAACCACGTATTGTGGGAATGCAGGTGGTGTAACCACTTGGTGATTAAATGTCTTGTCTGTCCACGCTTCCGCCTCTTGTACGTATATTGGGACACTTGTTGAGTCATGGGGACAAATATTATTAAATGCTACGATTAACCACGCAATTTATGTAACTGATCAATAGACTCTGAACATCCCGTGTATAAATTCATACTAAGACCGAGTGGAACCTTGAAATATTAGGACATAGCCAATTAAACAAAAAGTATACAACCGGATGTATCTAAAATCCAAATGAAGTAGAGTTCTCTAGATGCACTTTTTGTTTTCTACTTGATCCTCCCTGTAACACCACATTCCTAGTAACTTATTCACTCTCCAACAAAAGTACAGTGTATGGTCATATATCAGTTAATTTCTTATAGTCGAAATGGTTTAGCTAATCTTAAAGCTATTTCAAATGACCGTTTGGAGGAGATCTTGTAAGAGTTTAACAAATCGCTAACATACCGCAACTGTTATCTGTCGCAGAGTTAGCCTCGTCCAAATTGAGTTTGAAAATAATTACCTGAACATTGTGATTCAGTCTGACTCCCAGTTTTGCTTCTTCAACTGGACAATTGGTGATTTAAGCACAGGCCCTCTAAAGACGGAATATGAAACACTGTATTTACTGTTCAGTGTTTTTTCCCATAGTCGTGTCTCATGATCTCTTTTTCATCAACTAATGAGAAAGTCACTCCGCTGACTTTTTCCCTTCATTTTATTCCATTTAGTCGTTTTCTTATTTTACAACTGAATCGTTCCTCATCTTTGCAGCTATCTTACATCTATGAGCTAGAAATTGCCATCTTCTTCCAGCATTGTTTAAATTCTTTCTGCTGTTAAGTTATTTCTTTCCTACCTTTAACTATTTATTACTTTTTATATATATTTTCTTCCTCCATGTGGTCCAATTTTAATATGGAAGGGAGGGGACATAGCAAAATGAACGACAACTAAAAAAACAAGGCCTGCGTTCCACAAGGTCTTTACATGCTTTCTTTGTTTAAATCTTTACTCATTCCCCTGGGAGAGGGTTTAAAATTCTCATTGCCGTTGCCCTAGCCGCAAAATTGAGTGCGCTACCGACTAGAAAGAAAAAAATCCAGCTATTTCAGCGGAGCATAAACCCTATAGAGAGAGTCGATGAAAAAGGTAGATACTTGCATGACTCTCTTTTAGTGTTCTATTTCTGTGTCAATAAGACAATCCAGAGTCGAAGATATTTCGCGCTTGTCACAATTTCAGGGCGCCTGTGTAGCACTGTCAATAAATTTTTGCGACAGCGCGGGGTTATAGTCAGGCTCCTTTTTCCCCTCTCTATGACTGTTGACCCAGACACTACATTGAATGATGTTTATGAATGTATTAATGTGGGGCAGAGCCGCCTACGAAGTTTATAATTTCATTACTACTTAATTGATTTATGGCGGTATGTGCGAGCTTCGAGTTGCCGTCGGCTAATGATAGGCATAACGCTATGTCTTGAAGGTGAATTACAAAATATTGATAGAGTTTAGGTCTGTAATTTGGAAGGGGACGTGATTTGGCCTTGATCTGCTGTTCATTTTATGCACAGTTTCTGTATGTTAATAAAGAATAGCGTCGAGTTTTCTAGGTTCGTAAAAAGAACCACTGTCAATAGATTTCACTTGCCGTTAATTTGCAAAGAATTTTGGATAGCATTCTCAAGCATCTCGACTTAATCAGCCTCCTTGTTTATAAGAGTTGAAGCATATTCTAAACGGGGAAATTGATGGTGATCATGGCCTTTTTTAGAGGGTTGAAGAATTTCTCGTTTTCAGTGAACAATCAAATGTTATTAGAATGAGTATACATAATAATTCTCGTCTTTTCTCTTTTAGGAAATGGGACTGATTAGATCAAGTTTTCCAAAAAATAGAGTGGTTCTCAACTGGTTCAAAACTTTATGACCGTCTTTTATATTTTGTCATTTATTCCTAGCAGTCCCTAAGAAAGGAAAAAAAGCTCGACGATATTTTGTGGCGAAAACACTTTGAATATTTTTCGCTGATGCACATCGTTAAAAATTCCTAATTGAATACACTAAACAAGGCATTACTAACCGAGATTGTAATCCTAAATAGGGTTCATGAGATCTTTATTTCGGATTTTTTATGTCAAATTCTTTAACATCACCAGAAGTTTTAATCTTTGTATGACTTACATATGTTTACAGACTTCCTCGCCAAATCTTAATAAGTTTATTCATTGTAATGGAAGTATTTTGTAACCACTGCGGGTGCGGTGCGACTATTTCTTTTAAAACATCAAACGTGTCTTAATATTCTTGCATATTCATTAGTTACCCACATTTGTCTTTTAGGAAACTGAACTGCGATTTCGACAGCACCATTACAAATTCACCACTAGACGATGCGTGCAGCGAACCCGAGGGAAGCCGCCTAGTCTCCCGACTAAAGAAGACACACATCAAGAAACCTCTGAACGCCTTCATGCTCTTTATGAAAGAAATGCGTCCTCGTGTACAGGAGGAATGCACACTCAAGGAATCGGCAGCAATCAACCAGATCCTCGGCAAGAAATGGCATGAACTCACCCGGGCAGAACAAACAAAGTATTATGAAATGGCTCGAAAAGCGAAAGAACTCCATCAGCGCTTGTATCCCGGTTGGTCAGCACGAGATAACTACGCCTATCATGCAAGAAGACGGCATAGAAGGAGTCGAAGAGGTTTTCCACATCATAGATCCTTTGTGTCCAACAAAACGACAAGTAGTTCTAGCACCGTAAATACGCTGGCTAAGACTTCGCCCAATGGTCGTGTGAGATCTTCAAGTTTTCATGAAGAGAGAAAGAGTATTGATCTCCCACAGAAAATTCTAGAGCGTCCAAATTCGGCCATTGATATCTACTCCCCTAGTTTGGAACGAAGAATGATGTCATCTTCATCTCCCCTAACGCCCCCTAATCCTTCCACCCAATCCCAATCTCCTGTGACAAACTCCTCATCAAATAGGGTGTCTGGAAGTCAGCCTCAACCTCAGTCTCAGAATATGGCACCCCCTCCAATAACAATAGCAAAAGCGTCTTTTGTTCCACAGCCAGCCCTACCTCCTCCTCCAACAATTCAACAGGGTTTCATCTCACCATCCCGACCCACATCCCTAACTATGTCAGCTTGTTCTGCATTTGAACAGCACTATAACCAAGCTGCTAGTCATCAAGTTCCGACATCCACGCAGCTACCTAATCCCACTCAACAGCAGCAATATCTTCAAATGGCCTCTGCCCAAAGAGGATTTGTGGGTTATCCACCACCCCCGACAAGTGTTATGTACGGTGGAGTTCAGGGTCATGGTCGAGGAAGCGGAGGTACGATGTCAAGGCAACCTAGTGCTGGGTATTGGGGGTACCAACAGATTCAGGGTCAAATGAGTGGCCAGCCGGGGATGAAAAGGAGTCCCTACTTGAGTAGTGATTCTGTGGCTGCGGTGGCTGCAGTCGCTGCTATGGCTGTTGGAGAGCTTTCCGGCGGAAGTATGAAGAAGTGTCGAGCGAGATTTGGACTGGAACATCAGAATTTGTGGTGTAAACCTTGTCGGTAAGTTTAAAATCAATTATAGTCTAATGATCTTTATAAATAAGCATTTAGAGTTAAATGATGAGTTCAGTTTCTTAGAATCCGTCGAATCTGGGTCCGCTGTTTTTATTATCTCTCCAAAATAAATTAGTTTTGTGAATATTTGAGCCTGAAATAAATTAGGATACAATTGTTCTAAACACAAAGAAATTTTATCAAGTTTAAATTGACTTAAAATTAGAAGTTGGGTTAAAAGCATGAAAATTTTGCTTCATTTTAGCTCAGATGTACTGGGTTTACCTTTTAAATGACTCCGAAAATGTCGATTTTAGAACGTCTTTCTCAAATATCAAATGATTAATATTTATTAAATTTCCTTTTACCTATAACAGCGATTGATCTTTTTCAAAAAGAAACTCAGGATTTAGCATAGGTCAAGTTTTCAAATTCTATTAAAAGTCTTTTTGACTAAATGATAGTCCTAACTTTACTATGACTTCGCTATCAGTTAATCTTGGAGACTAATTTATGGGAGTAGTAAGGCTGATCTTATGCAGTCCAACTCTCTGGATGAATATTGCTATTATTTGACCTTGGTTGTTTAAAATAAGTAATTTTAGTGTCATCCCAAGAATTCACTATTTTTGGTTGAGGATTTTATGTCTCCAGCAGACTTAATAAATGGGGTTGTCAAACTAGAATATCTTCTTTTGAGATTCGCATCATATTCGTTCACAGTTAGTATCGCAACTTTTCATTTTCTCCGTATTTTAATTTAATTACACTTATTAACCTTAAAAAGAGATCAGGTTGCGAGGGCCTTTTCTCACATTAAACAGGTGTCCATTAACATACTCTAAAATTTGCACGATATTCGGAACAACTTTGTAAAAATAATGCCGACATTTTTTCATGCAAATTAAATCATGAATCACAATTCATTTTATACCGTAAAATCCAATCGTTTTAACAGACATTTGTCGATTTAAAAAATTACCAGTTAATTTTTAAGCAAACATCCAACGGATGATTTTACATTGTTATTTTAAGGCGCTGAAATGATTTCAGTAGCGGTGTTTTTTACAAATCGTTCATTTTGCCTTTAGACGAAAGAAGAAGTGTATTCGCTTTATATCGGAGAATGAGGTGGAGGATTATATGCCGCACCATGGACACCATCCACTGTCCCACCATGGGCCCTCTCAAGGTCATACTCCCTATCACCCTCATTCTGCTGCCGCTGCAATGGCCTTCAACCATCAGACAGGGTCACAAGCAAGTGGTAGTACTCCCTATGGAATATTCGCAAACGCTGCTCGTCGACAAGCCGCAGCTACACCCTACTCCATGCAAAAGCCGGTGGGCTTTATGCCTGTCACTGCATTTAGTGGTGGCAACGGAGTGCCAGGCGTTCAGACAACTCAAAGACCAATTCCTTATTCTCGTCAAACGATGCCGCAACAATTATCTAACTCCGCTTATGCACAACTTGCTCTTGGCAATGTTGGGTAGGCCTCCCTTTTAGGAATTAAAATTTTAATTACTATTGCCTATGGTAGTGCGAAAAATTTTCAAGTTTTATTTATGGGAAAGTATCTGAATATGGAGGGCAACAAACGAGTCCAGTAGGGCATTAAACGGAAGAGGGGATAAAGGAGAAATTGGCAATGAAGTCAGGGAATAAAGAGTCTTACTTTATTTGGATTATGGAGGTATTAAATCGGTCATAGGGAGCATAGTTCACTACGTAACTTCTAAACAACGCATGTGAACGCGAAATTATGAGGTATAGCGAACTAGGGAGTTAACTGATTTATGTGTCAGAATATCACAGTTTGAACAAACAGAACTATGAATCATCGTGTGTTTGTCCGTATTCCACAAGTTTTCTTAATGGAATCTTTAAGCACCATACTTAAAAGTTCATTTCGATGCTATTTTGAAAGTCTTATCCCCCATCCCTAAACGACATATGCGTTTTTTATTAGATACAAGCGACCATTTCCAAGCAGTACTATTCCTCGTCAACAGCCCAACGATTTCCCAGTATCACAAACTCCCGCTTACCGGGGTTCTACAACTACTGATACTTCAAGCAGCTACTGGGGTTCAAACTCTCGTTCTGTGGGAAGTGCCACAGCCCCTACCTTTCCAACCAACTCTAATCCCCCCAACGCCACCTCCCGTTTTTCCGCATCTGAAATGATGCTCTCACAGGGTGCTGAACCGAAGTCTACTCATCTTCGGGAAACACAGGGTTCAAATTCTTCCCTCTCCTACCCAAACACCACCGGCAACAACAAGATAATGAACAACAATATTTTTCCGACACAAACACGACAACAGGGTACATCTGCACCTTCAACAAATGGAGGAGGTGGAGATGTAAGAATAAAACGAGAGGCCCCACCAATAAGTTTTGGCGTTGCAGATGTCATGGGTTTCAAAACAGAAGAGTTGTCTAATGCACCCGCCGCTGCTCCGCCTCCGACCTCGACAGTGTATCGTGGAAACGCTGCCTCTCCAAGCACCTCTTCCTGTCCTCTAAGATCCTCACCCGAATTGGAATAGAAGTTGTCTCTCTGTCTTCTTCCACGTTGGTACTAAAAACATATTGATCCATTTACGCAAACCCGTGCATGCTCGGTAAACAGGGTTAATCTAGTCTCTCTTTCACTCACTTTCCCTTTATCATACTCTGTTCTGATAATTTGTACACACTAAAACTAACATTAACATTCAATAATAAGGATATATCACACAAAAGACATCGAAGCGCCAGGGTAAAATGGGAGGATTCAGATAGACACCTCAGTGTCTACGAAACTGGGCATATCTGATTCCTCTCATTCTCTTTCCTACCTTTCTTTTTCTTTTCTTCTTTTACTTTGGTAACCCTGCCTCATCCCCCGTTCCCCATTCCACTGTTACTCATAAGTGAAAAGTAGCCCAATGTTTCAAAATTTCCTATTCACTCTTAATCTGTCTTCTCTTTCACACCCCCTTTTCTTCTTCTTGCCCTTTCTGTGTATAGTCTGTCTCATT
>CAADRB010000065.1:471858-508572 GCA_900708905.1 Hymenolepis diminuta | reverse complement strand
TCTATATTACTTACTGCTACAGAAATTCTGCCTTCTCTTTAGAATGAGGTGCTACATTTGAAGGCTGACAGTAAAATCGTTATGCAATTATTAGGATGTGGGGTAACATATCAGGTCAAACGAAAAAAAACCCGATCCTTAGAACTATCAGGGAAATTTGTCCGTAATTACTAGAATATGTAGTTTAACTTTTAGATTCATAACCTCTTTAAATACAAAAAAAAGCAAAGTAAAATAAGAGTGAATAACTTGGGGATTCCCTGCCTGATGGACTCCCGTAGCCGTTCATCTATTAGTAATTATTAACTAGTAAGAGAGATAGATAGATTTCAAGATTAGATAAAAGTCTTGTATATCTCGAACTTGGGAGGTGAAATGGAAAATTTGGTTAGAAGAATGTGTAATTACCTCCAACTCTGATTGGTGAAGAGTTGCTAGCGTTTTGCTGCTATTTGGTATACCTCAAATAGTAGAACATCAATTTATGAAAACCTTAATACTGCGGCTTTTATAAATATAGTTGGAAAGGCAACGATTTGATCTCCCGTTTGTATGATCTTAAACATGCAGGAATAAAATCTGAGTAGTAATTGTAGTTCGTTGCAGTCATACGAAAATGTTTATGCTAATCCTTATATCCGCTTCGATTAAACCTTCAGTACCTCCCGAAATATCGTTTCTTTTAGCACCCAGCCTTAGTTTATAGAGATAGTCATAACACTCCATGGCAAAAGGGACCCTTGATTTTGTATTATACACATTAAGAATCAATACGAATGGGAGATGTAAATAAATTTTATTAAATCCTGTTGTGTGCCTGTCTCATAGAATATCACGCATATGAAATTAGTTATTTCATTTACCTCTCTTCTTATTGATTTAAAAGTATATGGAGATTAAAGGATACGGGAATAAAGTATAAGAAGTAATTAACATTCTTTGTATTTTAAGAAAATTTTTGCGCCAATCCAAGTATCTTTTATAACTTGTAGCGGATGTTACACCAATAAGTCTTTTTGCTACACCTAAATAATCCTCCTAAGCAATCCAAGTAGTCTCTAGCAGAGTCCTCTATTATTAATTCACTCCCAAATTACCTAAGCTATGCCCAAAGTGGTAAGAACAAGAAAGATGCTGAGTGGAGAGGGTTTATTGGCCACTTCGTTGCTTTTTGGTGTCTAAAAGCTTAGTCATCAAAAACAAAACCATGCTGGGCTGCAGGGATCTTGATTGCTGATTGGTTGAGGAGGCCTCTGCACACACGACCGTGCTTGTTCTCAACGTGATCGGTTACATGTCCGCACTTCCTGCGGTGAATTCTAGCGCACGTGATTCAATCAGCCTTGTTAGCGTTGTGCACCCCACAAACTGCTCAATTGCCCTTACGTAGCTATACACTACTCAGACCTCAGAAAGAAGGGGAATACTTTTAACACAAACGGGAGTGTTTTATATACAAAATAAATTTAATTTTACAGGATTAGATATGTGACAAATGACTGGCTGTCTAGTCGGGTGATAAATGTAGCGGTGACTTCTTCGCAGATGATCTTGCATATCCAGGTATGAGTGTGGGAGTCCAATAATCGATAATCCAGTGCACGAAAGATGAGACTTGCGAATTTCAATTAGACGTCCTCAGAGTATTCTTTCGAATGACCTCCTCAATACCTCCTTATCCATAGACATGGTCATAACATTTAACGCCCGAATGAACTCCTGATAGGGACATTATACACATCAAGAATCGTCATGGTTTGAAGGTGTGAATATAATTCATTGCATCCTCTTTAGTTTGCTATGACTGTATATCTGTCCCATGGATTATCATGGATTTGAAATTAATTATTACAATCACCACTTCACTTATTGATTTTAGCAGATAGAACGATTAGAAGGTGTGTTACTTTCCCAAAATTACTGTTTCTACAATATTTTAGAAAGAGTATTAACACATTTGAGTCGATTATTGTGCATATATTTGGCTAATGTAATGACATAATTTGGAAGTTCCTAATTCTTCAAGATAAGGGGATTGAACAAAGCAGAACCTGGCTAGTCTGTGGTTGACTAATCGATGTGATGCGATAGGATCCAGAGTTATTAGGATTAACAATCTCTAATCAGATTGCGGACATCGTTGTGGAGACTGGTTAGTGTTATAACGCTGAAAGACCTATCGGGGTCACATCGATCGAATAGATGGAATAAATCAAATCACTCATGTCGTCAGATGAGTTTGGGGGTGGCAGACAACCCACTCCAACTTATTAATGAGTAAATTAGGTTTATGTACAAAAAATTCCTCCGTTAGACGTCGTTCATGTCTCGTCGTCGGTTTTTCAGCATGATGAACACGTAAACACACAGCGGGACCGCCTGTGGTCACTGTGTTGGAAATCTTATCGCCAGTCAATCATTTCTAATTGCCATGTGTTGATAGACACCTGCCGGCTATAGCATCTCCCATCGAAATATGAGACATCCATCTTGAAGATTCGAGACGACCCCTTTGGTCAATCATGTTGCCTAGTGTCGGTATTTGTTTCGCATACGTTAAGGTCTCTTGACGTGAGAGTTGTTTGGAGAAAATAGTATTTTCACATGCTTAGCAGTTACGTATTCCCGGTATAAAAGACGAGGCATTCGATCTGCTCATCACCATCCATTTCCTATGTAAATCACCAAATACGTTGCTACTGGGGAATTTATTGCAGGCCAACTGGCAGACCAATGCGGAAGTAAATGTCAGCAAATAGACTAATATGGACTTGCAGTGGACCAGTGAAAAGCCATGATGAGACGTACTCAACCACAAACCCATGCCGCTTGAGACGGGAGACGTCATTGTAATTAAATGGTTGCCCTTCCCACTCTTGTATTCTGTAATGTTTCTTTTCCCGTATTTCATACTCGCATATGCCTTTATGCTCATATATTCTAACTTGTTCTATCCATGAGATATTCTTCAGTAAATTTTTCCCACACCACAATTAAATCTCGTCTTCTAATGCAATACCCCACCCCAGATCTGACCGGATGGCCAAAAACCAAATCTCTAAGATCAGAGGTTATAGGTGATAACAGCCAGCTCATATAATAACACTTTTCTTAAATGTAAACTCGTGCAAAATAATAATAAAAGTCAAGCAACAACCCAAAACGAGAAGTAACATGTCCGTACTATTCGGCAGACTAGAGCATTTTGTACAATCCAGTGAAGGCAGGGAAGGAAACAAATAAACGCAAATTAAGTGTATATAAAGGGAATGAGCCGGTTTTAAATCAGATTAAGGGAGAAAGGGAGTTGTGAAAGACACGATGCTACCACTGTACAAAGACGCGGACAAACGAGAGAAAGAAAACACGTAGGAATAACAGGAGAAAGTAATCAATGAGATATCAAGATGAGAGTTTTAAACGAATTTTGTGAATATTAGGACAGCACCGAGGATCATAACAAGACAGGCTAGCACAAAGATAACAAAGAGTTTGCGATCTTTCTTCTGATGGGATTCAGCCTTGGTCAGCTGTTTCAGACTCTCCTGAACACGAATTTGAGTCTGTTCCACGTTGTAATCGATACGATCTACGAGCGTACCCTAAAGAGAAAAAATTAGATATCAATCTCCATATTAAAATTAGAAATAGACTCGATATATTAAAGATGAAAATACGAATGAATACAAAAAGCAAAAAGTAGAACTTTTTTAATTTAGCAATGGCGGGCAGATTATTCTTATAAGGAAAGAGTACAAACAGACGAAACATGACTTGTTCTATAAAAACGATAAGAATCAGCATTGTAGAAAAAAACTGTCAAGTCAATTGACTTGTTCAGCATTTGTCAATCCTAAACGCACTTAGGAAAGTGTTTACCAACAACCGTCTTTGACGGAAGAGTAGCACAATGGAGCTCCCCCTCCCTTCTGGTGATAACTCATATTCTGCCACCTTTTTATTAGCCAGACTTAACCAGTGTGGTTGGACACTCTGCGACTACCGATTTTACGGACAAGAACGTTAACTACTGCGCCACCGGAGAATTTATGTTAATATATACAGTGAAAAATATCTTCTGCTTCAACTGTCAAGGTGTCAACAATGAAGAGCTGATAGGAACGACGTGTGAACATGAAGACCAACCGCTAACCTCTAGATAAAGCATATACTTTGCAACCTTTACTGACCCACTTCCTAGAAGGCCTCGGAGTTAAGCAACAAAAGAAAACAATTTTTGCTTAAAATTTCTCATGCACGAGCTCCTGTTATGTTTAAAAGGAGAGTGTGAAAGTATTAGCTAAACTATGATGAATGTGGAAAATGTTTGAAAATCAGCTACTCTGTGGAGCATCAAAATTCAAGTAAAATTCCATATATTTAAATAGCGCAGAATTTAGACCGAACGTGTTGATAATACAAACTGTTATTCCAACTATTGCTGTCGATGAAACAAGAAGCCCAGTAACAGCGTTGAAATATCGTTATGCTCAACAACATTCTACTAGAGAGGCTTCGAAAAAGCTCAGAATATCATTTACTATGGACTAAAAGTGTCTGAAAAAGCAAGCAAAAGGAATTCATATAGGAAAGAGACCATAATTTTCAGTCACTAAACTCTATAACTTCAGATGTCAAAAGCCGTACCTGCTACTAGGGTGTTGGAAGAACTTGCTGCACGCAGTAGAGCATGAGATATAACCAATCGCAATCCACTGTAATTAATCACAATTTAAACCTTATATGTTTGTAGGAGGCTTGACTTCAATGACACGAATTTACAATTAAGGAGAAAGAAATTGGCAGAATTTCAACTAATCAATATCTTTTCATTATAATCTCTATGTATAATAGAGATTAAACTCAGTAACAAATTAATTTCGGCAATTATAAAACTGCAATATCATAACTCTTAAAACGCTTTCTCATCTTCTCAAGATCACTTTAGCAAAGTGTTCATACAAACAGTCTGCCAAGAGTAACGGCATTTCTATGATCTAGCGCATTGATGTATTCACTAAATTCACAACAGGGAGTTTTCAATCAAATTTTCGAAATAATAATGTTTGCAAGACCACCAGTAGATTGATCAAAGTTGTTTAACAACAAAAGACCACCAATTTCAAACATCAAACCATTGCGGTAATGTGTATAAAACGTCCTAGTAATCAGATTAAAGCAATTCTAATGCGCTACTCGAGAGAAGAGAGCTTGTACTTGAATCGAGACTGGAATACAATTTCTAGTAATACAAGTTCTTCAATTCGTGAAATTTACGTCTACTTTCTTGAAGATCTAGAAAAGAATTATCAAAAATTACCAACATGGATATTCAACCTCATAAGGAGAGTCTTGTATTTTCGAACGATGAGCAATACACTCGGGGAGATCTCCGTCACATTAACGTGGGTGCATGCTGGCTCAAATGCGTGGACAGCCAGCATAGATAAATCCTCTTCATCGGGACAGTCATTATATTCTCCAATAAATAGCATTGCTAATAAGTTAATAGAGCGAATTTGGAGTAAGTGTACATCTGCTTTGCCTTCTCTCTAAATCTGAGTGAACTGTAGTCTATCGATACCTGATGGGTAAATATATCAGTAGTAGAACTAGATCTACAAGCAGTACTACAGCAGAAGAGTCACACCACCATAAGTGGGCGACAGAACAGCTATTCTCCCACGTTATTTGCCCTGATTGTTAAAGAGTTACACGGAAAGATCCTACAACTTAGTAAGTTTCAGAAAAAAATAATCTAAAATGAATGTGAACTAAGCAAGTAAAATCAAATAGCAAAAAATCAACTTACTTGATCAACAACAAGCTGAGCAACATCCCGAAATATTTCATTAAGTTCATGAAGAGACCGCACAATTTGGGTTATTTCCTGTTCTCTCCTCTCAACGGCTTTCGTATTTTCCACCAAAAGCATCTGGGTCTGATCCCCGGTTGCCGGCTACAAAATCAACAAAAACCATTCAGACAGCAGACATATAGAAATCAATCAAAGGTCGCCAGCCCCAATTAATAAGAATCTCGATAAAGGAAAGACATGGAAATATACTCCAGTCTTCCTATGAGCATCATTAATTAGACATAAATGATAACAATCTACGAAAGCTCAAGTGAATGTGGTTTCTAGACCACCACCATCTAATCTCATATAACATTATAAGCAAATAATAATTGCAATTATTCTAATCAATCGATATAATATATAAACTCACCTCTAGAAGATCAAATTCAGCTAAACCGACAACATCATCGGCAGTTAATTCATTTCCCAGAGTCGTATTTAGATATCCACGTATTCGTTCATCTCTCGCTTTTAGATCTGAAATGAACATGGTAACTAGAATAAAATAAGGGTGTTACCGTTCAAATACTGAGACTGAACCTTTCTAAAAGTCAGGGACAATTCCTGAAGTGTTCTAGCGAGAGAGGAAATGGCGTTGGTCATTAAATTTTCTGGCTGAGCACGACTCCCAGTAAGGATCTTTCGCTTCAGCGCAGTGAGTTGGGAAAGTTGGCGATGACAAAGAGTAAATAACTAAAGAAAATGGATAGTAAATTCGTGAAACTCCAACCTGTGTCAATTCCTTCGTCTGCAATTCAATTTCTTTATCATCATCTAAGTTGTCATCTAACTTCGCAGCCATAATATGATGGTCGTGAAGGTTAATCAATTCCTTCACTAAATATATTTGATTAAGCAGAGAATTGCAAACACACTTTTCTGACGAATGACTGTAAACTCGAAATTAATTGATTTGATCATATTTTGCCACTCCTGTAAACCTTCATTAGATTTCGTAGAACCAAGTTCAATATCAGTCATTTCATTTAGTAACTTTTCTTTGTCTCCCACACGCTAGAGGATGACAGTGACAATATATAGAATTTACTGTGTGTGAATTATTGGAGAACTGTCGATTTTGAATGGCATTGTTTCGCATAAATATAAAAGTCTCAGTTAACTTTCGGGCTCCCATAGTCGAGTTCATATGGGCTAAAGCTGCACTTGATATTACTAACCCACATAAGCATACTACTATAAAGCATAAAACATAATTAAAAAGTATTGCAAATGATTTAAGTTTTCATCTGGTATATAATAAATAACAGAACTCAAAATTCAATTGAACTGATAGGAAAAAAATATTACCTTGAATGTCAGTGTCATGACATAACCCATAAATGTATTAAATATAAACTGCTTAAAAAATATTAGTAATAATATTTCGATTATTTTTTGGTGTATGCACACATGACTTTCTATTATTCAACCTCGTAACCTAGGCCTCAAGGTCAGCAAATCTGCACATGTCTTATTTTCGTTTGATCCGATGATCTCCGCTGTTTTTAATAAGTTTTGGGTAACTTCCGGAGTCCGATATGTAAGCATGTCAAGGACTGCATTAGCCGATATTGTTTCGAGTCTTTCTAATTTTACTGCAGAGCCTCAAAAATTACGCAATGTGCAACCTCTTATTTTGCCGGTTCGTTTTAAGAGCAAGAATAAAGTTCGCAAAGACACAGGTATAGAACAATCTATCATCATTCTCTTAAGCTAAACTTATTAGCCTGACTGAAGAGCTTAAGCAAGCAATCAAGGTTGAGGATATGAGTCAGGATTACTTGAAATTAATGGATCGTTTTGAAGACAGTCTCTACGGCAAGCTGTGTCTTAAACTAACTCCAGAACTATTCTATACTATTCCGGTAAGGTTTAAAAGTCTACGTCTATAGTTTTAGATTCCCAGTGAACGTGTTCAACTGGGTGATGTAGCTACAATTGTAAGTCAAACCACGAGTCAATCAACGAATATTCAACCAACCTCGGAAATCTTGATTGATTTAAGTGGCCGTCCAGATTTGGTTCCTGCTGCTAAGGCCGCAGTATCT
Source organism: Hymenolepis diminuta (assembly GCA_900708905.1). Lineage (NCBI taxonomy): Eukaryota > Metazoa > Platyhelminthes > Cestoda > Cyclophyllidea > Hymenolepididae > Hymenolepis > Hymenolepis diminuta. The sequence continues at coordinate 500,664 of CAADRB010000065.1, read as the reverse complement.
CAGTACCTTTCCAGTGACTCAGATGCATCGATTTCTAAAAAAGGGAGGGCCAATTCATCCAATTCCGATCTTATTCAAGACGTTGACCAAACTCAATTCACAGTTCGACTTCGGACTGTTGTCACCGGCGACGTACGAAATGAACTAACTAGACGAGGTAATTTGATAAAGCGTGTTTTAAATGTTTTTCCTAAGGCCGTGATATGCTTCATCAAACGAAAAAGGATATGGACAAGGTATATCAGAAGTACTCAAAACTGGTCACATCAATGAGCGCTTTATCTGAAGATGATAAGAGAGTGGCTAATGAGTATTTGAAAAGTACGGTAAAAGCACAGCACGTGAAAGCTGAACAAGCATGGAAAGCGAAGGAACAAGAGTTACTCAGCGACCAAACTTAGGCTCTTTTTACCCACACAAATACATTAATACCTTTATGTAATTAGTTATTTCCACTCAATCCAAGCTGTCAAATTGATTACCAGTTCTTGCTTATACTAGTACACGATTTGAGTGGAAAGCAAAGTGAAAGATTATCACGAATTGAAGTTATGATGGGTGTTTCTTTGCTTCATGCAACTTCTGGAAGCTTGAGAAGTCAATTCTATTTAGTTCTGTTTTAGAGCACTTGGGAACACTGTCTGTTTTCACATGCAAAAATTTCCATAATTGCATGTTTCACAACGCGGTTGTAATTTGCTTAGTATCAGAAAAAAATTTATTCAAAAGTCTTTTAAGTTTGAATATCGGATGATGGTCCCACCATCTTTATAGGAATGTGACGCTTAGTTGGAATAAGCTGGGACCAACAAACTTGATATAAACGAAAATATCTTCAGAAGATCTACGACACTCTAAGCGTAGGGAAGGATCTGAAGACCTAAAGTGGCGTTTTTGTCTATGAGACTCAGAGCTGAGGTAACGGCTAAGTCATTTCGATATACCAACTTACAAACCCAGAATAGCTGGTTAACAAAAGCCGAACTCGATGCTAATCTCTCGTCCCCCACAGCTGCTTCCTAAACTACATAAAAGGGTACAGACTATTGCGTAATACTAACGGTATCCGATGACAAAAGATCCAAAGTCCTAACTTCTGTCGTCAAGCATACACTATCAAGGAAGGCCTTGGCAATAACATTAATGCAGCGTTTAATGTTCACGATCGCGAAGCCAGAGGTCACAAAACCGATGACAGAATGTGGACCTCGCGCTGATAGCTAACAATGATGATGTACCCCAACGGAAGTACTAAAAATCTGTTTTCCAAAGTCGTCTACCTATTGAAACGAAATATGTTTCCAGTTACCAGATACGAACTGAATAGAAAGTACATTCGAAGGCTAGTTAAAAAACGCGGAGGCCAGGTAACCCGAGAAGTGAAATCGATAAATTAGATTATAAAAAACTTCATACTTTGCGAATTTTATTCCCGTGCAAAATGTATATGCAACACTATTTTATTGATTCAAGACGAAACTTTTAGGTTGCTAATATAAAGCTACGTTTATTAATCAATACTTGCTAGTTAATAATATGAATACTAGTCTGTTACAAGACGAATGTGAGCCATGCAATTATGAGGGTAGTTCCACCGATTGGCGCAATGCGCACCAATCTACGGTCATTTGTGAGTGCTGTATAATAGCAAGTTCCTGAGAAGAGAACAGTTCCAACCAGAAAAAGGGCCGTGGTCTAAACAAATTACAATTAGAACAGTTACTTACCAACTTTGGGAATCGAGAGGATTGAACACCGAGAAGAGCAAGGGAATGTAAAATGTTTATGTCGGCACCGTTTTTAAAAGTCTTGAATCTATCCCCGGACCTTTCACTATCCTGAAAACCTAGAAAATATTAATCAGGCACGCAAAATTAGTCTACCATGAGCGCTATAAGCCAAAGCAGCAACTGCGGTTGCCCCGAGAATGCCGGCTAACTTTGCATTAGCACCACTAGAGATCCTAATTGGTATTCCAGGCGCCTTTTCAGTCATTTGAGTTAGAGGCCAAGTCAGGTAACTACAAATCCACTTTATAGAGTCCATAGGGAACCTTGTGATAACTGTTTGAAACTACCAAACAATATGGCATTATTTGTTTTCTAATATTCGATCATCGTTTACCGCAAACTCGTATTATTTATTTTTAAAATTACTGTAACTTCTTTATTAAATTTAAAGAAACAATATATATTGAGAATGTATTCATATAATTTGAAATATCGTTCATGATTTGAATTAATTATTGATTTTAATTCAACCAGGAGTCAATTTATTGTGTTTCATTTTAAATGAAAATAATAAGCCTTGTCGCTTTAAATTATCAAAATAATCGAAATTGTTAAAGTCTCTGGGGGATAAGAAAGAAGCTATCTTTTGATTCTAGATTTCTGCAAACTTCTGGTATACATTAATAAATATCACAGTCAATTTATAATCCACTCTTATACTAATTAGGAGCTATTTATGTAAAGATCAGAAATTATTGCATTATTCTTCTTTAAATCAGAAGTAGAAATCAACTCCTTACGAATGGGTAATTATTTCGGAAATCCCTAAAGACATACCCATCTAGATTAATTAAGTGTTATGGTACATCCTATATCTTGAAATGCAACCGTCCTTTTGCTATACGGTTTCCATAATATAAAATGAATTTAAAATTAAGCATTTAATTTGTTGATGATGATTTCGGGAGCGAGGCGTACAATGTATAAGGTACAATTCTCTTCAATTCCAAATGAGTGCGAAGTCAGAGCGTTTTAAGACTTGTCAAATTATTTTTTGAAATGTTCTTCAAGCATTTGCTCACAACTTTTTGCTCTTTTTAGAACGAATTCTTTTAGCTTTCTTTAACTGTTTGACGTGCATAAATTGGACGTTCGGCCTAGTCCCTTGTTACATACTAACGTATACTTATGAGTTATATCTTTAACATACACTGGCACATTAGTCTCTCGTCCTGTTGTTATAAACTCATTAGAATCCACAGATTTTCTAGTCAAATTTGGATTGTTTCATGGTTCTCTTTAGCCAGACACACCGTTTTAACAGAACCGACTTTGCTTAAATTTATAAATTTCTGCCTGCTTCCAAAATTTACTCCTGATTGTACAGTAATATCGTTTACAAAAAATTCTTCATTCCAATCAGAAGTCTAACATTACTTAGCTTTCAATATAATCTTTCAAATCTCTCTCTTTTCAATTGATTTATATTCATGTAAGTTTTCAATTACGGTTATGATTGATATTATTTATTGTGATAGTATTGTTGGAGTTAAATAACAACCAACGGTTTGCAGCTAACAAATTACGACAACCAATTCATAGCTGTTTGAGTAAGAGCTAACAACAATTGTGAAGCAGAACACCAAGAGTTGAGTAGATCAAACATGTATTCAAGGAAGCCACAATGCGTAACAGAGAGAGGGAGAGAAAGAGGGAGAGCAGCGTGCTGATGAAGAGAGGAGATGAACAGGACGTGTAGGAGTCCGCACTGACCAGTGTGTCTTGTCTGGAAAAACAAGAGTAGCTTTATATGAGTCACTTGGGTAAGGCCACGCCAGAGCATGAGCGCAGATGTGCCTTCTATGTGAAGCGAGGCGGTTATAGAAAAGAGGGGAAATCGATGGACGCGTTTAGACATGTCAGACAGGGATTATGCGTCATAGGGACATAAATAAGGTCGCTCCAACTTCGTGAGCGGAAAAACTGAGGTATTATCGTGGAGAATGCGAATAAAAGGTAATTCTGGAAAATGCACAGGGAGTTATTCTTCAGTATACTTAGAACTTGCCAAGCCCGTTAGGGGAAATGTTACCAAAACTTAACTTTGTGAGAGAGTAGGTTCGGCATAGGAATCCATTCTGATGAGAAACAACCTTTTATCAGATTTATTTATTGATCAGAATTAACCAGTGTGGTTTTATAATGAGTGTCGGTCTGGTATCCTCCGACTTTGCAGATATTTTCGTTGAACACCGGAAAAAAAACGAACAATTTATTACACCTAAATTTTGTTCGCCTAAAAGGTCTATCCCCCTTTGAGATTTAATCGTCTGATACAGCTCAAATATTTTACCTAGGAGCGACTCTATTTAGTGTTCAGGGTTCATTTGAGAGTCTTATTTGTTCGCTATGAGCCTCCAATTTGACTCCGAAGCTATTTGGTTTAGTGTGACGATATACTAGAGATTTCTACACTTAATCAAGCTTAAGCGGTTTCCAGTGGTTCGTATCAGCTGTACTTACAAATCTTTCTGGCTCTTCATTCCCATGTGTCCTAAGACAATTCTTCCTGGTTACGTTATTCTTAACATTCTATTTTCCCTATATGAAAACATAGTAAGTGTATGTATGGCACAAACTGTGCTATAAGCTCTGCACCAATCTCTTACATTTGGAGACGTCTTTAGTTTTCTTGCTTTTTCTCCTCTCTTCAAAGATTGTTGTTAATAAGCCTTCTGTCTTCATCCTGTTCTTGTTATGAATATTGTTAGAAGTTAGAAGGGGATAGTCAGAAGCATTATTAATAGGCTCTTCTAAGACTCTAGCAGGAATTAAATGGCTTTGTGCTTATAATATGCCGGTCTGTACACTACCCTAGAGGCCTTAATATGGAATATATGGAAGCACATACTCCTATATGGCTTTGACTATGGCCATATACTATTGTTAATTTTGGTTAACTCACATCATGGAAACATGAAAAGAACATTCTGAGGTAAGTAAGAATTGATAATTAGTAAGATTGACTTTCACTTTTCGTCTTACATATTGTAGCATAAGACAATATGAAAAGAATTGATCCAGGCAAGATTTGCCTACATAAATGACTATGATAATAAGTGTTGATAAATACTAACTTTGTCTTTTAATTCTGCCATTAAAACTCTGATGCATTCTTACATAATGGAGCAGCTTTCGCTCCTGTTAATTCGCATCTCTTTTTCCCGCAGTGTTCCTTGAGTAGCGTTTACAAGTTCCACCTTCCCACATCCACGTACTTCCTACTTTGTTTATCAGAACACTGACATTATAAAATGGTTCTAGAAAATTCCTTAGTGTAAGTGTTACAATCTAAAAGCCAATATCTCAGATCAGGAGAAGTAAATAACAATCTCCAACTATATGTCACGAAAAAGTATTAAATTTATTTACAACAACTCGCTTCAAATGATTAATGTAAAGGTGGAGCAGTAATTCGATAAAATGGAATAAAAACGTAATATAAAATTTATTGTTTTATTATTACAATAATATTATTATAACAATTTGTAATTGTAGGAAGCGACAGAAATTGGTTTAAAGAAAGTCCAATAAATGATAACGGGGAGAATACCAAAAGGGTACTGAGAGTAACACCAACAACATTTTCTAAGTGGACAGTTCACGCTCTAAAATTCAAACTCCACGATTCATTCCCCGGATTGCAGCAAATGCGCGTCGACAATGTTCAATTCTTATTGACCGGTATTACTTGATCAAAAATGGTCGGTCCTGAAGCTTCATTTAGTTTTTTCTTCCAATGTCTGAGAAAACAACATTTCCTTACATGTAGTTCATCAGTTTACAGTTTTAATGCAGCAGAGGCGGGGTTGCCAAAAACTTTAAGTTAGCAGAGCTATGTAAGAGTGAAAGAATATAAATAATAGTAAGAAAGGAACAGCATAATAAAATATAAAAACTTCGCCAAGAAAAAATATATAATAAATTTTCATAGTTGAATTTCCTCCTTGAAAATTCCCTTTTCAATGCCGTGCCTTCCTTGATGAACTTCGGTTTTTAGTTTGTTTCATGCCTTCTGGTCGGTTCTGCACTCTTCCGTGGCGATTAATTGATTGACGCAGCTTCAGTCAACTACTTCTGCTCTTTAGTAATTCCATCGGAGATTTTCTATCAAGCCTTGAATCAGTGGTCATCCAAGAGAACAGCTTTCAGCATTTCAACTATTGTTCCCTCTACTCTCCTTTTGACGTGATCTCCTTCCTCTTTTTTCGGTCTGGAGCTTACTATTCTGATGCTTGAAAAGAACCTCTGCACTCATTTCGATAGCATTCGTTTCCAATTTTGATTTCCATTCAGGATGATATTTAATTTCCATAACATTCTTTCTGTTCTGTTCTTTTAGTTTCTATTCTTGGTTTAGTCATCTGGATGATAATTTTCTAGATTCCGGTTTTGTTCGACACATTGCTTCCTTATAGCCTCGCCTGCCATGCAATTTGCATCAGTCAGATTTATCAGGGAAATCTGATTCATTGCTCACTCAGCATCCAGTCAGAAATTTATGAGAGGAAAAGTACTCTTGAATCCATTTTCAACGGGATTTCCTTCGATTCGTTTCACATAATTGTGTTCACCAGATTCCTGATAAGTCATATCATCGTCATGCTTAGTGCGTGATTTAAAATATTTATTTGCAAGATCCTGCAATATAATTTAATCAATTTCTTCCATCATACTAAAAGTTCAACAGAGGGCAATAACTTGATAAACTTTTCGAAAATCAAACAAATGCAGTGGACGTTCGAAATTAGTATGCAATCCTCCTTTTTTTATTACTGGCTCAGCCATGGCACACAATTTAACATCTTTATCCCTTCCACTTCGTATGAAACGCTCTAAAGTCAGTAAACATTCTGCAATATCGTCTCTTTTTGGATTTGGGATTTTCAGAACAACAGTCTAAATTTGCTTTCTTATCTGTGATCTAGGTGCTTCCATCCCCAAACCTGATTTGTAACGTAGGGCATCGTTTCCCTTTATCAGTGCGATCTTTTATCTTATTCAAATACATAATCTCATTAACGTTATCATTCTGAAAAGGAGAATTACTTAATCAAGCAAAAGACGCCTTGTCAATAGAAGATATGAATTAATTTAAGCAGATACACATAGGGAAATGGAGAATCCATCGGAGTCATTCGAAGAATTCAACACTCCAGTGGTAGATATAACTCAATTTACTTTATTAATTTAGTAAAATCATTTACCATTTAGAATTATCAAAGGAAAAAATGACACGATGATACATGCAGATAACAGTTCGTGTAATTAACCTTGACATGCTTTTATATTCCACGTATCTCATTTTATGGTCGAAACTCATCGATGAGGTGTTTCTAAATTTACTTAACCCCACTGTTATTATTATTAGAAGCTGCATAATCGTTCAGTTGCAAGAAATTGTCTTCCTTTGTCATGATCTTTCGATGCTATTTTATTTGATGAATGATGTACAATGAAATTTTAATTTTATAATTATTATTTTAAATGAAAAATTGCCACTTGAGAGCATTTTTATCATTCCAGAGCTCAATGGAAGGAATAATAATGTTTCTTTTTGATTCCAAATTTGTCGTTTAGAATAAACGCTGTCTAATTCATTTTTATTTTGGGACTGGTTATTAAAATTTCGGTATGATTAGAGTAGCCGTCGTTATTAAATGCTTCACTATTAGACTTGATTTACTCTAGAGAGGTGGATAAGGGAAATAGGGGCTTTCATAAAAGGTAGATTTTGACACGTGCTAGACCTACTGACCGTGAAATGTTTGAATGAGGTATTCTCATGTTGACTCTGTTGGGCTGGTGTGCTTCCTAAATATTTGATCATTCCTCTGATACGCGGATTAGATGATATTAAAATTGTAATGGATAACTGAAGATAATATTTGAAATTATTTAATGAGATTCAGAATTTAACGCATTAACGGCGTTTAATCTGACTAAGTGCATCTCGGATGATAGTTGCAGAGGCACAGCTGACTCGGCGATATTTCGAAACCAGTCCTATTCATGCTACCCCTTACTTTACCTAAAACCTTCCCGTCTAATTAAAACCCCACATACAATTATGTCCTCACGCGTCCCCATCCAAGCAACGAATAGAAATTGCTTTTCAACACACACTGACTTTCGCTTGTCAGACATATCCTCCTTCACTACCTTCTAATCCCCTTCCTTCCTCAATTCTCTTGTACCCTTTCGGAATGTCTCCATTGAATTCGGTTCAATACATCTTGATCTAATCAGCTCTTAGGCTTTTATTTCACCATTGCTGTTAGCCTCTTACTCAAACCACAACATCTCTATGTCATTTCTAGACGCGCCTATTGATTCCCCCCCCCCTCTATAACACCTCTGTTTCACTTAAAAACACACCTGCGCCCGTGTTCTCGCGCAAGCGCCCAAGCGACTCATATAAACTGTCTGTATTTCCACTGAGACACACGGGCAAACACGCTTGTCATACACGTGCCCCTCTCATCGCCTTCGTTCCCTATCCCTCTCTTACCAACTTGAATACTCATTGTGGCTTGATCAAAACAGCTCTTGGTGTTCCGCTCTAGAACTGGTGTTAGCTGTCAACTGCTGGTTGTTACCTTAACCCCAGCACTATATTCAGTTATTCATTATTTCTAGAGATTGCGCGATCATTTGTCCGCAAGAAAATTTTTTCTAAGACATTATATTTTAATGCTATTTAATTTGGTAACTTAAGCGAAACATTTACAATTGTAAAACTTTCAATTTAATTTAAAAATGTTCCGCTTGATAATATTACCATTTTTAGGTCAATAGAAGGACTAATATACTGCTGTTTCATTCAATATATACATCGTTTTTACTCTAATATAGGGTGTTGAGAACTTAATGCAATTGGAATATCAGACGCCTTAAAACATACCTATGTGCCCAGGCAACAAGATGGATCCACTTTAAGTGCTTTGTAAGTTATTGTGGTCAGCGGACGTTGGAGCTACAAATTCCCCTTCTGTTGTGGAGAGATTAGGTAAGTGTGGCTGATGAGATTTTGCTCTTATTGCCCTTAACGTTGAACATGAGGAGTCGTGTTAAGAGATTAGTCGATTGGTTTGGAGCACTGCTTCTACTTTTTTGTTGCCTTAGACCAATTCGTGTGCGCCAAATTGACTAAATAACCTGATAGTTAAAACTAATGAAGATTTCGTAATAAAATATTTCTATTAAAGTTCACATTGAATGAACTCTAGTGAGTCCTAATAGTCTTATGTTAGTAAGAACCTCGAATCTCTGAATCAAAGTGGTGCGATCAACCATTTAAGTAAATCCACTGGTCAAGAAGCTCTTAAATATCGAGCATATGAACTTAACCAGAAACCCAGGGATTTAATCATGAAAACCGAATTTTGCATGTCACAAAGTGAATTATAACTCTTATGAAAAGTGGACAACTGAATGTCTCCAGAATTCAAATAAAGAACAACCTTTGACATCTTGATTTTATAACTCACTTTCATTCGACTCCCGTTTACACCATTCACCTATTTCATATACCTAGATGATATTCCATGATTAAAATTTGACAGTTTTCTGCATTACCATGAGCAACAATGACAATGATGAAAGATACAGTCTGGAATATCATATTTAATGTGACGCTATTTGTCAAATGCATTCCTAAACATAGTTGAGTTGATCAATTGGAGGGTCGGATATATAAATGACATTAGACAGTAAATCTTCCTTCACCCTGGTATGATCCATCTAATATCTCCTTTCTTATTCCAAGCTTCATCGACAACATCTTAGCTGAAAAATCTCCCTTTAGGAAGCCTAATAGAACAATTTCGATGCTCTAGAGCAAAATTCGTGGGTTTCATTCCTCAGACACAGAATTATCGATTATGAGACCTCTATGCCCGTATCTGGATATGTAGAACTAATGAAACAATTACCACTGCAAATATTAGCTAATCAAGTGGCCAATCCTAATAGCAATTTTGCTTTCTTAATAAAAAATGTCGTTTGAACTACAAAACTTCACTCTTCTTCTCGTGGTCTGAGTATTAATAATTTTATAATAAAGAGTAACTGAGTGCGATAAATCTCCCATCCAGATTTCCCATATAAATGAGAGATCAGAATTTCCTCAATCCAATCTCTTCTTGATGTAATTAACGAAACTGAGAATACCCCATTCAGATAAGACGCCTCTTTTCAACAGAAAACATGATTTACTTCAGGCGCGGGTAGACAAAATGCAAGACAAAGAGGATAGGGACATGAAGAGAGCGCTATAGGTAGATTAAAGATGGAAAAAAGGAGAGCAAAGTGAGTATGAAAGGAGGGAATCCTGATGCAGAAATTCTTTATTTCGTCAAAACAAATTTGCATTTCAAACATTCGTATACACAAAGAATGAGGACATTTAAGGGAGATTAGTCGGTTGTTTTCAGAGAACATAAGATACACATAAACATAATTACCAGAGTAGGAAAAAGTATATGAGTGAATGACTATATTAATCTCCAGTGGTAGGAGTGGTTCCAAAGTACCGATCGCCGAAGTTTCCGATGCCTGGAAGTATGTGATAGTCATCGGTAAGGCCGGGATCAATAGCTGAGGTCACGATATGAGCCTGCCGGAGAAGAGAGGGAAATGTAAACAAAATGGAGAGCAACAGCTCACAAATCCTAGTAGACACTACGAGTAAAAAATATATAGTGTCCACACACTGACAAATACTTCTGATCGTTGATGAATTGGTTATCGGTTCTTCACCAAATGAGTATAGAAGACAAGATCTGTCAAACTCCCTTCAATAGGCACTCTTTGTCACAATCCGGGTTTCATTCGCTTTTTGCCTTTCCCTTCGATTTCTATTCTACACTCTTCCTCCTTTCTCCCCTCATTTCTAGTTGTCCAATATGGATAAGATCCTACTTAACTCTCTGTCTTTTCAGTTGGGAAATGATTTTTGATCCTGCTAGTCTTTGGAAAGGCCCTTCGTCTTGTATGAGGGATTCTATTGGGTGTGACTCGTAAAGTAACTTTATTTAATGTCATAATAAGTGACTACCGATTATTTAAAGACTTCAATCGACTTCAAGACTCTTCCGCCCTAGCGCAAAAGTTGTCTGATAACGATGGACCAAGGACTCCTGAATGTTGCCCAAGAACTACACTTCAGTAGATCTGTGACATGCAAAGAATTTACTCAAAGGATTCTATTTAAAAGTTATACTCCATCACTAAAACTTCTACAGGCCACAAGTAAAAACCAGAAAGCCTTCACAAACATTTATAGAAAATATAAAAAATATTCCACATTCAACAGGAAATATGAACAGTTAGCGGACAGTTTAGGCCGAAAGAATAATCCATTTGAATAGTTAGCAACCCTTTCACAGTTCCCTCTGTTGTATTAAAAAACACTCGAAAGTAACAAATACATCGAAATGATCCAGGCAATCATTTCGTTTGATTGACTGATCAATAATAGTTGTGAAAATTGCTAACAAGAAAAAACTGGCGGATATTGAATTCAAAAGTAGAGCTCTTTTGATATGCGAAGTTTACTACCCGCCACCACTCATTCATCCTAAGTTCTGGATGAATTATTTTGGTTTTCCTTGGTTAGACGCTCTCACCAAAACTATTGAAAAGTCATTACTTAGCCAGAGGCAATAATAATAAGGGTAATAAACACAGTTAGCTCAATTGCCATGTGACTTAAAAATAGCACTATTCCATGTTTTATAGTTTGCGAAGCGCATTGGTAATGAGTCATTTGGCAACAGAATTCCCCGCCTAGATCATGTAACTCAATAGCACTCGCCGTACAGAAATGTTGTGCAAGCAAGCCCACAACATCCACCCACACCCTTAGTGCCAAATTAATGAGAGTCAATCGATCATTATACAGGAAAGTGATGACTAGTTGTAATGAAAGAACGAGCACAATTCAGGGAAGTTGTGGAAACCCAATATGCTATTGTCTGCGTAAATTTAGATTACTTATGACTTCCAAGATTGCTACCAGAACTAGTTGGTTACGTTATAGCAGTTTTCCTGACTAACTTTTTGTACTAAGCGAAAGGAGAGTTGACTCACGTTAGGATAGGTGTAGGCGACAGAATGGACACCCTGGATGGCCATAATGAGGGAAACTAGGATAATGTGATCCTCGGGGACATCGTGTTCCACGAGAATTCGCATTGCCATAATTGCTGCAGCACCTGAGGCCACTGTGGTATCCATCAACATCACATAGCAATCCTAGAGGAGAAAAATAAATTAATAGCTACAACAGGTGGATTTAATGAGTTGGAAAGACCTAATAAACGTGAATCCGTATAATGAGAAGACACAACAAAGCGCTGCTTAATCTCGAGGTCCTCTGCAGTTAACTCATATACGGAGACGAGATCATGAAAGGCGGAGACGGTACTCAAGGTCAGGCTGGCTATAATCGTCAGCTGGATTGGAGACACAATCTTGATAATTTATTCATGTGTTGCTAAATGTTATTAAGCTTCGTTTTTCTTCTCACATCCTTGGGTCTTGGTGAGATGGTAGAAATTAGACTAAAGGTAATAGGTGTACTGGATAAAAATAAGTAATCTTTATCCGAGAAAAATTTATCATTTATTACTCACAAAATTTGGATATAATTTAAAATGTGCAAATTACGGAGTCATTGATTTGCATAATTTTGAGTGAATTGCTGAGAATTGATTAATCCTGTGTTATTATTAAATTCCGACATTTGTAGACTATTTGGGAGGTTAACAAGGTGATGTGACAGCTAACTTATAATATAACATCATCAATCCTCGGCTTAAAGACTGAGAAGGGGTCTATTAGTTGAAGGAATTTCTTTAAGAACAATTTGGTATTACTGTAAATCCACAAACCGCGAAAGTAATAAAGATGGAGATTAGCTATTAATTATAAAGTGACAAGGACGCCAATCAGATGATGTCAGCCACAGGTGTCAAGGAATTCGAAATGGCAAATGATATATCTCTGACCCTCATAATTCGGTCACTGGTAATAGTATCGATATTACCAAATCATAAAAATTAAGCAACCAACAAAAAACTGACCAATCAAAATGACGGTCCGAAGTTAAAACAAAAGCCAATGCAAGACTAGACCAAACCAAGGAAACCAGACAAAGAGTGGAATTTAGTTCCTTATTATCTATAACTAGGTTCTGGAAACACTGTAGAAACTTATTTAGATTATACACAAGTTTATTCAAAGTCAAGGAAGAGGAAACACCACAACGAAATAAAAGAATAAAATGGGAAATTACGGAGGCGAAACAGTAAAAAAATAACATCCGTCTGGCTCTTCACCTCTAACCACTGCAATAAAACGTTTGTGAGAGTAGAGGAAGAGAATGCAAAATTGTGCTAAGACACAAAAGTGGTGTTTTAAACCATAAATGAAACAGTTTCTGACTAAAATCAGTACACTGTTGATTATTTATTAAAAGACCGATTAGATTATATAAAGAAATAAATTATTTACTTGGACTAACCCTAGTGAACTCTTTTTAAAACGCACAAATATACGAAAGTGGCATAACAAACTTCAATTGAATCGATTGGTCAACAAACTCTGAAATTGGCGGACCTAAATTCACACAGTGGTCCAAGGAGGAAAATTACATTACAAAGTGAACTATATCTCTTTCTAAGACCTTGGATAGAAATCATAAATTAAAGACCCTTGGTATTCTTGCATTATTATACACCTTAGATTTTACCTAATAGGGAAATATTTTACCATTCCAATGTTCTGATGCCGTACCATGATTAAAACGCAAAGATCTTCTTGCATTGCCATGGTGGTAATAACAATTGCACGGTGATACACGAAACATTTAAAGCCATAAATGAAACAGATAAGAAATAAAAGTATCAAATTGCACACTAGCACGACCAAATCAATACATTAATCGGCAATAGTAAATATTCGTAATATATTAATACCCAGACTAGCCACATAGGAATAGTGATTATCGCGTGGAACTTGTCCATAATCTCCAGTAATAATTTCAGACACGTAATTAAGTGTCTACTACTCACCCCTGCACAGCAGAGCTGACTAAGTTGGGATCCGCAAACGCAATTCAAGGAATTTTGCTTCCCTTTGATTGAACCAAAACAAAGGCAACTGATACAGATGTATTAATCAAATATTTGAGTATTAGTCAGAGTCGAAAAGATCAAAAGATAAACGCACTCATTTCAAATACATATCCTATTACAGATCGCTTCGCAGATTCCTTTGTCATTAAATTAATGAAAGGCGGCAGACAAGATTCATCATTATAGAAAAAATAAAATTAATTGCTATTTAAAAGTGACCGACATTCATTAGTTTAACTTCAACTTGAGTAAACTCTACTGTTTAATTCATGTTAGCCAGTAAAGAATTTGAAATCTGGAGCAATGATTCATTGAATTATATCCTATAAGCAAAATGTAAAACTTGAATTCAAAATCAACTGAGATAACGTCCAGATTTGACTTTCAAAATCTAACCGACGCCCTCCCCTTCAATTTTCAATAAACTATTCCACTGGTCTCCCTGTTCATAAGCTTTCCCGAAACCGGATTCGTGCTATTTTTATCATGACGTGGGTAATAATAGTTTTTCCATATACCAGAAATGGGGCCTCACGGCAAAATTTCCGCATATAATTAATTCAGAGCTCATTGAAGGGAAAGTGATATTTAGAATTCATCATGGAGAAAGGAAAATTATTCCAGGGCCTCCTGGATTTAGAAACTCGCTTCCCACCATGTCCATTTGACTGTTTAGTTTTAACGATCAGTTATTGAATTATCAAACAAGTTTCAATTGGAAACATTTCCTTACGGCAGATTAAAACAAAAGAAGCCTTTGAAAAATCATACATTATATTTGCGACAGTCTACAAAACTGATAAACTTTTAGTGCTCCTAAAAAATCCACTTTGTTAATGGGCCATAGATTTAAACTGTGTCAAAAATCCTAGACACAACTTCCCCCACTTCTACCTTAGTGTAAATTGAAGTTAGCGAAACCCGGGACGGAGGTTTAGCCATCCCGGGCTTTACAATTGGACGCCACAAAGGTATACTGCGGTGTCTTTAATATAAGCAGAAAACAACTCCAGAGGTTATATTAAAGAGCACATTGCCAGGGTATTTGAACACAATATCGAAACGCGACAAAACATCCTGAGAACGTGCGATGATGAAATAAAGGGGATGCAGTTAAGCGGAAAACAAAGTTTATATCTTCAATGAAGACGACGATAAAAAGTAAGTAGTAAACAAACTCATTATCAAATAATTTAACAGACATAAATAATGCATGCAGGTAGGAAAAAAAGAATAACTACTTTGACAGTTAACGAGTTTCAGATATAGATTCAATCTAACAGTATCCAAATACCGGTTGCCGAAATTTTCACTAACTGCAGATCTCTTTAGCTATAAAGGACGGGATTGGTTTATGAAAAGTGTGACTGCGAAATGCACACCGCATTTGCTAAAAGAATACAACGCTGCTAAAACTTTTCCAAAATCATCTCCAGATATTTCAAGTAAAGTTCTCACTTTTCAGGATTGAAATAAAATCCTAAATTCATATCTGACCACATTTAATCAGTGTTGATAAGTGAAACAGATACAAAATGAAATAAAGGTGAAATCAAAAGAAACGAAAACATGACAGAATCAGACGGCACAGAATGCTTGAAACCCGCGACTAATTAGGTGAAAAAAAACCGGATAAACAAACTTACTTTTATATCACTTGGCAGACGCAGGTAATGCAATTCAGGCTCAAGTGTTTCAGGGTTGGTTTGAATGAGAATTTTCCCCAATCGAACATCCTTGCACACTACTGTGAGGGAAGGTTCAAAAGCCTCCCCAGCTCGCAGAATTGAAACTCCGCAGATCTTGGTACCTGGAACTAGTCGACGTCCGCAATATGGGATACCCTGAGGGGTATCCACTACAATGTCCTGAAAAAAAACAGAAACAAATAAATAGATTAAAATGTATACATATATTTTAAATGCACTAATTTCTGGACATCTGGTCTTCCAGAACACTGTGACTTCCAAATTTCGGTAGAAAACGAAAGTTTTAAATTACTAAAAGCATATTTTGGTCTTAAAAAGCGTGCATCCATCCTTCACCTTTACTTCATTATAAGACAGCAATTTATTCCGTTTAATTCTCGAGGTCTTCTCAAATGAAGACATTTGGGGATAGGGTTCCGCAGGAGATCAATCTACAGCCTAAAATTCACATTCGAATACACACTTACTAATTTTTTTATTACAAAGAAAGCAGATTCTATTATGTTCAAAGCGTACATGTTGAATTACTCAAATCTAAACGAATGGAGGATGCTGTATATCTCTTAACAGCTTAAGAGCTACTTCTAATCCAATGGCAGTACCAATAACACTTAACTAGGATGGGAAGAGGGCATTCTGGAGTAACTTATGTTGACCAGAAATAACCAGTGCGGTTGACCATCTATGTCACCGGTAAGTATCGATTTCGTGACCTCTGACAAGACAAACACGCCCGTCGACCACTTCGTTACCAGAGCTTAAGATCAAGGGCTGTAGATTGTGCTCATAAATAAAGTAGTTCTAATCCCAAATAAAGCTACTTTTGGAGGCTAGACAAAACTGGGCTGAATATCCCCTTACAGAAGTTATGATCTTCTTGAGGCTAACAAATTACAACAGCCATTATTGAATGAAAAGGTCAAGAGCTAGGTTGAACAAATGTGTATTGGACGATTGGAAAGGAATGAAAGGGAGAAGAGGGAATTGGGAGGAAAGAGGACGATCCGGAATATGAAGAACGAGCGATATATGGTACAAGGCGATTGACCAATTTCGCGTTCATTATTCATTGACAAATAGGGTAAAGGTATGAGTCAGTATGGGCACAAAACATACTGACCAGGCCTATGAGTCAGGATGCTATGGTACCAATGATCTACTGTTTCTACCACTGTTAATGCAAATATTTTTAGTAGTCATAGTGACTAATTATTAATTGATAAAGTTGGTATTTATTACACCAGTCGAATAAACGGACATATAGTCTGACTTTTTTACAAACAGGATAGGCGTAATTATTTTTACCGAGAAAATTTGCGATAAAGAGGATGACGCATTCCAAGAGCAAAGTTCTCCTAATTTTTGAGCTTAGTTCAATTAAATATGATACATATGCTTTTAACACGATAGAGACCTTTTTGCACCTCTCAGTCAACGTGGAACTCAACTCTTAATGATGACCCTAAAATAAGCCTTCTTATCTTTACAACAAGTGTCGCTCATGTTTTACCTTCTCCAAAGAGCAAAAATAATGAAAATAGTGAATGCTATTGTCTACATTATTAACAAAATTCTACATTCATAAAAAGCGAGTTTATATGGCACTATATAACTTTGAAATAAACTGATTCCCATAAATTAATTTCGAAATATTCATTTAGAAGAAGCAAGAGAAATATCCATCTAAACTGTGTCTCATTTTAATCTATTAAAACTGCCACTAACAGACCGACGTAGAGGATAGCCTTTCAGCTCAATTTTTGATTGAACAACACGTTTACGGGAACCAATAATAGCTCCAAAGTTCACTTTGGGAAGGTAGTTTCGAGCAGAGTAGTGAAGAATGACCATGCACTTTTCGAAATTACTCATTATTCGCATTCTCTATAATATTTTGATTATTTGATTTGATTTATTAGTTCCTACAATCTGGTAACTTCGAAATTGATGACCTCAGTTATTGTTAGCTTTTACAATTTTACCACAGCATTATCGTGGGACATCTCTGGTAAGAAGCCTAAATTTCACCACTCCTTTATTAACCAGATTTAGGCACTGTGATTAAACATTCCGCTTACTGGGTGTGCATTTGTTGTCATCGGACTTGTGATGAGCGCGTTAACCGATGCGGCAAGGACAAAAACTAACTTTGAGGACTTGCTCGATTATTACATTTAACTTTCGACGTAGATACGCTTACTGTACAATTACCTCATAGGGAAGAAGGCGATAGGCAAATTCACAAACAGGTCTCATAAGCCTCTCTGCATAAAATATAAATGCATCTTGATTGGTATTCCTATCCCTCAACATTGTATGCAGACAGCGTGATTCCGGGGTAACCGGCAGGACATTAACCCTCGCGGGGATGATAGCCGGATCAATATGCGGATTACTCCCATCTCCCCAGGGAAATGTGGTGGTACCCTCAGGGGTACCTGGAGTTGACCCCGCTGAGTTCTCACTGTCTCCACATCCGTCAGAAGCATTCTTCGCTACAGCAAAAGCGGTCGACCCATTCAAACGGAGTTGGCTAAAAGACTGTCGAAGACCATTAGCTTGTTCGGAGCGCAGATGGTGGGATTGTTCCTTTAAACGTTTCTCCACTACACGAACGATTAAATCAATAGCTACGGCATTTTCTCCTCCTCCTGGAATTATGATATCAGCCATGGACATTGTCGGGGCAATGTAAGTGTCATAAGCGGGTTTCACAGTGGTTTCGTACTGGAGCAAAACGTCTTCAATTTGCCGACCTCGAATACAGATATCGCGTAGAAGTCGACGCGACAAGCGCTCATCTGAATCGGTATCTACGAATATTTTGAGATCCAGTAACTACAGTGGGGAAGGGAGAAAAAGGTAATATGTAAGCCATTACTGTCAATCACATCATGAATTCACACGAAAATACGAAAAAAAGTTGAACACAAACTAGCCGTAAAATTACACCAGTAAGAGATTAAAACATCTCCATTTAAGAATGGGGCTTGATTTGAGCCGCTGGATATAGAAAAAAAAAACCTGGAACAAAACCGTAAAGTCAAACAAAAAACAAGCAGTAAGCTAATCAACCCTGGTTAATTACCCAATAAATTCAAATAAAATGCAATGCCCATGAAGGAAGTATTATCTTGGCAACTTGGAAAAAGGATAGCGTTCTAGAGTTTACTAAAAGAGAAACTCACATTCCATCACTTTTCTATTGACCCACTTCTATTACACGAATTTACAAAGAGTAAGGGCAATCATTTTAATTTCCAGTAGAAGTTTGCAGAAAACGAGTGAATAATTAGATAATATGAGAAAATTAAAATAAGATTTTATAAGAATCAAAGACTTTTAATTGTGTGCTTCAAGACCTACAAAGGATACGTGTTTAGGAAGTTAATTACTGAATTTCAAGATCAATCTATGACAAACTAAGACAAAATGCAATCTAGAAGACAATATATTCCAATATTTCCAAGGAAAATGAAGACTAGTGAATCCTGACTTAAATATCCCATAAACTCAATTCGATCTAAAATTCATAAAGAAGTGTTTCCAACACTAACTTTGAGCAGAGGAATAGCATCCTGGGGGCCCTCCTATATGAAACACCATTCTATCGATTATTTTAAGCATTATTCGATCGTACCGCTAACTATAAGGATCTAATCCGTGATTTTACAGACATGCACGTTGACCGCTACACCATCAGGGTATAAATCCAATTGCACTGTCTCGAATCATGAAATTTGGTAACTTGGAAATTTATACATGAAAAACAGCTTAAATTCTATCCAAGATTTGCTAAATACATAATTGAGAGAATCGTTTCTTTGTATGTAGAACTTTAAAAAGTCAACAAAGACAGGTTTTTAGAGCTCAAACTAAGTCTACGGCATATTAAGAAAAAGCAGTGATTATAATTGCCAGCAAAAACTTGATTAAAAAAGTAAAAAACTTCAAAACTTAAATTTCGATCTTCAACCATAGTAAGTTAAGATCAAACGCACTCTAGATAGCACAATCCTATAGTATTTCTCAAAAACGGTCCTACAGAAACCTACGTTAATCATTCATAACCAAAATCCGGCAATTTAAGCTGGGAAAGGAAAAAAACAAGTCAAACGCCAAATACACACACCAGATGGATTTTAATTCGCATACCAGCTTTTCTAATCAAACATACCTTGGAGAGTTCAGGATAACAGAAGGCCATAATTCCTTCGAAGATTACCACATTAGCACCGTAGAGGGTTCGCTGGAGAGCAATATTTGTAAGAAAGTTAGTACCAAAATATTTGGGGCAATAGAATTAGTAATGCGTAAGACAACTTCAGTATAACATTTTAAAGGCTTAAATTTGAAACTTACGGTTTTAGCAACTCGCGAATGAGTAGAAAAGTCATATTCAGGAACTTGGATACTTTTGCCCTCCTTTAGACGAGAGAGGTGGTTGATAAGGAGTTTGGAATCAATAGCAGAGGGATGATCAAAGTCATAGCGGCCTTCTAGAGCTATTAATTTCTCCTCTTCTGAAAGAACCTATTAAAAAACGATTAGAAACTGAGTAGTTGCCAAAGCGTGCTTACACCCTCAGTGAAGATAGAATCTAAACTCCAATAACTAGATAACCTTTTGTGCGTTATGTCTGGTACCGATAAATTAACATATTTAGAAAACAAGATTTGCCAAAAAGCAGTAGATATCAAAAAATGCACTCACACCATAAGCAAAATAAACTTTTATCCGGCACCTTCATTTAACAGCCGAATGGATATGCAAGTCTTTAAGAAAGTAATTTTTCTAAAAGATATTACAAAAAAATGAGATGTTCGAAAAGAACATCTGAAGCCGGCATCACAAATCGAGAATGAAGCCAGTTATCTGCTTTCCTTATAAGAGAAGTTAATTCAACTCCTTTTCAAAGGCGTTTTACTATCGGTAAGTTCCCACTTACTTTACCCTAACCTAAAGCTGTCAATGATCAAATTAATGGTAGTACACAATAGATTGTTGCGACACTATTCTTACGTCAGACCATATAATACAGATTGGCTGAAAAGTACCTTCCTATAATTTTTCAGATGCCGATATACACATATACAAGAGCATGACAAGTTATTGGCACGGTAAGAAGTAGGGAAAACAGTTATTTGAGTGCAAAAACCACATATGTGAATCAATACAAAGATCATCACGAACTGTCATGCAGAACAAAAGGTCATAGGTCCACTAATTGAGTCCCATGCTATTTAAGAACTGAGTTTGTTCGCCTCACTTTCCCTTTAGTCAAAAATGAAAAATAATTAAACTATTTTAAAACAAGAGGTGACTTCTAATTCACCCTGTATATCAGTTAACAATTAACAATACAACGGTATTGTTATAAAAATTATGTTGGACAGATTCATTTGGTACAATTTTCTAAAGAGAAGCCACCAACGACAATTGAATTGACTTAGAGTCGTAAATTTTAAAACGCAGTACTGCCACTATATTTGGTTGGAATTTCCAAGATTTTCAAAAATAACAGAATAGAATCTGCACCGAAATATAAATAAATAACAAATTCTCGAATTGCGTATTTTCAAAAGAAATAGGTTCTATACATAGGGAGAGATAAAAATAGGTTATAAAGAGGATTTACACCAAACCAAAGGTGTAAAGAATTTGTAAAATCATTAACACGCCGTTTACCAATTAAGCGTCAATATATGAACAACTCAGCAGAAGAAAAAAGCCAGGGAAAAACAAATACTCTCACCTTGTAGTATGAGTCCATGCTGAGTATACTGACCCAGGAAACATTGAGCTTCTCAATAATTTTTTGAGCCACAGTGGTCTTGCCACTACCTGAGCCACCACAAATACCGACAACGAAGCATTTATCGATTTGCCCCTCGCGATTGTACCATGGTGGCCGGCCACGAGTGAAAACTGTCCGTCCACCTACTCGCAGAACAGGTTCAGGTACACTCCAGTTTGAAGAAATTAGACGAGTACGTTTACACTAAAAAATATTCAACAAAGGTAAAAGTGGCTACTACTTTATAACACTAAAATTAATTTCATAAATATATTGAATAAATTTAAATTAAGTCACAAAATGAAATAAATGTAAAATAATTACATTGTGACTCTCGGCCTCTGAATTACGAAAGATGGACGGATTTCTAGAGAAAGATATAATAAATCAAACGGAAAGAATAGCATTAAAGTACAAAACTAACTCACAGTTCCTCATCATCTGTTTCGCCGGGTGAAAGCATGCCTCTGGCTCGTCAACCGACTCGTTTAAGAAATGTGGGGCAATTGGGGCATGATGCAACTAGTTTAACAAATCAACCCAATACAATCGAAAAAAATAAAAATATTTTATAAGCAGATTAATTTTAAACAAGATCGAAATGGATTCTATATGAAAAATATATCTAGCTACAAATTAAAATAAATTAAACTGCGAGTCAGATATTTTTAATAATTTATCAACACGGATTGAAATTTGCACATTTAAGAAGCATGTTTTAAAGAATACTTTAAAATAATATAGTGGAAAATTTCCCACCTTTCCTTTATATTTAATTAAGGCAGTTTAAGCACTAACTAATACGAATAATCAATAAATACTAAGGAGTGGAAAGGAAATAATCGATTAATTATCTACAATGTTTAATTCTCATTTATTTAACGTTCTTATAAGTGCTTACTCATAAAATCACTTTTATTTCCCGCTGCCTATGAAGTTATTCGAACCATGATTTCATGAATTTTGATAAATTAATTCCGAGAATCAAGTGGAATGTGAAAAAGAATGTTAATTCAAGCTAGCTAACCTGCGTGTATTAAGTAATCAGCCTTTTCATATGCGTGACTCATGCACGGGGTCAAAGATATGTTTAGAAAGTAAATCACGTTCTTGTAGACATAAAAATGTTCTGTTTCTTAATTTTTGTTTAATATTGATCATAAAAACGAATTGGCGATCATATATTGCTGTCAAATTTAGTATACCCACATAATTCACGCAAGCAGAAGTGTATGAATGTATATTTCAGTTGTAATTAACAGCAAATCCGAGTGACATCAAAAGGTGCTGCCAAAAATAGCCTTGGGTGATTGCAATCGTGCAAATAACCAGACGAGATGCAGCTTTTTCGATTCTTAGCTAGAAGGTGTACTAACAATTCTCAAAATTTGAAGTTTTCCACTCAAGGTTGGATATATACTTAATCATTCATATCAAGTACGTTTAGCGCCATTAAGACGATTTTACAAAAATGTCAGTATCGCAAAGAGCGTTTCCAAGAGTAAGTCTCCTATTTCACTTTTGTAATTTATTAGTATTGTTGAGTTATATTAATGTTTTAGGGCAATATGACGTTAATTATTATTGTTTTAAATAGTTGATGGGTTCAGTGAATCTGGTTACGAAATCCTTCTGGACAAAAGTCGTTTACGTACTCCAGGGGGGAATGTTTTTTGTGTTCCTCATGAGGGTTTAGCTCTAGCAGTTGCTCATGAATGGGATTCTCAGAAACAGAATATCGAGCGTTTCACTCTAGCCTTAGTAGGTCTTATCTTTTCTTACTAATAACTTTCAGACCAATATTTGTTGTCACGTTATTGACAATCCTATGGAACGTTCCAAGGAGAAAATTGTTAATGGAATTATGGAATTTGCTGATACTGATACTATTTGGTTTGTAAAATCAAATTATTGTTATTTGATTACGTTCAGTTACAGAGTAGAGACTCCTGAAGAACTGTATGCCGATCAGGAAGAGAAATGGGGACCGATACTGGATGTCATTCAAACGCAGTACAACTTCCGACCTCCAGTTACCACAGGTTTTGATCTCGCTTCTATCTCACCGAAGTCTCGGGAACTTATAACCAGTCATCTCCTTTCTTACAATCGTTGGGGTCTAGTTGGTGAGTTTGTTATCTCTTATGCCTTTGTGATTAACCCAAATACATTTTAAGCCTTCAGGTATGTATTGTATTCTAACTGTAACTAGATGTTTAGTTCATTTGATTAGGAATGAGGAGGTGTATATCTTTCTGAATAATGTTTGTGAAGAGAATCGAAATGAGTATATCAACTCAAATTGCAATTAGTGTCTTTTTTCTGTAAGAACATAATGTTTTGAAACAGTTTGACAGCATTTTATTCGTTTAAATATAGGTGATCGGTTAACAATTGAGCTAGATGTCAGTTTTTAAGAGCAAAGGTTTGTATTTACACATTTAACTAGTCCGTGGTGAAGAATGCGTGTGCCTAAAATTTGCCGAGTTTTAAGGTTAATGATGCTATTTCTCACCTTCATAACATCTGTAAAATTTTCAGCATCACTAGCTACAAGGCTATTTAGGGGGAGCAAAATCGCTTACAAAGGAAGGCAGTTGAATTAACCTCATTATCTGCGACGGCGATGGTATAAGCAGGTGCGTTGTAAAACAGTAATTTAAAGTGGATGCTTTGTTAGCGATTGATCAATAATCAGGAAGGGATGGAATGTCATTTGCAATTGCAGTTTCAAATCTGTAAATGAATGGAGAAAAACTGTGAATTTGACTTGGAATAAACTATTCAATGTCATAAAATCACACTTAGAACGACTTTCTGTTCCAAATTTTGCTATAGTAACCGAAAGACATGACAGGTTATCGGCCAGGCACAACACTAACTTGTTCTCTTTAACTAGTATTATTTTTTTCCGACTAATATTACTTTTTCCCATTTTTCTATTTTTCTTAGGTATCCAGACTTGTGTTGAGAACCTCAAGTCCCTCTGGTTGACTCTTGCCATGGTGGATGGTTATATCACCTCGAGAAAGGCTGTTGAACTATCTCGACTTGAACAAACTTTCCAGGTACTTTTCTTCTAAGGCGTTTGTATAGCCCATATACATCAATTTTCAAAGAGTTTCATCACTGCTCAATTTCAAAAGTATTTAAAACTTTTGTTTGCTCTCTGATGTCCTACTTTTAAGAGGCCGTTTTTCATACTCTGCAGAGTTCTAGTTTATCGTATCCGTCTTCGTAAATTTCTTGTAACAAATTTACTGAGAGGTCTTTAGTTAGGTAACTCCCTTATTATAAAGATTTTATCGGGGGAAAATACATCCGGTCTGGTGTTCGTAGGGCTCAGTCTTGGTTCTTTAACACTGTTTTTATAAGTTGCGACATTACCCTTTGTATTGGTTTGTACCATTTGGGGTCAATGCTTTACACATACATTGATAATCGTTTTTGGGTGTTAGTTGAGAATGATAATTTAGATTTCTGCGGCACTGTTTGAATTTGAATTTCTTCTATGTTTTTGCCTTTCCTTGGTGGACTGTTTTTACTTATATTTATATCAGTAGTTATTATTAACAGTGACATACTGATTTACATCTTAAGTTGTTTAAGTATTTTCAAATCGTTTTTGTAGGAACGACGGTGGGGCTCCGTGGAATGGTTCCATGAAGTCGACGCCGTTGAAATGAATACTCGAGTGGCTGCCGGTTTGCTGGTGACATTGACAAGCCACTCCCGACGATCGGTCAAAGAGGTATCTCAGAAGACATTGGCGTAAAATTGTACATTTGTAGAAAACTGTGTAGTATATAAACTCTTGAGCAAAAAATTATACTCCCCTTTATTTTTGATTTCTTGTAATAAACAATTTTATCACCCAGTGTTTACCGCTCTCCATGGTGCTAATACATCAAAACTCCTATACTTTGACTAGAGTACTTAATTCTGAATTAACCTTAAAAAATCAATTAATTTTCTCTGAAGTCTGTAACGTATTGGGAACCAGAAGGCTTCAGAGATGATAGGCCTTGATTAGATTATATCTTATTATTTTGTGTTAATTACGATTTAGATAGAAATACTTGACAACAGGGAGCAAACCCATCCAAGTCGCTGTCTCAAAGAGAACTTTTCATTTGGCCAAACATTGATAACCTGGATACTACAAAGTCGTTTGCTAAAATAATATTTGAAAAGTGAAGGGCGCATGATGTGGGCAGCATGTCAGATAGTCGTAAAGCCTTATCAATAAATATCTAGATTGTCTGATTGAATAGTCTAGGCAAAAGTAGTAGCCTGGCTGTATATATATGTGCATGCTTGTCGCTTATCTGCTCGCGCGCTTCCCCCGAATCTTCAACGTGGTTTATTCAGAACTCTTTGTGTTCTACTTTTCGAAACTCCTGTTTGCTAACTCCTAAGTTGGTGACCTCAGTTCTTGTTACTCCCGCATTATGTTATTCGAGCAAACTGGTGACTCTATGAGCATTCATCTTCCTGTACAACAATAGCTATTACACCAATAAGCTCTTTATAAGAGGAGTAAGTGAAGGCTTATTACCTTAGAGACTAGAATCTAACCGAGCTGTTGCCCTTCTAGTTTCTTTCGATCCTCACCGCTCAACAAGACGTAGAAGAGAGACCAATGGTTGAATAGCTTTGTTAAAAATGAAGGGAAAACTACGAGGGGAGAGACTAAGTGTGAAGATGAAGAATGAATGCGTATGTAAATGTTTGTTTATGCACTTTTAGTAAAACAGATGGTTTGGGAGTAAAGGAATAAGGATGTACAAGTGAGACCTTAAAATAGACAGTGACGGTGCTAATACAATCGATCAACCGAGGGTTTGAGTTGAGCTTCGGCAACAGTGATGGTCCTAACACACTTTGAAAAGTTGTACTTAAATCGATCAACTGTATTGGCTATGCGTAACCAATTCGTTGCTATGTCATCACTAAGTCCTCGGTGAAAAATCTGCCTTTGAATTCTTTGACTTGAGGATTCTCAGGAAATTTTTCTCTTTTTATTAACATTTTTTTCAGTAGATGAAAATATGCTTAGTTGCGGGTGCGTATTTCCCTGAATTTTATTCATTCATTAGTAACTGGAATTATTAACACACACCTCTCTATGGGGTTTAGATGAGATCTCGTGATCTCAAATAACTTCTCCAAAGTTAGTTAAGTCCTGGAAAAATATAATATTTAATAAATCAAAAATGAGGGGAGGGGGGTAGGGGAGTTATTTTATCTCCCTGAATAGGAATAATTAAAATACACAATGCCCCGGCAGAATATAAAAGAAAATGCACGACAAATTATCGGTCTATCATATCAGAGTGTCATCCTTAATGTTGAAATCGGATTCAGTGAACCAGTCTTTTCAAAAGATAGCTTGAAAAACATCAAAATATGTTCTCCATGTTGAAAAGAAAAGCAATTAACCTGAAGTTCATGGATCAGTTCTTCCTACCTCTTCCCCAAACTATTTACCAACAAATATAAATATGCATTCGTTTGTCCAATTTGTAAATTGAAGGGGGCAAAATAAATCGGCTTCAGTTTACCTAAGTTGACCCTGGCGATTTGGGTCACTACTTCCCAAGCCCATTCAGGAAGGCATGATACAGCACTCATTTTGGGTATAAAGCGGCGTTATAGGGCCTCCCTGGTAAGACAATTTTAGCTATTATGATCTAGTACTTATAATTTTTAGAGGAGAAATCATTTTAGCATTTCTGTTAACTAAGCAAGCTGGTATGTATTAAAGGAACGGAGGCTGGAAAAATACAAGGAGCTGTCGGGCAATGTATTCTAATGATAGTTGACAGATCGCCAAATGATAGATGCAAAACATCAGAATAAAGAACCAAGGAAATTTGACTAATTAAAAGAGGCGAATCAGTGGTATAAAGTGGAATTAGGAATTACTTAGCCATTAGTTAGATAAATAGCTAGACAGCACACACCTAGACATACTCCTATGCTTTGGCACTCACATAGTGTATCTTATAACACCCAGAGTTAATCAATCATCGTTAATTAATTGGGGTAAAATCGAAGAAAATTGAAAACAATCAAAATTAAGGATGATAGGATAAAAAGTGTGCCTCAATAAGGTAAGATTTCGGTAAGTCAAGTCTTTATGGGTTTACCGAAAGAGATAATATGATGTGACTGGCCAAAAGGAATGCCCGTCAAAGAGTCGTGAATCCCTTGAAACAAGGAACTTGCCGGTATGATTCAATTGTCCAGGTAACATAGTAAAACCCCCCTGCTAAAGTCTGAATGATTTCCTTCTATCTCACATGTCAATTATGGTTTGGCCAATTGAACAGATGTGGTATTTTCAAGACTGAAACATACCAAATCGCCCTTCTCAACTCTCCGTCCCTCCCCCAGTAAACATTGCATTGAAAGTTATGTACTTCATGCCCGGGATTTGTATTCTGATTCTCTATTGAGTTAGCGCTCAAGATATTCAGATCTTAATAACTAGTAAACTAAATTGAGAGGTCTTTGGTATCATCTTTTTCGGGTAGAATAGAACCGCTATGTGCAATATAAATGAGATCGGTTCAGCGGATCAGAGCTCTACCGGACTCTCTCCAAGAAGTAATAAAACAATAACGAACAAAAATTCGTCAATGTTATATTCATATAAAACGCAGATCAGGCATCATTTTCAATCTGATTCATTTCTAAATGACCTTGAGACTTAAATAACGATAAACCTTCAATGTGCATTTGTATATTGAGACTGTCCTTCGATCTCAATTAAATTTTTGCAATTTGTGACTAATCTTTTATTGTATATAATACGATTTAAATATTAACAACTCATAGTTATAAAATAATGAAACTGGTTAAAATCCACTCAATTACTATGTACTACTTTACAAGTGGAAAAATGTAATAGTGTCTATTTAAACGAAACACAGGAATTTAGGAATTGCAAGACTTCCAAAGTCGCCACATCTTTCATTTACAAAGCTAGAAAGGAGCTACTGAATGAAAACAATCGGGATGATTTGGTAGCCACGAGCAAGAGAAAAGAGCACTTTCAACGCTCTACTGACTCACTCACAACACCCCAGTTTGTCTGGAGACTGCTTGACATGCCATGGTAGACGAAAATCCTGCCACTTCAATGCACCACATCTTCCTAAACATCTTCAAGTTTCTGAAGGAACAATAAGGAATCTTTTTCATCAAGACCTCCGATACTAATCTCGCATGTTCTCAGGCGAGGTCACTTTATGTCGACAATAACAACTCAACAGATTCCTTTAATATATCCAATACCTCCCCTAAATAAATTGAAGTGCCCAAAAGAACAAGGGTGTCTTCGGTTTCCCTCCCCCCCCTCCCCC
>CAADRB010000065.1:451780-461793 GCA_900708905.1 Hymenolepis diminuta | reverse complement strand
ACACACACACACACACGATTTGTCAGAAATCAACAAGCAACAGCGTGCGATCTGTTGTGTTTCACTTCGTTCTCATGAACTTCAGGCACCTATTTTAGACCGAATCATAATTCACAGCGACAACAACAACAGCAACGCTTTACAACAATGTTAAGCGCTAAAGACAGTGGCTAAGTCAAGACAGTGGTTCAAAGCCAATTTCACAACCGAGAAGTGGACTACAGACGAAAAAACCCTTTTGTGTGTATGGTGGAATTTGAAGTGAATTGTTTATTATGAACTAATAGGTGACAGTCAAACAATGACATCTGAAGTTTACTGTCAGCAGCTTACTCGTTTAAAAGCAGTTTTACGGGGAAAACGGCCTTCTTTGATGAATCAAAAAGGAGTGATTCTGCACCATGACAATGTCAGACGCCACATTTTAAGAGCAACCAAAAATCTCGCTGAAGAATTTGGCTGGGAAGTCATGCATCACCCACCATATTTTCCCGATCTTGCACTAACCGATTTTCATCTTTTCAGGAGCTTACAGAATCACTGAATGGGACGAAGATTTATTTCAATAGAAGAAATCGAAATAAAAAAAGCTAGTTTCATTTTTTGAGTCCAAACTGGCTAACTTCTATGAGGAAGGAATCAGAAAGCTAATGGCAAGATGGGGAAGATGTAATTAATAAAATGGTGACTATGTTGAACACCAAATAAAGGTATTTTTGACAAAATTTTAACATTAATTCAAATTTTTAAAAATGGACAGAACTTCTGTTACAACCTGATACCTTATTTATTTCGTTTACCATTTCCAAATATTAATTCAGACAATTAACAAAACTGAGCATAACTGGTCGAAAGTAGTAAATAATAATTCGATGGCGGGTTCCATAGTCCACAATGAGTATTGCATCTCCACTAAGATGTGTTTCTGAAGTATGGCAAGATAAACAATGGAAATAGGACACCGTTTAGATGAAAATCTGTTTAAAATAAGGAGAATACAAACGCAAAATAGTTCTGTAATATATGCCTAATAATCGTAAACTAGTCGATTTTAAGCTACCTTTAAATTTGAAAATTTTCCCTTTAAAGAAAACAATTTCAGGCGTCCGTACCTTCTATGTTTGATTGAACTACGTTCATTTGCAGTTTTCACTCGGAAAAGTATAACAAATGTCAAATTAACAGACAATTTCCAAGTATATAGTAGAAGATAAGAATAAATATATGTTTCAACAATTTGCTGAAAAGCCCCAAAAGTCCAAAATTAGATGTAAAGCAAAAATAGCAGGACAAGAGTCAAAGTGAAAATAAAATAATGATTAATAATTAAATAATTTCCCTTGATGAAAGTAATATTTAATTTTATGTTTTCTTTACATTATTATTGAAATAACGATTAACCCTTACGTTGTTTATGTGAAATAATATGAATTGCTCTATTCTGTATAATTTTCGAGTTGATGTGTAAGAAGTTTTCGCTATACCAAAGAGAATTTGTTTTCTTCATCTCTGGCTGGAATTTTGGCTTGTAGATCAGAAGAGTTGTCGAAGAAAGGTCAAAACTATTCAACATTTGAATGTTTGTTAAAATGTCATTGAATATTGATGAATTAGAACTTATTCTAAAAAAGAATTAACTAATTTTGAAGAAATTGTAGGGAAACCGTATGGTGCCGTAAGAATGGTTATCTAAATTTGTGAACATGAAAACTGAAACTGATATTTCCTTACCCAGAAAATCTGCAGATTCTCTGCTTCTACGAGGTAATAACTTTAACTCTGACTCAGAAGCGGATCACAGTTTTGCCAATTTATTTGAAAAGTATGAGAATGTTTTCCGAAACAATCTCACCGATATCCCAGATGATGTGAAACTTAAATTATTACAGAAGTTAGGACTTGCTGAAAGTGAAAAGCTCAGAGGTGTCATCCATTCAGGATTATACTAGACATTACTTTCGGTGAATCTGCCTTGATTCCCTCTCCGAATTATTTGGTGAAAATTTTCTGAACTTCACAAGTGTTTTACTTGTTTTTCTCTTACCAAAGAACATGACAATGACTGAATAACCTGAATAATGACTATATATTTTCAGAATTACTCTTCATTCGCATTCTCTATGGTAATTCATCGGTCCCCGAAGCCAGAGTGACATCTTCATGTTCCTATGACGCAAAACCCCTATCTGTCATATCTTAACGCGCTTATCGAGTCCCCCCCCCCCTTCTCTAACCACCTCATCCCATTAAAAGTCCTCCTGCACTCACTTCCTCCCGCGTCCCCTTGCCCAAGTATCTCATGTAAGCTGTCTTTGTGTCTCCACACGCAAACCCAGATTCACGCTCATTATTCACCGGCTCCTAGGCTTCCGTCTCATTTCCTCAACTCTTTTATTCGCTTGAATCCTCATTGTGGTTTGATCAATATATTTTAACCTAGTCAGCTCTTATTGTTCTGCTCTAAAACTATGGTTAGCCCTTACAATTTGCTATAAACCTATGTTAGCCCCATCAATAGTGTTTTTGAACTTCGTGATTTTTTCTGCCATTTTGAAGGATCATTTCAAATGTCTACTGTTTTTGAATGTTCTTCGAGAACTTTGATCGACTGATGTCTACTGTTAAATTTTCAGAATGTTCGAAGCGATTGATAAATAACTTTGTTAATGAATGCATACATTTGGACATCAAATGTGATACTGACATAAATCAACAGAATAATTTTGAATTTTAGTGAAACTGTGTCCCAGAGTGTTCCCACTCTCCGTAAAAATTCCAGCTGAATGCTGGCTTTGAAATGATTTCCACTTTGCCCGACATTATCCATACAAAACTCACAGACGCTATTTGTGCGGCAAGTGAGGACATAAGGAAAAAATGTGCCAAACTTGATTAAAGTTCAGAAAGAAGAGCGCCACCCAATTTTTTCCGTACGAATTTCGTATTTGCAAATTGTGCTTCAAGCGAGGAAATAAGGAAAAAACGTACCACACTAAGCCTGAATTCAGAAAAAAGAGCATTGCCCCGAAAGTCAACCTAATGATCAGTCAGGTGACAGAATCAATAGGCAGCTTGAAGAAAGGTATAAAGCAAGACAAAAATTTGCAAAAGAATCCTCATGAACGTGTTATAAGTACAAGGAAAAAGAAGTTGCAGAAAAGAAAGCAATATCCTGGACTAATTTCTTCAATAATCACTATATTATATCCAATATTAAAAGTGAATACTGTTGGGAAGACAAGGAATGGAAATTTTCTTTTAAAACCAAAAGTGAATACAGCGTTCCGTTGCAGGCATCAGAATCGAAAACCCCAAACCAAGAGAAAAGAAGAGGTCAGGTCCTACGAAAGTGGGTAGGGAGCCATGACATAAAAGCTGAAATTTGTTCTCATGAACTTCTGGACAGTTGCTCATCCATGACTTGATGGAAAATCGCCGACGGAATTATTAATGAGAAGAAGAAGCGGGCAGAATCTGCATCAACCACCCGAACATTTTCCTGAATATGAAATAGGTCGCTAAGAAAGAAAACGGACTAAGCAGGAGCACATCAAGCGAATCTGAAGAAGTTCTGCAAAGAGGGCGCGATTAAAGAAGGTGAGGGGTCAAGGTGAAAATATTATTATGAATAAGTACTAATTATTTTCCTTTGACGAAATGAATATTTTTATATTATCTTCGCACTATTAATGAAAATAAATATTTGATTTTAATTACAATGTACTGCATATAGTTCGAATTGAATTGCAACAAGTTTTCGCCTTATTTTCCCGTCATCTGGACTGGGATATCGGCTTGTAGATTTTAAGCATTCATTTACCCTTTTTTCCGATTTGACCAAGTTTAAAAGATTGCGGAGTGGTGCTCCTCCCATCTTTAAGGTTACACCGTTTGTGGAATATACTAGCACGTTTTTGATATTGAAGTAAACTTTATTTATTCCCTTTCGGTAGTATGAATCAGATAGAAAGAACTCAAAATGCATATATTTAATTAATAAAAATGTGACCTTGTATTTGTTTTACTGTCAAACGAAAAATCCAGTTTGCTTTTTTTCTTAGACGATGTAAATTATTTTTGCATGACTAGTTATAGGAGTCCGTATTTTACGAACTCGGCGTGCTTTATTGTGAGTTTTAGTTCGAGAAATTTCTTCCAGAGTTCAGACGAAAACATGCTCGGGTGCTGTTCTGGTAGATAGACTCAAGGGCAGGGCTAGGCACCTGCCACCGATCTGAAAATCAATTTACGTTAGCAGTTGGTCACACAAATTGGCCAAGATGACTCTAAACAGCGGATTTCTAAACAAAGCATTGTTTTTGACCATGGCACTGCGGAAAAAATACCCACAACAAAAGTTGAGAGTGGACTGGTTTTTATGACTTAGACTACAGCCAAAACATTATTAAAAGCCGCATTTGCTACGCTTTCTAATCTAGAGCGACCTTACTATTGCGAGGAACCCATAAAACAATCCGCTACTTAAAATTTACGACCCAACTCTATCACACAACCAGCCGCGCATGGACGGGCAATAATTCTGCATCTCTCCTTCTATCTCAAAGTAAATATGCACGCTTAGACTTAAGTGCCATCCAGTCACCCTATTGGACAAATCATTTAGCGCGTTGGAGAAACATACAACTTATCGACCGATTTCTACTCGCAAATGCTGCAAAATGTGTGAATAGTTTGGACACTTGTCACTTATAGTCCACTTTTTGAGACTTGCGTAGGCGCTAGTCCAAACAAAACGTTACAACTTTCCCTGTGATTAAACTTATCAGTACTAATTAACTACGTCTGCCATTAGGTTAGCTTTCATTAAACGATAGCTGCAAGCACTCTTCGAAGTCAATCAACCGATTTTGCAAATTGTACCACTTAGAAGGCTACAATCTAATTTAATTTAGCTTGAAAACACTATTTAGTCTATTATTTAACCAATTCGAAATCATTTTGCCCGCCAAAATGTCAGCTACCAATGGAAATACAAAAGCCATTAGGTGTGTGCGAGTGATGTTAACTGTGTGTCCGTGCCACCATTAACCATTTCCCATGCGGGAAGGTGGTGACCAATGGGAGCGGAGCATTACCCCAAAGCAAACCAATCACCGCACTAGCTGACACGGTCTGGCCTTTTGAAACACACCGGCTGGGCTAGTTAGCGCGCTAGCCAAGCTTCTGGCTAACTTTGCATCGCATCGCTGTAATCCCAACGCCTAATTTCGTTCACTGGGACATATTTTAAGCAATTGCATTTTTACTCTTACCCTCTCTACTAACCCAAAATGGGCTGCCTTCTTTCGAAAGAAGATAGAGAAGCGCTAGAACAGAGTCGGAATATTGATAAAAAACTCAAAGAGGATGGTATGCAAGCCGCTAAGGATGTTAAATTGCTCTTACTGGGTGCGTTTTCTTGCACTGCAAAAATCGATATTTATTAATTTTTGTATTTTTTTGCTTAATTTTGTCGTTATTTGTGAAGTCGTGTTGATTTATTTGCGTTTAGAACAATAGAATATAATAATGTATATATAATTTCCTT
The DNA here is from genome assembly GCA_900708905.1 of Hymenolepis diminuta. Lineage (NCBI taxonomy): Eukaryota > Metazoa > Platyhelminthes > Cestoda > Cyclophyllidea > Hymenolepididae > Hymenolepis > Hymenolepis diminuta. The sequence continues at coordinate 456,245 of CAADRB010000065.1, read as the reverse complement.
TGAGATTTGAATTAATATATTATTCCTTGAAGATTTTTTTGGGGTCGCATAATAAAGTTCAATTTATTTGTATTTTGCCAGTTATCTTGTCATTTTTAAGTTAATTTGTGTTTACTAGTTTGTACCTTACAAATAACCTGTCATGGTTGCAAAAGTTGTATTAACAAATAAAGATAATGCATTTATTCTCTGATTTTGCCGTCTTAAAGCTTGGGCGTTTTCATCAGGCGTTCATAGCCAAGTCACGAATTGCGTCGAGTTTTGGTTTTCTGATCATAATGACATTATTATTATTTGTGGAATTTCTAAAGGGATTTTTCTATTTCTCTTCCTGATAAGCGGAAAAGTGTTTTTGAAAGCCACTTTCTGCACAGCGGGTGTTGCATTATTAATGCAAAGGATACCATTTGATCTTAAAAATGTGCTTTTTCCCTTTAGGAAAGTGAGCTAAATCCATCCAAATTTCCTAGTTAATTATTTGAGAACTGGTGACACCGGATTAGAACGGTGTCTAGAGCATATTGAAATAATATGAAGATGAGCTTTTATGATAAATAAAGTTTGTATATTCTATTTCTTGTTGCCTTGGACGGAAGTAAATTTTCTGTCATGGAGCACATAAACGGAAAACGTATTTACTCTTGCTTGTAATTGATCTGCTATAAATTCCAACTAATTTCTGGATGTGATCATCTTGACACTCCTTTTATTGTCCTATTATTGCCGTCAACTAACTAGTCAAATTAATAAGCTGTATCATCAATATTTTACAGACTCAATGCCAGCACCCGTAAAATAGAAAACGTTTGTGAGATTTAGTGATCTCATAGATTCAATATTGTCATGGCTACAGACCCGCATGTTGGTACATCTCAGTTGCCGCTGCCATCATATCGGTTTACATTTCTGCTTGTGTTCAATATTAATCAGCCGAAGATTGACTTGGGAGGGAGGGAGAAAAGGAGGAATTATCTTTTTATTCCTCACTTTTGGCTGTTAGTGTTGATCAAAATTTGTTTGAACCAAATTGGCTAATTACAAGTAGCTTTTACGGCAGCACTGTACATGGGATTCTCCTTTGGGATTCAAATATTAACATAGCATACAGTTTACTAATAAAACACACCAATAGCACGTGTAAGTTGATTACCGATTGTATAAATTTTGGCTGATGATGTTAGGATTCGCTATTTAATTTGTATCCGTTACAGGGACTTTATGTTTTGGATACTAGATAACGCACAGGAACATAAGTAGGGTTGTGCAACTATTTTGCACCTAATCTTGATTAGAAATGAGTTGATTTGGTCTTCTGTTTTGTGTTCCATTAGTTATTTACCAGTTCTCAGCAGTTTTTAATATATCGTTGCTTTTAAGTTGAAGATGTTATGGCGAACAGTTTTGTTAAAAAGATTTATATTACAGCACCATTAATTAGAGAAAATTTACCGTTGTCAAGACAGTAACCCACGTAATTTTCTAATGGCTAATGGATTTGAGTTTCATCGGTTCACATCCAGAAATAGCAGAACTGAGGACTAGAAGATTAAGAATTTAACGTTTGACAATGTTCCTTTCTTCATTGGGCCTGAAAACTATTCCTTACAGTGATTAGTTTTGATTGAGCATCATAAGAACCTTCCTCTTTTCTCTTTTAGGTGCTGGTGAATCTGGAAAGAGTACAATTGTCAAACAAATGAGGTAATTTGAAACCATTTTATCGTAATTACCGTCATCTCCCCTTAGAATCATCCATGAGGGTGGTTTCACGCAGGAAGACAACAAGCAATTCAAGCCGGTTGTCTACAGTAATACCATTCAGTCGATTGCGGCCATCCTACGGGCTATGAATACATTGGGCATTCCCTATGGAAATCCCAAACAATGTGTAAGTTAATTATGTGCTTGTTCCAGGTGTTTATTTTCGTTTAATGGATTATTTAAAGCTAGTTTGCGTCGATGTAGTTGTGGGGTTTTAGTGGTTGAAGTGTTTTAGAATTGTTTATTAACATTGGTGAGACTTATTTGATCAATATGATTACAATCGACTGGTGTTTTTTTTCCGAGATTTCTCAAAACGAAATTGCATTGATTAACTATGGGGGAATATTTGAGATACCTTGATTGACTGCTATGAAGCTATGTCGTCACTGGTTTAGCATTAACTGAGATAATCTTTGCCTTCTCATAGAGATGTACTATGTACTAGACCCACAAGAAGGAATGCAGAAATTACCGACACCTTTTGATCTATACTGAGAAATTATCATTCCTTTTTTTTGGATTATGGAATTGATTAGCTCTCTGATAAATAAGTAATTCATTTTTCGTGCATTTAACAAATCGTTTGTCATTATTCTTGAAGGGTATTGGAAATTTCCCCTATGTTGCCCTAGACTTGGATTTTATATTATCATTTAAATGAGCATTTCGTCTACATGGACCGACCCATCAGAGATCACAAGGTTCCATGTTCATTGAGGCGTATCTAACGAATGACATAATCTGTAGTAGTTGTTTAAACTTGATCCTTCGCCTTTATTCAAGATGAGCATTGGAAACATTCCTCTTCAACAGGCTTGAAATTCCTATAACATATTCTCCGAAATAGCGGATACGTAGTTTTAAAATATGGTATTTGAGGAACATAGGTCTACGGAACTCGGAGTCAATTCTTGAACCATTCAGTCGTCGTTTAGCTCAAATCTAGTAACATTTGTTGAGCATGAACTTAATTCACCAAAGATTAACATGTTGTTTGAATAAATTACATCTTATCCACTCTTCCCTTTGTTAAGATTTATATCATCCAGAAATTAGTGATTGGCGATTTTTTTATTCCCGGAATTCCGCGATTTCAACGCTGTTTCCCTGTTTTAAATGAATCATTCCTCGTCTACAATAATCATTCATAGTGTTTTAGTAGTGATATTTTTGAGAACAGCATTAATACTCTACCGGTAGTAGCTGTAATCAGTTATTATTACTATGCAATTTCCTCCACCTTCGTTGCTGGATTAATTAATGTTTATGGGAAATATTCCCTACTACTTGGGCGGAACCCAAATGATACTGATGATGAGATTCTCATTAGATTTGTATCTTCCTCATTGTGTTTATCTCCTATCCACTCTCCTTCCCCTCCCTCTAATTCCGTTGCTAATTGCTGCCACCATTTTACTGCCCTCTTTTATTGTCTCCTGTTTTGTTAATTTTTAATGTCCTAATTACTCAATCACTTCGATAATGCATGACTAAGACTTTCTGGTCGAAAATTTGCTCAAAACAATCCACTCTAATTCTAATTTAAGGAATGAAGTAAGCAGGGGAGTATGTATATATAACTTTTATACTAAATAAAACGAACGGAATACGAGAATGAGATTTTTTACTTTAAAAAGTAAGGATTGTTCCTATTTCATATCGAGATATTTGAATCCAGTTGAATCCTGGTAGGATGGCTGTTAAGTGAACAATAGTTTCCTTCCCTAACTGTGTAGTTTACGAACTCATTGGCAACGTCTGTAAAATAGACAATATTTGCGAGATTTAGTGATCGCATAGATTCCATATTGTTATTGCTACAGACCCGCATGTTGGGATATCTTAAATTTGCGATAATAGACAACAGCCGTTCCCATCATATCGGTTTACCAGAGCAGTATAATTTAAGTGTTGTATATCTCCCTTCAGCTCAATTCAACTTGTTGTGTCCTATTCTTCTAAGTGTTTCATTGTAGACGGTGTAGCGGCTTATATGCTCAACAAGTATTGTCTAAATCTGCCCATTCGATTTCGAGATAAATTTAGGACATGAACAAAGAAAATGATGTTGCGGTTACTTATCTGATAAATTGGATAAAGCATCAATCATTTATTGCAAAACTGTATCAACTGGTTTATTGAGATATCATCAAATGAAAATTTATATGCTAAATTCTTTCATTTTAAACACCGATGCCGACGCTTTGAAACCACTCGCTATAATTTAAGCGAGAGTGGTATTGATAAGATTTGTGAGTCGCAGTTAAATCAAATTTCTACCAAACCCAAAGTGAAAATGAATGATCTAAGCAAGTTTTTAGTTCTTTAAGACGTGGTATACAATAGTGGGTAGGAAAGGGTAGTATTTAGAATAATTACAGGGGCGTATTGAAGTATTTGGAATTTCCTCCCTAGAATTAAGCGCATCATCCAACTGCGTGGAACACAACAAGGGATTAAATAGCGTCAAAATAGGTGTTATGATTATATGAAAATACCGACCAGGTGAATGCATCCACTAATCGGGGACAGCAATGGAATTATACCAATACAATTGTTAAGATATTTTATATGCAAACGGATTTTGAAAGTCAATGAGGATATGAGCAAGCGTTTGTGATGGATTCTGTCAGTCAGTAGGATTACCATCACCATAGGCAGGAACCCGAAAGAGATCTTAGAAGCCGACGGCTCGTTTCTA
>CAADRB010000065.1:358231-445217 GCA_900708905.1 Hymenolepis diminuta | reverse complement strand
GGGGGAGGGGGGGGAGGGAAACCGAAGACACCCTTGTTCTTTTGGGCACTTCAATTTATTTAGGGGAGGTATTGGATATATTAAAGGAATCTGTTGAGTTGTTATTGTCGACATAAAGTGACCTCGCCTGAGAACATGCGAGATTAGTATCGGAGGTCTTGATGAAAAAGATTCCTTATTGTTCCTTCAGAAACTTGAAGATGTTTAGGAAGATGTGGTGCATTGAAGTGGCAGGATTTTCGTCTACCATGGCATGTCAAGCAGTCTCCAGACAAACTGGGGTGTTGTGAGTGAGTCAGTAGAGCGTTGAAAGTGCTCTTTTCTCTTGCTCGTGGCTACCAAATCATCCCGATTGTTTTCATTCAGTAGCTCCTTTCTAGCTTTGTAAATGGAAGATGTGGCGACTTTGGAAGTCTTGCAATTCCTAAATTCCTGTGTTTCGTTTTTATGATCACTATTACAGCGTGTCTTTTCATTTCATTAGTTATAATAGTATCTGCCATGAGATCATGTGGTATAAAAATACATTAATTATTTTTGGGTTAGTTTAAGTAACAAAAATATAGGTGACCTCAGATACCTTGCGCACGCTGTAGTAAGCTGTCAGACACATTTACGTATTAGCTTGAACTAAATACTTATTTGAAATAATCACCAATGTTGTCACTTTTTCTATTAGCTGTACATGTCTAGGACGGCGTTTAGGTAGTAGTCTCATGTCAGTTACCCCTTATATCCATTAAGTGTCTCATCAAATGATGCTCAGTGGGCGTATAGTTCAGTTAGATCGAACATTGGATTAATAATATTCTTTTTTCGGTCCCCTCTCTTGTTAACTGCGTGTCTGTCTTTTCAGAGACTATGACTTTGTGATCTGTTGTGAAACTCCACTGATTTGAATAACCGATGGTTAATGCTAGCTTACAGAGGGGTGATAGGACGATTTAGAACTAAGATGTCTTCTCTCTATTCCATAAGAATGCTAAGAACGCCTTCCTTCAATTGAATGCGAAGTTGAAGAAAAATAGGGGCAGTTAGTACTCATAATATCGAAGTGAAGTTTCATAACCTCACTTTATGACAGTTGTATTACTAGTAGGCCATGTCTAGGTTTTTTATAAAAGGATATTTCTTTTTTCTTCGGAAGTTTGTCCCGCGATCAATTAAAGAAATCCTAGAGTTGAATTTGAGCTTCTGGGGTACCTTTTCTGTTTTAAGTTAGTGAAGCCACTTGTTTACCTAAGTACTGTAATATTAATTGAAAAATTATTTGATCAAAAACTACAAGTCCTAATGACACTTTAGAGGGTGATACTTTAAGCAGGAATAGTAAAATTATTCGACAAAGAATAGGTATGAGAATTAGAATCTTTATGTCTCCCTATTATCAATACGATCTTTAAATGATCACTTTGACACTTAACTTCTTTTGAATTTAACGAACTCTACGTGTTGTAAGAGCTTAATTTTACGGTTGAAAAATCCGGACACCACTATTGACAGATACAGACCGTGTTCGACTAGGATTGTGATTTCAAAAGATTGTTTATTTAATAATTTCTCTTTTTGGTTTCTAATAGAACGAGGACGCACGGGTTGTCAATGAGGTAATCCAATCGATGCATGACACAGAGCCCTTCTCTGATGAATTGCTGCAGGCCATGAAACGTCTCTGGGCTGATCCTGGTGTTCAACAATGCTTCCAACGATCCAACGAATACCAACTCAACGATTCCGCCAAATAGTAAGTCGTAGTTTCCCTTATTTTCAGATAAATCTGTCGTGCTACACTTCTAACGGGGATATTTACAGTAATATTAAGCTGCTAACCGTGAATTTATAAAATTCTCATTCCACTACCCCAAAATTACCAGTTTAAAATCATCCCAAGTTAGAAGTCCTTGTTGGATAAATATAGAATGTGTTTAGGTATTTTGGGGATTAGTTTGACATAGCTGGTAGATCACTGACAAATGGGAAATGTCAGCGATTTCTTATATGATGGTTGAACAAAGCGTATTTCCTGAATTACATGTAGGACAAGATGAGGGTGGTAGAATTCTAATAATTGGTTTTTTCGACTTGAGGAGGGAAGCATCTTATTTTAAGGAAAAAATTTATTTTGAAACGGTTAGATCAGTTAAATTTATTTGGGTTTGGCATCACACAGTTTATCCTCAAGGAATGGAATAAAGCCTCTTAGGTCTGTTTTTTGAAAATGGTGTTGCTACTCTAGGAACACCAAACCCAGAGATCACGAATGTCATTTGTCTCGGTGGCACAGTGGTATCGTGTAAAGCAGATGTTAGAACTTCGGTACTTACTTGCATATTGTAGAGCTAAGATGTTTTTGATTCCATATATTGTTCTTACTTTATTAGTATTACTGCAAGCTAAACGGGTAAAGATGCGAAGCGACAGGAGTGAGCATTCGGTAATTTACTTTTGTGGAATAACTCAGACACTTCATCAACTTATAGCGTCACATGGGAACAAGCAAAATTATGAAAGAGTGGTAAGATACGTAAAACGTATGCCTCTAGAAGCAAGTATCCAATCCACTTTATTTAAAGTGACTGAAAAATGGAGGAAAGGATTTGAGAGAGGCTTAAGAATGCCTTTTTTCTACTCTAGAAATTTTTTAGGAATGAACACTGATGTTATTTAATTAAATTATAATGTATGACCACTTCGCTTTTCTTTACGAAGGCTGAGTAAGCATAATAATTTTACTTGATCTTAGCACCTTACGTAATCAATACAGCAGAGCTCACAGGGCAGATTTCATTTTAAATGATCCATTCGTGGATTGCTTCGTTATATTTGAACAAGCATAGTTGTTCACATCAGGTTATTAGTAGACAACTAAATTATACCATCGACGCGCAGGTTTAGTTTACGATGGAGACCCGTGTCCGTTGTATTCGTACACATAACGTAGATATAAGTTCAATTGAGCTTAACGATCTCTCTTTTACATCAATTTGTCTGGGGTGAAAGCGAAAGGAGGTGATTTATTAAGCGTATCTAGTGGGATGCCATTATTATGTCTTTCCGTGAGTATCCTACTACCCTAGATAAAACGCAGGCATCCTCTTAGGCGGTTTAATAAAGCCCTCTGATTAATACCGAAAAGGCAAAGGAAAGAAGGAGTTGAATAAGTCGCGATTATGCTCAAGACAAGGTGTAATTAAAACCCTACGTCCTCCCATGGCAATGCGAAAACTTTTACAAGTTTTACTCACGAGAAAGCATTCGAATAGGGGAAAATAGCAAGGGGATTCAATAGCGTATGAAGTGGAGAGAGATCATGAAGGCGCCTGTAATGAAGTAAGGGCATTGAATGGTTTACTAGATTTGTTTGTGTTCCTATAAAGAGTATTGTTCATAAATTTCATAAACTGACTCCCATAATCGTTGATAATAATATTTTGATTTCTTTTCGTGGTTGGTAATATCATCACGATTTATTTCCATCCCATTTCAGCCAAGATGATATTTGTGGGTCTCATAACGTAATAACTCGTTTATTTACAGGTTTGTATGCAATAAACTAGTTGAGCTCTTGTATACATAGCTTCAAGTCTTGGTCTTAGGGAGGGATATGATTTGGAGGATCTGGGATCTTTACTTGGAATATTGTTTATTAATTAGCTTGCGTTTATGGTTTTGGTTACCTCTTACCTTTTACATTCTAACCATCCGTTTTTCTACTAATTCTTCCCCTCTTTAATTCCTTGAAGATTTGAATGCATTTTGTTCTAATTTACTGAGAACTAAACATGGTGCTTGGAAAGGTGACATAATGATCACTTTAGATAAGGGAAAAATAAGAATTATGCTCTCTTCTTTTTTACTCTCGACCAGTTTTGACTAGTATGTTTGACTACACACTCTGGCCCTCTGACTTTGCAAATGTGCACCTTGACCGATAGGCCACTTCACGGCATATTTTCAATCTTTAAGATGGATCGAAATATCATCTGCTGTAAATTTTATTGACCAATTCTCTCACTTTTTCTCCCTTAGTTTCTTGGAAGACCTGGATCGTTTGGGTGCAAAGGACTACCAACCATCTGAACAGGACATTCTTCGAACTCGTGTCAAAACCACTGGTATCGTTGAAGTACACTTCCAGTTCAAGAACATGAACTTCAAGTAATTTTAACTTCTTACATTCTGTATTTCACCAAATCTGTCACTGGAGATTATATGCTTTTCTTTGAATGCTGAAGAAGACATATTTCTCTGCATTCTAGAATGATATCAACCCCACTGATTATTTTAAATACGAGATTAATAAAGAGCTCTTCAGAGATTTATTAATTGAAACATCGGTATAAATCCACACTGGTCGAATAAAGGAAAAACGAATAAGTGGTAATGTAATTAAATGTAGATTTTTTTTAAAAAAAATTAGTATAGCTATTTAAAGATTCAATCTTTCTCTGTATTTTTGAATTCACGTGAGTTATTTTAAAGGAAAAATATCTGTAAGCTTGGAGATATTCTCTTAACTTATTTAAATTTTAAACTGGCCAGCAAAATAGTTCCGAGTAGTTATGGTAGTCCTATTTTTGCCATGAAAAACATTTCTTGTTGAAGTTACTTGTACTTAGGAGGAGCATCCACCAAAGAATCAATTCAAACTTTCCAATTATAGTTCACCTATATTAATCCATGTCAGCTTTAATTATAAACTCGCTTGTCTCCTCGAATGTTGCTTATTTTCTCTTCTGCTTAATGAAAGAGAAAAGGCGAATATTATTCTGAATGCTTACCTACAGTGTGTAGTCTTAAATTTATTGGATTCACAAAATGACGAATTTGTTTTTAACTATTTCTAATAGGACCAAATGCAAACTTCTGAAATAGTCTGAGATTAGTATGTACGGGTCTATCACTAATATTACTCATTTTCTACTCTTGTAGACTCTTCGACGTAGGAGGTCAGCGTTCGGAGCGAAAGAAGTGGATCCACTGTTTCGAGGATGTGACAGCGATCATTTTCTGTGTTGCCATGAGTGAGTACGATCAGGTGCTGCACGAGGATGAGACCACAAATCGGATGCAGGAGTCCCTCAAACTCTTCGATTCCATCTGCAATAATAAGTGGTTCACTGACACCAGTATCATTCTCTTCCTCAACAAAAAGGATCTCTTTGCTGAAAAGATAAAACGTTCGCCTCTCACCGTCTGCTTCCCTGAGTATCCTGGTGAGTTTTTGTGTTTGAAATTCAACTTTATTAAATGCTGACCGATTTGGAGATGATTTAACCTATTTTCGTTGATCAGCTATCGTTTTTACGTTGTGAGTGGATTAGTGAGGCGCAGGACTTTTACCAGATGGAAAGATTACTGAAATTCAATAATTTCGATCATGGAATGTGTAGATTTTTCCTGAGTTCTGTTCTGGCGTTCGAATAGTGCTTTCTGCATCCAACTGCAATATTCTGCTGCTCACTAATTGCTTGAGATGACTGAAGCTCTACCCTCCCCCCCCCTCCCCTCCAGATCCGCTTAGTCAAGAAAAGAAGCTGGAAGAGAAATCGAACATGACCAGTATTCTATATGTAACGACAGTGAAATTATAATAAACGGCGAATATTTAAATGACATATAGAGTCTTGCCAATATTAGCTGCAGCAAATAAGATGTTAAGTGATAGCGGTGGTCAACGTGTACATCTGCTAATTCGGAGGTTACGATATCGGTGCACATTTAGTGCTATGGATGGCCAATCACTCGGATTGTCTAGTATGATAGAATGTGACCTTCTCATAAGGACGCCTCCAAGATACCTTCCGTCAACTCACTTTTCTCAATAGGTTTGGAAATGTGATTTTAACTAGAGATATTCACATTCTACACTATATTTTTCTTTATCGACGATTTGTGGTTTTGTGGTTATCACTACACCAATGTCTCATTTTAAGTTTCTTTAGGGAGAGCTAGTGACACTAAGGATGCGCCCAATATGAAGGTTAATAAAGAGAGGGAATCAAAAAGAGAACGTTACTTCATTTGGCTTTCGATTTCGGGTTGTAGAATATTCACCTAATGCCTTTCAAAATTCAAATTTCATACTTTGTTTCCTGGATTACTGATCGAATTTTTATCCACAGTCTTCAATGCTTATTAACCGATCGTCTAATTATGATTGTCGGCCTCGCCATTTCAATTACTTTTCATGATTTTAAAATAACGGAGATTATAGAGTACAGTTCACTCAAGGTGACTTCTGACTGATTTTCCTCTAGATAATTGGTAGATCAAGAGTTGACAAGGAAACTAGGTATTTATTGAATAACATTATAGGAAGAATTTGTGAGATAGAGAAATCAAAGAGACTACCGGAACAAGTATCTGCACTGTCCCAATAAAGCAATGGGAAAAATGTTTTTTTATACAGTCTAGACTCATTGATCTTATTTGAAGAATACATTTCTTATCCGGCTCATCAAATTGTCTGCTTGTACTTTGCTCTATCCAATATATTGAACTTATTAGCTAACTTCCAGTCTTGGTTGTCTACCTGTTAACATTCTGTACACAAGGTAAAACCATGGGGCCACTATTTTATCTTCAGATTATACGCATTTAACCTTTTTTCGTCTTCCAATTTTGAAGAAATTGGAGCTGTTGGCTAAGTGGCTTTGTGATGAGGCCTTAGCCACCTCTGCTTTTACGATTGGGAGCTTACTGATATTAAAAAAGCGTCAACCTTACACCGTGACGTGTATAAACACTTGATTAATTCGTAGAAATCAACGTGCTTCAATAGATCCCCTTTTGTCCATCTGTTTTAAGTTTGAGGTTGGTATTCATTTATCCGAGGATTTAATCTCCACATATTTTTAACCTATCCCCAAATTCTTATTTAGTCGTTTGACATCAACTACTTTTCTTCTTTCCCCAGAAGTGATATTAATCTTCATTTGTTGATTAGAAGACGGTTAAAATCGGCGTTTCTGTCATTTTGAAATAAAATTATCCGCATGAGTACTAAACCATAGCGCTCGGGTCTTCTAGCCGCACTAAATTTTTGTTTCGCCGTAAAAGTGCATTTTTCTGGGCGGTTTATTTTCAGTTTATTCCCTCAACTGCCAAATGTTACTTCTGGTAAGAAAAACTCATCTTTTTAAATTCCAGGATCTTTTTCTGCCAGTTTAAAATTGTTCTTCTCTTTATCTGCCGCAGACTTCATTAGAATATATAGAGCGGTGGTTGGATTATGAGAAAGCAAAAATGCATAGACAGAATGAGTTTTGGGAGAATTAATGTTAAGAAATTTCTTCCTATGCCTAATACTCATTGCTGATTGATCACGAATTGAACTGGAAGATTGATCATTCCCTCCATACTATCCCTTTTTTCTACTAAGCACAGGAAGTTCCACGACGATATTGAGTTGAAGTCAGGATTGATTTTGCTATTGGTTAGGTTCTTGATTTATCACCACATTGTGATGCCCAGACACCTGAATTCTGAACATTAATCTCACTTAACTCTGACGTTTGTCTCTCCAAAGTTGTAACTTGCGTAATATTATACGATGTGATCAGGTGAAGGCCTATTCTTTTTGGGGTCTTCTGGAGCTTTTTTGTACGTATTTCCCAATAAGTTACGCATATCACATTATATCAATCGTTCCCCCCATTCATTTACTCTCACAAACAGTTTAAAATTGACTAGTTATTTTTCTTTGACAGTTCCAGATATACTAATTCACTTGTTAACAAGTCTCCTTAACTCCAAGAAGGCAAGAAAACCAAGATCATATCGGAAATTCTACCAGAACTCTATATCTTTTGTTAAATATTTTTCAAGACAGGAACTGAAGTTTTGTATGTTTTTTGTCATAAAGGAACGTTATGTTTGGTAGTTGAATTCTGATTTCTAACTGTATTAAATTTGTTGAATCTCACCGGGAGGTTGATCATTATTTAACGTATTTGATTAAAAGAAAATGATTAGAAAAATTCTTTTCAAAGATTCGATTTGTAAAATGAAGTATATAGCTTTTAATAGATTGAAAAGCTACGAAGATTTTGGTTCGGAAAAATTAGAGATTTTCCTTGAAATTTAGTTATCATTGATGTCTTTTTGAGAGTTTGGTTAGAGACTATTGAGATAATTACTTTTGAAGGTTGTCAAATAGAAATTTGCGCTGCATACCGGTTTCGCCCAATTTAGATTTGAAGAAGAACGTGCATCTGAAATTGGACAAGTTGAAAAGATTGATTGGTGGCCTCCATTCCAACTTTAATGAACTAATGAACTGAACGAAAATAAAAATCAAGTCAACCCAGTTCTACTAGTCACCATTCTCCTCTCCTTAAATTGTTTTTCTTTCATTTAAAACAGTTTATTTAGCCCTGTTTTGAAGTGATTGTATATATTTAGCGTAATGAACTGTTCAGAGGGGACATATATGAAGGAAGGTGTCAAGATACAATCATGTCTGTTGGTAGATGATCTTTGGGTCACGCAATGTGATGTGAGACAGTATTCAACTCGTCCAGAATCCAGTCTAATGTATCTTTTCTTTCCTTGAATTTTCAGGCAAGCAAACGTACGAGGAAGCGGCCATCTACATTCAGGCTTCTTTCGAAGCAAAGAACAAGTCGCAAAACAAGGAGATCTACTGTCATCAGACCTGTGCCACGGATACCAACAATATCCAATTCGTCTTTGACGCGGTTACGGATGTCATCATTGCGAATAACCTTCGGGGCTGTGGTCTCTACTAGGACTCCTCGCGCTGCACGTATTTCCCTCTCCTGATCTGTTTACTCTATCACAATGAAGATCATAAAAATGACTACAAAATGATGCCTGTGTACAAAGAAGAGGTCGCAATTTCTCTCTCTCTGAAGTGATACATTCTCTCTATCTCTCGAATTAACCCGATCTCTTCCCCCTATATCGCCTTTTTGTGGATCTGCATTTTCTCTCTTAACTCTCTTTTGTCCCTCTGACTAAAAACATGACGCGTCGGTTTGCCTGGTTATTCCTCCTTGTACTGTCCGTATTCTGAATCTAAAGCCGAAATTCTTTGTCTCTTTCTGCGAATAATTCTATCCTTCTAGTTCTCTCACTCTCTTTTTGAATGTGATAGTCCTGGTTTGAAGTCACTCTTTAAATTGTGGAATCCGAGGTGCTCTGTCTTCTTTCCATCGGGTTTGATTAGGAAGGATGTATTTGTAATTGGATAGGAATGGAGTTGTAAATATGGTATTTCCCTTGGTTAAATAACCAAGAATAAAATGCTGTATAATTGCAAATGATATAGAGTATGGGAGATTTCATAACGCCCAGTAGCTATTTTCCTAAAGCTGCATCTACTCAGATACTAGGTGGAAGAAGAAGGGAGAAGATCCTAAACTCCAACCACTATTTTTTTAAAGGTAGTGTGTTTTTATGTGGAATTGGATACGTGCTGGAGACCAAAATGCCTGATTAGCCAAGAATCCCAGAAGTAATTACTTCGGTGGTGATTGTACACATCCAGGTGTGGGCGTGGGAATCCAGCAATCGATGGTCCAGCGTACGGGGGATGAAATTTGCTAGTTTCATTCGAGGGCATCGAGAATATTTGATTAAGTAACCTGACAGAAAATAAAAGTCTGATCAAAACTACTTGCCTAAATTACAGGATGATAGAAATTCGTTGGGAAAATATCTCACGAAAAGTTTCTAGACGAGATTTGAAAAAATGTTTCTAAAATGTACAATGCTTTTGACCCATCTGGGTCAATTGTTGTTTTTCGTCGTAAATAAATTCGTATTGTTTATAGGACAATATAAGATTATTCGCCTTGAGTGAATACACCTTATAGAGCTCTGCTAACTTATACTTTCAGCCATTCGAACGTCATTGTAACATCGCTTTTCTTTCTCATTCACTGGAGGAACAATGATTTGAGGTAGCTGGAATGACCCTTCTTAATTACAAAACCTGCCAATGAACATTTGAAATCGTAGATAAGCATCCACTACGATTCTGGGGATCTTGAGATCAGAAATGTGGACTACCCATCTAGTGACCACTCTTCAACTCGAATCTGTGGGGTTCACAACGCTAACAAGGCTGATTGAATCACGTGCGCTAGAGCTCACCACGGGAAGTGCGGCCATGTAACCGGTCGCGTTGAGATCAAGCGCGGCGTGTGCAGAGACCTCCCCAACCAACCAATCAGCAATCAAGATCCCTGCAGCCCAGCATGGTTTTGTATTTAATGACTAAGCATTGATAAAAAGAGGCAACGAAGTAGTCAATAAACCCTCTCCACTCAGCATCTTACCGGTTCTTACCATTTTGGGCTTAGCTTAGCTAATTTGGGAGTGAATCGGTAATAGAGGACTCTACTAGAGGCTATTTGGACTGCTAGGAGGATTACGTAGGTGTAGCAAAAGAATTATTGGTGTAGCATCCGCTACAACTCCAAAGATCGAAGGAAGTAAGAACCTAGGATACCCTGACATTGTTATCTGTATCTTTTAGATCCCCCCTCTTTATCACTGGTTGAACTTAATGTTATTCGATGTCACAGTTAAAAATTGTAAACTTATTTAATTACTGTGGATAATAAAAAAAAGGACTTTTTCTCCTTGGTCTACTCTGGGTACTATCTAGGTATCTTGTAAGCTCATTATTATTTGTTGTATTCGACCCGTAAGAATAAGTGCATTAAGTGTAAAAAGCTGAGCCTCTTGTGCTCTTAGATAGAATCTAAAATTCAAATTTGAAATCGCTTTTCAAATTAGACTTGAGAAACAGTGCTTTCGTATTGGTCGAAAGAAAAGATCTTGAAATGATTGATTGATGGAAAAAAGTTACTATTTATTTGTTAATTAGTCTACCAAAACTGGAATACTTTAATGGAAGGGATATAACGAATTCTGGGATTAGATGCTGAAATGATCTCATATCTAACACTGAAAGTGAACGGTGTTTTCTTATCTTTAATATACGGGGACGATAAAAGGCGTCTGTTTGGTTCGGTCAGCTCGAAAACCAAATAGATAATACATAACAGTTAATTATTAAAGCGGTTAATCAATTACCTTATTTCACTTAAGTCAAGATGCGATAGGTAGGCGATTTCAGTTAGTTTAAATTACTCAGAAATCTTTGACTTGGAGGAGTTTGCTGATTAATAAGTTGATAAAGGGTAAGAAATATGTATGCCATTTTTGCATTAGCCCGATGGCGGCACTGAAGTAATGTGATAAAGAGTACAATCTCCCTAACGGAAATTGAGGGGAGTGAGGTTTATTTAGTTGTGGCATATATTACAAATCCACTAATCAGTAAGAAGGGACGTAGCTTTGATATGTAGGAAGGCTGTAGTAACTTGATCATTTATTAAACCAAGACTGTGAGGTCCTTTGGAGCAAATCCCCTAATAGGAACATCTAATTCTAATAGACATATATGTGAAATATTGTTAAATTTTTAATTACATCCCTTGTCCAAGAGGGGTATCTGCCTAGTTACACAGTAAGCAGAGAGAAAAAATGTTTAATAAGCCCGAAGTGCATTAGAAGCAGACTTGAAACCTTGCTGGACAAAAATGAAGCAAATGTTTACATGCTCGAACCAATGAGGAAGCTGAACTGGGAGCTCATAGTAAGCACTGGCTTGATCAGGCTATGTAGTCATCGATCACTATCACTTATAGTGGAGCTAGGCAGGTGCCTACTCTTACCGTTTATGATCTTTATGATTCTTCGTCCTTATTCCCATCTTTCATATATCTTATAGACTCTGTTCCTCTTCATATTTACTGGCCTTCCTGCACGATTTTTCTTAAAATAAAGATCTACTTGGACCACGATTCCTACTCTTTGTCGATTAGTGACTTTATGAGCAATTGAAAGTATGAGAGACTGACGTTACCTTAACAAAATATGACAGATTGAGATGATTTGACAATGAAATGCTCCCATCAAGAATTGGGATAAGCGAAAATGAAGAAAAGTGTTAATTCATTTTATCGAGTATATGATCAAATTGAAGCGTAACTCTTAAACACGCTTATTAATTAATTTTGGTTTTAATTAATCCAGGACGAGATTTCATTCCCAATCCTTTATTAACCTTTCTTGGACTTCTAAATTATCTAATTCCTACTCTACCAATTATGCAATGATGTTATGCCCTATCTCCTTCATAATCTAACTAAATATGATTCATTACTGTACTTTGAATGACCTCTCGAAGTATATAAATGGACACTCCCTGGCCAACCAAAACACACTGTAGGTCTCCGTGTCATTCTTTCTCTATCTTCCTCTCTACCACTGCCATTTCACGCTACTCTGGGATATTTTGACATCAGAAAATTAAATTTAAGCACTATATTTGTTCCACTGACATAGTGGTTTTTTAGAAGGTCAAGACTGGTCGGTGTAAATCCAGCAATTAGAATGACCACTCATATTAATTCTGATTATCAGATGGCTAACTTCGACTTTTCTGATCAAAAGCTCGCTTCAGTGGTAATGCGTGATTTTCATGACGAGAAATTGGGAGACTTATTTCCAATTAGCAGTAAATCAGTCTGGTTCAAAGGTATGCGGATTGTTGAATAACAGGTAGATGTGGGTTGTTGCGGAATTGGACAGGTTTGCCTGTGTGCAACATATATTAGATCGGAGAGGTCACGCCTTTTTAGTATGCCAAATATGCCAATGGGATGGCTTAACCTCGTTACGAACGCCGTCTGTTTTTC
This sequence comes from Hymenolepis diminuta, assembly GCA_900708905.1. Taxonomy (NCBI): domain Eukaryota; kingdom Metazoa; phylum Platyhelminthes; class Cestoda; order Cyclophyllidea; family Hymenolepididae; genus Hymenolepis; species Hymenolepis diminuta. The sequence continues at coordinate 432,477 of CAADRB010000065.1, read as the reverse complement.
GTTTTGGATCACTTAGGTTGACCATGCACACGATAAATTTTGATTGTATGGAGGCCTTGACGACAATTGAATTCACATTCCAATTCCATTTGTGGTGTAAAGTGTGAAGATATTTCGAATAAATGTATTTTAATAATCGGAGACATCTTAATTACAAAGCTTCCGTCGAACTGGACTACCTCTAACAGTAGTGGTCGACAAATATTTTAGAGAACAATGCTCATATTACACTGGTTTCTAAAAGTTCACAATTTATACTTTACTCATTTTCTTTAGGTTAATTTGATACGTACTTTGTCAAGGGGGAAGAATAATATTAATTTGAGAAAAGTTATTAAATATTCCCCCTTGAGAAAGTGACATCTTCATTATTACTCATTTGGACACAATTTATAAAATTGGCTCCATTGTACATTTCAAGGTCATAATTTAAGTTCATTTAGTGTCAAACTGATTTGTGTGTTCCTCCTCTGATCTCTAATCTGCGAACTGGGATACTGGGCCGTATAGATCCTAAAATGTTTAAATCAACCCACTTGATTCAATAAATAGTTTAAATAATAAATAAAATGCAATAGATACACTAGGTATAGTCTTAACTCTTTAATTCGAAGATAAAGGGTATAAGTTAAATTTGCGGCGTTTTAATGCGTCAGGTTCCGAAAATTGATTGCATTTTATTAAAAGCACTAACTGACTCTACTCAAGTCTATCCTGTGTAAGAGTACATGAGCTCCTGTCAGAGTGCGCGGACAAATTAAATGGAAAAACGTTTGGCTATATTAATTAGTGTTTTTAATGTCATCGGAACAGGTGGAACAGGATGATGTATTTACTATATATATAAAGTTACAATAAAAACTAAGCTACTTTCTTCAAATTGAACGTAATAAGCTAAATTAGCACTAATCCCGTCTTTATAGCTTCTTTATGAGTCTGAGCAAGGTGGGTTCAGAGATATCCTTTAAAATAACTGATGACCTTTCTAAAGACAACCAAGATATATCAACCATTCTCTAAATCAGATGGCAAAGAGATGAGCTAGATCACGAATGTGTTGAGAAAGTGTACTATATAAACCAGGAAGGGGATTTGTTATGATCAGCCCTCCACTGTAGGATACCATAACCGATTCTTAGATTCCCTAAGAATTTGCATTAGTTACAAATGCAACCTAACAACATATGTTGTCGAAATTCCTACTCATTCGTCGAAACCAGATTTTCCTAGTACTCAGCTCTAACTTACCATTCCGAACCCAGTAAACGTGCGACATGCATTACGTTGACAAATTCACATTCGAAAGGGCTCAATGTTATTCCACTCTTGCCGACAACAAGCGAGTCAGCCATCTCTATTCTCAATAAACTCTTGATGTCCCAAAAACGCTCGATATGGCCCCAAGTACACAGTCTGACTCTACATTTTGCCAAATTTTGATCCGTTCGATCGATTATTTGCCTAAGGAGATCTCTCTCCGTGTTAGGACAATCGCCCGCAGCAGAATTTAGAGGTCAGAATTTGAGGACAGCGTGTGAAGAGATGGTGTTGTTGTTGTATGACCCGAGGCGCGCATATAGTGTAGGCGACCCTGTATATGTCCTCAACCATCCTTTAAGTCACCAATGGGCAACTGCCATAATCACCAAGGCGCGCGGCGGCAATATCTACGATGCGGAGACCGGAAAGGACACATGAGTTCGTCATCACAAACAACTCAGACCAGGAGGGTTGGATTTGGGGAATTGTGAAAGACATCATTTCTTAAGTAGTCTTGACGCCATTAATTATTTGTGTTCCATATCTTACAAGTCTCTCACTCCCGAACAGTCTGTGATCCCCGGATGTTGTGCAACGACACGAAGGAAACGACCAAGATATTATCTCCCATGTACTACCACGACTCGATGACATTTCTGTCGTCTCTTCGAACGAATTTATTCACATTATGTTTGTAATGACGCTTAATATAAATCGACTTATCGATGCGAACATGGATGCCTTATTTTGATATGGTGGTTTGGATTGTTTTGTATTGTGGTGCTGTCGGGTTGTCAGGAAATCTAAGAGTTGGTTATGGTATCCTACGGAGGAGAGCTTAACAGATTGTGATTATCCGGAGGGATTAAAGTACACTGGGAGAGTCGACTGTTTTACATCCTGATGAGCAATCAATAAAAAATCATCCTCTGAAAATTGAGGAAGCAGAGAGCTACGGGGCAGCAAATGTGGGTACTCAAGGGCTTCAGATTAGGCGTTGTAAAATTTATCGGAATTCAGTATAGCACAAGTAGGAAAGGCGAAAGAATGCTTACATTAGGAGAGAGCAAAAGTGAGGGTTGTCCAAAGGCTGATTAGTTGCAACTGAGCATTCAGAATTTCGAGTTAGAGTTAAAGAAGAAAGAAAGAAGTACTATACAAATGCGGGTACTTAAAAATGAGAATAATTATATAAATCATAAATGATCGTTGGATGATCAGCCATTCCTCAAAATTTATTGTCTATTTATATATATAAATATATTATTAAAACCAAAAAGGAATATGATTTCAACCCAATTTCTTTATTAGTATTTACTTCAAGATTCATTGCCTTACTTCACATTACCTACACATTTTTACTAATGAAAAATAATTCACTATTATTAAGCGGTTTAGATCAATTAGTAGTTTTCGCTGCCGGCTTCATTTAAATTATATAATGGAACTTATTTTGAACTGAAGGTGGAAACCCGGGAAATTTGTATTATTTAAATAAGATTATATCAGAAATATGGAGAAGACAGTAGTGAAAGAATCCAAAAACTTTTTAGTAATTTGTCTAAAACTTTATAGGAATGAGATTCTTCTTTGTAGTTATGATGTTTGATAGCCCCATTACGCCGGCGGATGACACATTTCATCCTGAGTAGTACGTATCACATTTTGATAAGAGTCGGCCTATGTAAATTGCCCATTCCGAGACAAAACACAGACTCCGCGACCTTGACCTGTATTTGTCACATCTAGCAAATATAAACTCCAAAACGGCAAAAGCCCAGACCAGCTCAGAATATACTCTAAATCGAATATCGTCTCGGGGGAATAGTCCAACTCAGGTACCTAAGAACTTTTATCGATCTGTTGTGACCTAATCTAAATTGGTCTTTTATTAATCTGTATGACGCTCCAGTGTGGTAATGAGGTAAACTGAGATAAGACAATCGCTAGGACGCTCTAATGAAGATGTCGTCCCACCCAATGTACTGGTAACTTATTCCTTTTGTAATAACGTGAAGACGGATCTATCGGGGTCACATCAATCGATTAGAAGGAATAAGTCAAGTCACCCATATCGCCAGATCAGTTCGGTGGCAGGCAAGCCACTCCGGTTTATTAATCAGTAAGTTAGGTTTATATACAAAACATTTCTTTATTAGGCGTCAGTCATGTCTCGCTGTTGGTGTCTCGACGTGATGATCGATATCTGTTTAGGTATCTATGTACAAACATTCAAACACACAGCGGGACCACCTGTGGACACTATAATTGAGATCTTATCGCCAGTCAATCATTTTTAATCGTCATGTGTTGATAGACATCTGCTGGCTATAGCACCTTTCATTCTCCTATAACCCTCTCTGACCACTTATCTTGTTCAAAGTTGTATATAAAGCATACCTTTTCATTTCGAAACGAGCGATCTACTCAGTAAACATCCTCCCACTGTGTGCGGTAATTATCGTATTAAAGCATTAGATTGATATCTCAGAGAATATCCAAACGCAGACATCAATTCTGTAAAACACTTTTAAATATGCATTTTTATGGCAAAATGCTCTAACGTAGAGTTTCTACATAAGTGCTCATGTTGCATGAAAATATTTAAATTGATGGCAGGAATCTCTGTCAGACAAAATGTACTCTTTCCGTCGGGGTCCGACCCAAACTAGACTTTTAAATCTTTAATGCTTAAATATCTTTAGTAGCTCAGCATTTGCTAAACCTTCAAGACTCATTACGACAATCAGATTTCATTTTCTTGATCAGCGAGATTTAAACATGTAGGCAATTATACTCAAATGTCATTTAAGAGAGAGAGCAGCTTTTAAGGATGTAATTACACAAAAAAGTTTTTGTTGAATTAAACATTTATCAATCGAGAGCAAATACTTTTTTCGTTGGGCCCCAATACTATTTTTTTACAAATTTAATGGTTTGCACGTAATTAGTAACCCAGCTTTTGCTGAAATCGAAATTTAAACGAAAATATAATCCATTTAAAATTTATTTGCATAACATGATTTTATTACCTCATGGAACTTCACTTTCATGCTCATGTTCTTATCGCACATCAACATCTCTATAGATCCATCTACAAATGAATTAATCGCAGGTGCTTTAACCCAATTACATTTCTCCCAAAAACAACTTAACGGCGTGATTGATGATTTATCCATTCTAACAAAACGCTTTTAATTTGCTTAGAATTAGAATAGATATCTAAACATCCAGTTTTAAGTTAATAAATAGGAAATAGCATCCAATAAAAATAGAATGCGAACGTTTTAAACTGACTACTTTTGATAAATAATATGATTTTTGCAGTCCATAAAAAGTTCAATGACAGATTAAGAGAAAATTACATGAATAATTAAAGTTTGTATTTGTATGATTAATTAAACTCTTTTAGTATTTTATTAAATTATATTATTAAATGACATTTTGAGGTCGTCTAAATTGTTTTAATGTTTCTTGGGAAGGCGCTTAATTGCAGTTGTCCTCACATGCCCGTATGATGGGTACTTTCCATAAAAGTGAAAATACATTTCACGTAAGATACAAGTTTGGTTCTTATTTAATTTCTTAGTTTTTGAAATATAAAGAACAAATTAAGCAAAAAGTTCGAATTTCTAGTCGTCGGAACGATTTCACAGATGACGTAATAAAAATTCAGTAAAGTTAATTTTTTAGGACACTTTGGACAGCTATTTTGCTTTAACATTGGAGAATTGGACACATCTCAATAAAAGTTGCGTATTTGGTATGATTATTTTGTTCAGATCTATTTTTAGCTGAATTTCGAAAGCTTATCGCCCCATATGTGCTCAGTCTAAAGCTAGTTATTCTGCACAAAGATGAAATCCTCATTCATTTGCGTGATTTTCTTCTTACCAGCGATGAATTATCGGCAGGGCCAATCTTAGAGTATGTTTTTCATAATAATTATTTTCCTAGTTTATTGAGTGCTTTGTCGTGCGACCTGCGAGATGATTTTTATCCTTATTTCGGAGAGTTTTTCGAAATCATTAAGAACATTATCGTTAAAGATAATCAGGAAGCCGAAGTCCTAAATTTTGCTTTCAACTGTCTTTCGCACCTGATATACTTCCTCCATCGTTTTATCTCTAAGGACATTAACAACTTTCTGCAGTTGTATGTTCCCCTCTTGACACACAAAAAGGAATATATTCGTTCTTTTTCTGCTCAGTCTATGGCATTTGTGATGCGAAAAATTCCCACTAAGAAGCTTTTTAGTCTGCTATGGAAATTAAACGAGGAACAGGAATTGATTACATATAATTCTTGTGGAACCATCCTTGCGGAAATTTTGAGCTCTCCTGATGGAAGCTTTCACTCATCGTCAGTTGAGGTAATAGGAAATATCTTCTCTAATTCCTGACTCTTATAGATTTTTCAAGTTCTCTTTGCTCTGATAACTGGAACTACCCTACTCGAGGGCCTGCAATCAAGTCAGTCCCTCATTGAAATGCAGAAAAGCAATGAAATTGCTCTGTTCTTCAAGAATATTCTCATTTCATCGCTGCAAATTCTGGGAAATAGGAAATTAAATGCTGAAGCTCTCTTTACTATATGCAAATTGGCTTTCTCCTATTTCGCCGATATTTCGGAATCAAGGATTTTAATCCTGGTGTCCTGTTGTGATGAGCTCATCGATTTGATGCAAAGCAAACATTATCTGCATCAGTACGAAACCAATATTGAGAAGTGCCTTCTGGAAAGTTTTTCGAAGCATCCAAAAATTCAGTTAGCTGAACTTAATGTCAAATTTGTAGGTCTTGCATCCAGTCATTTCAACCCATCTCGATTAGTGAGATTGGTTTTGATTGGATCGAAATTCACCCCAGCTCAACAGATATCTCTTATGCAACCCATGATTCGATATAGAGCTTTCGAGAAAGATTTCACACAAATCTTATCTGACCTTATTCTCCAACGTGACACGAATACACCTATTGATGATGCTACGTTAATCTTCCTTTCGAAATTGGTTCTTATTCGTCAACCGCCCTCCTTGCAAGCCAAATCATCTAGCCCTCTGATATGCCTTTCATTGGCTTCGGGATATCATACTCCTGAAGTTCTACAGAAGAGTGTTAATTGGATTATCCAACCACTGTCCGATTCACAAACTGTTGTAAATAGAAAGCTATATGCCTCCATTATACTTCCTCATCTAAGGTATGTTGAACATTGTTCTTTATTAATGATTTCTTCCTTTAGTCCTCTATCGGTTGATAAAGTCAGACCGATTATTACTAGAGAGATTCAGTCAACATTCAGCCATCTAAAAGAATTGGATTCAAACACTGAAGATTTTATTAAATCAGCATTATATTTGTGCAGCTTGTACGAGGCTCTCTTTTCTTTTGATGATTCCATAACCGAAGTTTTTATAGACGTTGCTTTTCTACAAGAAACAGCTTTGTAAGTTAGGATCTATATCACTTGTTACTGTATATCTGATTTCGAACATGGTTTGTTTTTCGAGTGTAGATCCAAGAGATACGACAATTTGGAGCTGTGTGCCATTCTGCTTCGTGTTATTGATATAGTTGGACAGAAAATTGAGCTCAATGGGATCAAGGCCGATATTATAATTCCAATACTCCTGTCACCCAGCCATACGGTAAGACGATTTGATATTGTCTGTTTTAATGATTCGTGATGATAATCACGGAAGGGTTTTTCATAATGTTTTCGAACTGATTAAAGTAAATAAGGAAAAATGCAGATAGATTTCTCATTGAATGAGTGAAAGTATTACGAATATTGTTCGCGTTCAAGCAAATCAATGTTGAATATTCTGTTTTATTATTTTTTATATATTGATTGTGTTTAATTCATTTACGCGCGCTCGTGGCGTAGTGGTCAACATGCAGGTTTGTCAAGTCAGGGATCACGAAAGTAATGCGTGTCGGTGCACATTCAGTAATGTGTATAACTAGCCTCAATGATTAATTTTGGTCGAGTTTCTCACAAGAGCGACTGTAGAATGTTTTTCCTATACTAAGGTCAAGTATTGTCAGCACTTTTCTTAATGGGCAGTTTTTGGTTAACCCGGAACATCACTGTATTCAAAATTCTTGAATAAATATTTGACTGATGGTGTTGTTGTGATAGAGGACTTCCCCTACTCTGGTTATCGGGGTAGATCGCGTCTTTTAAGTTATTATTAATTTTTTTTAGCGCAGGAATCAATATGCATGACCTCTGCAATGTCAGAGGTTATTCATCGTTTATTGTTAAAATTATCAAGATTATGGTTTAAAAATGCAAGTTTTCAATTAAAGAGGTGTCTAATTACTTCCGCTCAAATAAGAGGTATAGACCACCACAGCTATAAGAGTGACAACTGACACTTTTAGCCCTCCGCTATACATACGCGTACTGGCTTATTTTCGAGTTTCTCACTAGGGAGATTTAATGATGCTTCATGAGTATTGCAAAATGCCGTCCTTAATGGCTTAAGAGTTATGAATGATGTTAATACTTATAATTTTAAACCTTTTCTTTATGGCTTCCTTTACAGGTCCGTGTCCACGCACTGCGCATAATGCGCTCGGCTGTACCTCGATTGCTGTCTTCTGGTGACAAAGCCGAAGAACTCTCGATGGTGATTGCTGCTTTAGATCGTTGTCTGGAAGCAGAAAACTCCAAACAGTCTCCCACGGCTCTTCGTGGATTCCTTCTCATTGTTCTCCACATGCACTGTGGCCGAAAAGACATCTTTGGCTCATTGTGGGCTGCCAAAGTAAGTGGACTAATATTCATTCAAAGATTAACGCTTGATCGAGATTGACTTTCGACTGAGTTATTTATTTTATTCGTAGTTTAATTGCATCATTCGTATTGTTCGTATCTGCCCTAGATTAAACTTTCATATTTTTTGTAGGTAGTTTCTAGTATCTGTTCGAAAGCTTTAATATAGCCGAGTTAGCTATTGGACAGAGACGTAAACTTCTTCGTCAAATATGGGATTTTCCAAAGCATCTCATTGTTTTTCTTCACAAGTGTGAACTGGTAGATGTTTAAGTCTGCTATTCTCAGAACCCCTAGTACTGTTGTTTGGAGATCATGACCATTCAATTAGTCTATTCTTTGTGAATTAAAATGAACTTCAAAATGAAAGATCTTTACATTTTCGCTTATGGAGTATTAATAAATCTGCACTTCTGTTAAAGACTACGTTGTCGATACTCATCGGTAACCCCCTATTGATGTGGGCGATTAAGCGCTCTTTTTAACTTTAGTCATCTAGAGTAAGGGAAAGGGATTAGACTGTGAGTTTCTCATAATGTCGATTCCGATGCCTTCCCTTTGTACAAGTCAGGTGTTATTAACAATTTCCTTAGAATGGGCTTGGACTTATGAATTTCTGAATAAATATTCCGATCTTTAAGTCATAAGACCACTTGGACATCCAGATTTACGATATATTTTTGGTCTTCTCATTAGTACCTCTAGTTCTATAATACATTTTTCTCTCAACACAAATGTATCCATTTAAAGTATACTGTGAAGTGTTGTAGTTTGTAGGTATCCAACCCTATATTGATTTGTTTTCTTTCTGCTTATAGATATCCCTCTATCAACTTCTTGGTCTCTTGCATGTAAACCTTACGCCCTCCTGGACAGGAATTATTGCAGCAATCGGCAGCTACGCTAATCCCATTTTCTACAGTGAAGCTGCGGACTCGGCCATCCAGCCCGACGCTTTGCCACATAACGACGGTCGCAATCGGAAGCGCCGCAAATCAAAGGGAGTGAAAGGGGCCCTTAGAGAGCGTTCGCGTTCTCCTTTACCTAACACGGAACCGATGGATGATGAGGACCTTGCGGAGAAGAAGAAGTTTACTGAACTTCACGAATCCTGGAAGGCTGAATGTCGCCAACTTTTCTGGAATATTCTGGTTGAAGAAGGCCTCATAACACGTCATTTTGCTGATGAAGAGAAAGAGGGTAAAAATCAAGGAGCAATATGTGACTTTGACTCCGTCTCTGTAACTGAATGCTTCTTGAATCTACTCACGGTGGTTCCAGATAATGAGGTGATTTCACCCACTTCAATTTATTCTGGAGGTTTTGCACCCATGGAACTGTCTCCTAGACGACAAGTGGATTGGAAAAGTTATCGATTGAATCTATGGAAAAGTATCACTCCCAAGGGCGTCGGAAGTCGTATCCATCAACTTGTTGATCTCTTCATGACTTTCGTCAAGTTAGTGTTTACTTTTTTCTTTAATTAAAATAGTATAAACAGTGACATTAATGTCTTGTTCTTTCTTGTTTCTAGTAATGAATTTTATCAATCGCCAAGCAAGGAAAATGAGAGCGTCTTAATTTGTGCCCTTGAGCTGTTTTCGCTTATTCCAAATATTCGATCGGTTAGAAAATCTAACGCGTTTGAAAAGATTCTATTGAGGGTATGTGGATTCTCTGAAGGTAGAAATGTTAAATAGGATTTTATTTGAGTTGATTTGAATTTTCTTTGACTCTTAGCTCTTGACGAACAAAAGACCCAGTGTTCAAAAGGCTGCGTTCGGATGTTGGTTGAATTTTGAACCTTCGGGTCTGGGACCCTATAAGTAGGTTATGTGTTAGACCTTAATTATTAATATTATTTCTACACGTTGCAAAACAGAAATTGAAACTTTAAATCTTGTAATAACTTCTAAACTAAGAGAACACAATGATTGTACCGCTAAGGAGGAGAGTCAGGATAGTTAATCCATGAACCCAAATGAGTTCAGCATCGTTCGTATTTTGAATTCACCGGTTCAAGATCTGAACCTCCGACATTTGAGTTTGTGTTCGAAGTCATTTATCGACTTAACTGATTTGGTCACGCCATTTTTGATTCCTTAGTCCATCTTCGGATATACAGGAACATCTAGTTGATAATACCTAATATTTTAATAACTTGTATTCTTATATATATATGAAGTAATGTGTGTTAATGCACCTCTGGTTCCTTCAATTATTAATTGTTTAATTAAGTTTTCTGAAGGCCAAAGCTAACCAAAAATTTTAGAAATTTCAATGTAACATTTACTGAGTATAGTGGAAAGCGAAATTTATAGTTTTCTATTAAGAAGGTAGCTATTTCTACGCAGCTCATGCTAGCATTGATGTTTCCTCTTATCGTGAAATATTTGAGACCGTTCTATCCGATTACAATTAAATCTAAAGGAGATTTTGTCAAAAGTACAGAGGATGCATGTTTCCAAGAGCGTTGCAGATAATTTTTATTTTTTCCTAAATCTGCATTTTACTGGCCAGTTTTACTTTATATGATAGCACAAGAAGACAATCATGGGACTAACAAATTTCGAAACTCATCGTTAAAGTTACAGAAATGTTAGTACGGTTTATCTAGGACTGTTTTGCTATTATCGATCATCTACTCTTTTTATGACCATTTTAGGGAACATTTTGAAAAGATTCTCAACTTAAATTCCTTCCGAGACGCCGTTCGTGTCTTCAAACTAGATAGTACTGTGGTTGCCGAACATCGTGCAGCTGTAGCACGTGTTCTCATCAGGTCAGTTCATTCGAAATACTTACTACTTACAAATATTAAGTAGCACTATCAATTTATCTTCTGTCACAATTTTCAAATTTAGAATTCTCTACGGTCGCTTGCATCTTTCCAAGGAAAATCTCGCTTCAGCCGTTTTCACTAACCTTGCTGGATGCTCGGACGATGAGTTGGCTCTTCTCCTATCCCTCATTGTGGATTCATTCTTCTCCGCCCTAGGAATCCCTGATCGGGCGCAGGATGATATGTCTTTCGCTGATATTAAGGCAGCTGCTAGACCGAATTGGAGCCGTTTACAAGCGTAAGTTTGCGTAATCCCTATCAGATGTTCATAATTATTTGTCGGTTTGCTTACAAAGTTGGTCTGCATATTATCTTTTAGTGCATATTTTTAAGGGGTTTATTAAATTAGTGCCTCAGCCAACCAGAGGTCAGATATGAATGCTATAGAGCGTTTATTGATGTTAATGAACTGTGTTAGTAGTATCGATTCTTCATGCTGGTATTAGTGCCAGTCTTCTATATTGTAATGAGAGGCTAATAACATCAGTGATGGCATATGAAGATTTACTAACGTATCATGGTATAATTGCATGGTAAAGTAATGCGCAGATATTGTTGCATGACTGCAGGCAAGTAATGCTTCAGAATTCAATACGTAAAGTCTGGGCTTTATTCTCAAGTAGTTGTTCACTATTGAACTTAAAGTTGGGTCAATTTTTCATAACAACCGCCTTTGTTAAATTTTGATGGCTCTATTTCCACATAGTGGCTCTACAAAAGCATTATTTGATACTATCAGACACCCTAAGTATCATGTTGAAAAGGCTCTTTCGAGGATAGGAAAGTGGTGAAGATATTGTAGATTGCACCATCAACGTTATATTTTGAACGTAGTGAAGTATCTTGCTGTTTTCACTTTTTCTACCTACCTAAGTTGTGATTATCTAAGTGCTTATCATTATTTCCATTTCTTTTAGGACCTGTGGTGTGAATCAGTTCTGAAATGCTAGAGAGTATAGTATGTGAAATTTGAATTTTAAAATCAATAACCGATTCAGAGTTGAAACCACTTAAGATTATTTATCTGAATTATCTGTTGGACCGGTTGAGCAATCTTCTCTTTGTTCCTAGTCCCTTCATTTAAGGATGAAATCCGATCGGATTGTTTACTTAACAGCCAATTATTAACATTTAAGGTATCAGAAACGGAACACTTGAGTTATTTAGTATCCGCTTTATTTATTTGAAGTTTATCTCTTTAATTTTCTTCTTTTTTCTGCGTACATTCACAGTTAGGATTCGTATATTTCCTCTTTCTTATTGCCATCTCTGAGGCCGATGTTCAACACTAGAAAAATATTATTATTTTTATCTTGGTAGGACTATAATTTGCATACTTTTTGAATGTATCTCTTCTTCCCAAGTTCCTTATCATTGTCTGGTAGTTAAAACTAAATCTTAGTATGTATTACCTGACTTAAAAGAATACAATGGGTCCTATCCTCTCCAGTTGTCGCTTGACCATAAAGATGGTACAGGTTACAGAGTCGTTTGTTCTCCCAGCAGTAATAACCAACCATTACAAATTAAAGTATCTTAATTCGTCTCCGTGAATCAAAATTTTCTTGAGAAGCTAATCCATGTCGTACTTACTTAACTTTCCCGTTTTGCTTCTTTCAGAATTTGCGACGTTGTGAATCAGCTTATATCCTACATGGGCCATCGATTGGGGGGCATTAAACGCGCAAATATAGATTGCGGCGATGATGAAGATATGAGTCTGGAAGCCCTGGACGCTGCGGCCCATACACCGACTCTGTTTAGAATCGCCATTCTGATGATTTCTGCAGCCTCCTTGGGCAAGGAGGCAAAAAATGCCAAAATGGAGGGTGATGAGACGCTGGTGAGATTTACTTTTTGTGTTAATTCACGTCGGTGGGATAGATAAGATGAAAATTTTAACTTACTGGGAACTCGCTTAATAATTCCAATAAGACTTTTTGCCTAGATCACATTTTAGTACATTGTTTTAATGACAACCGTTTGGATAGATAAACGAGGTACACCTGACAACATCTGAGAGTCAGTAATACCAAAGTGAGTTTATCTTGTGGTCGGGTGCTGAGAGTCTAGATATCACAGACATAAAAAGGTGTAAAGTGCATAAGAATTTTTATATAATTATTGCCGAATGTTTTAGCCATGATAGACCGGTCCAACCAAGGACTTATTTGACATCTTGATTGAATTACCTTAGCTACGACTTTGGGTAAGTTTTCTTTCTGGCTCCAATTGGTATCTGATGTCTCAAATAAGTTTTAGGGCCAAGGAACTGGGGAGACTTTTCATAGCAGTCCAAAAATGGAGTCTACTTTGTTGAAACTTAAACTTAGGATTTTCAGTTGAATTCGCTGAGCTATTTCGTCATATGTCTCGGCTCTGCGACAGCATAATTCTAAGATTGGCTTTCTAGCAGTGCTTAAAGTAGCCTTAATTCTATTGCTATCAGACGCCCTTAGTAATATTGTGGAAAGATCTTAATAAGCCTTACTTTTATTTTGATTTGCTAAATAATTTTCTGTTTCTTTGGAAATAGGATTTTGTTTAGATACGTAAAGAATGCGTTGAGTACCTGGGACCTACAGGTTAAGATTGCGCAAGGACAAGTTTCTCAAAAATACTTCGTTTAATGTTTTGTTTTCTTCTATATTCAGGAACATGTCAGAACCCCGCATTCAAAACAAGTTAAAGTAGTCCGCAAAACAGGTGTCTCCCTCCTCCTTCATCTTTGTTCCGCGCCCGGAATCAATCTCGACTCTTTCTGGACTCCGAAACGCATCTCCTGTGTCCAAAGCGAGGTTTTGGACATCAATCCTCTTACTACAGATGCTGTTGCGTCTCCTGGGCACATTGTACTCCGATTAGCTTCTGTTTGGAGCCGATCAGGTAGCCAGTATCTTGTTGGAGCCTTTTTCACTCCTGAGTTACTCAGCTCTTTAATTGAACTACTCCGACGAGAGAACTTATCTAAGCCCGTGGCCAAATTGATTGTTGAGATTGTTACGAATCTTGCATTCTCTGAAGGTAGGCTATTTGATCTCCTTTAAATATACATTAAAATTCTTCCATCTGCTTCATGATTTCTGCTCTTTGTTGTAGATGTTCAAGAAACTGGAAGAAGACTGCTGTATCCTTATCACGCTGGATTGATCGAGTATCTCTACAAACGATTCTTGAGTCTCAAGTCCCTGTCTACTTCACAGGCGAGGAAGATGCTCAATTCTAATCAGTCCGAGTGGTTACAGCAGGAATTCAAACTTCTTGGTTACCTTACTGTTCCTGTAAGTTTTTTTTAATCATTCTTTAAGGTTTTGTCTAGTTTTAATTTTAGTATTTAGAGGAAATGACAGATGGAAAAAGGTTTATATTACTCATTTAACTAGTGCAAGCAAAAGATAGCAGTTTTTAATCATGAGAAAACGGTAAAATAGCTCAATAAGTGGTGAAGGAGTGGCCATAGAGTAGAAGTAGAATTCAAAGCCAGGACTTTAAGAGCCTTACTTAATTCGGATTCTGGACTCATCTGATTGTTCTTTTTTGTTCAGTCTGCACAGTTTACTCCATCATGTTCAATAAATCTGACTCCTAGGTTCGTAAGTGATAGGTCGAGCTCACAATGTCAGGAGCTGATTAACTAGTTGATTGGTCATGATATTTCGATGAATCCGCTTACATCATAGTAGCAATTATATTTTTGTTATAATTCTTTCACTGATATAAGTAGGCTATGGTTGCTCAAACTCCATAGAGAGAGAGAGAGAGATGCCAAAAAAGGCAGGCTAAACCAGATCCGACTTGTCTAGACAATATCCTTCATTGTCGTAATTTAGAATTGAGTTTGACCGGTGAAGATTAAACCAATCATTGGTGGTTATTGGATATTGGACGATAAATGACGGTTGACCTCGTCAAGCCATGACCTGTCACGTTATGATGTGATAACGTGACATTGGGATTACACTTCCGGTGTATGGCAAAGCGATGTTTCACCTATCAGTATTGTCTTCATGCCTGTTTTTGTTCATAATTTATTTCGTTGTAAATTTTTAACGGTGATGGCCGCATTAAAAAATGGTTTAAAACCTCACTTCTTCGATCATAACTTGAAAGCCAATGAAAGTGATAAGAGGGTAATATAGAATATCTTGCTACTGACGCCGTAAATATACTAGAGCTATTTCATTATAACTTCCGAACTTCACCAAAAAAACAAGATATGGAGGGCAGATTTTAATGGAAAAGGTCCCCGAGAGGGGAAAAGCTGGACTGTGGTGTATGTCTACAGGTTGAGTATATAGTTCATTCAAATGGAGTGACATGAACAGATAGAGGAGTTTAGGACACCACTGGTGAGGGAACTGAGGCATATCTATGATCCTTCAAGGACCAATTAGGTGGTTTAATTGCTTTAATTAAAATTAACAACTTGGAAACACACTATATTTCTGCTGGTAATCTTGAGGTTACGGCAGAGAATTAAGCGCTCCAAGTTTCTCAAACGGCGCGTAGACGCATCCTTGACGTTATAATGTGGATCTTCGGCTAATAGTCACAATAATTAATCATCAGCATGCTGATAAGTTTTTTTTGTTCGTTTGTGCAGCATGAAGTGCCCACAGTCATCCTTTCCGCTAATCAAGCTAGCCGCCTATTGGTAGGTCTAATTCCTTTCCTCGTGAAAGCTCTTTCACGGCCTAGCAATTTCGGTGGTGGCAACACCCTCCTCTACGGTGCAGTTACTAAACGCGGTCGCAAAACTAAAGACGGTTTCAACGCAGCTGCCATAGCTCGTCCCAAGCCCCCTGTTTCTGAGGCAGCACTAGCTTCCATGGAAATCACTGAATCCGAAGTGCTGCGTGTTCTCTGTCGTCTTATTGAAATTACCTCAAATGTCGACCAACACCTTAGGTAAGATTACAAAATCCCTTCTACCTATTGCTTTTAGTAGGCACGTATTTTTACTTTCCTTATTTAACTTCAGCAAAGTACTTGAACTATTCTCCACTGTGGATTCTCGTATCTCCCGAGCGCTACTTTGTAGTGCTGCTGGTGCTGGAGCTATGCGTGTAGCTAATTCAATTAAGTCTTCAGTACCGGTTAATCAACAGCTGCTTAGCTGTCTTGGAAATATCTACTCTCTGAAGTCGATTCAAGGGGAATGCCTGTTTTCAACCGAAATTTTTAAGGCTTTGCTAGTGGTTAGGAACCAGCAAGTGGATCCAAGCTCCGTTTCTCCTGGAGCTGAATTTGAAAAGTGCATTATCTACAAACTCCTTTGCATGGTGAGCCACTTGAAGTTGATTTATTTAGTTCTCATCGATCTAAAAAGAGGGATTAATTGAGTAGTGTAGAAAAATACATAACTTTCAATATTATATTTCATAGGAGGGAAGTGGAGGGGAGGAGATGTGTAAAGACAGTCTTGAAATGTAAGGGGTCCCAGTTTCTATTGATGCTTCTTTGTCTCTTGTATCTTCTTTTTTAAGATATTGGAGAACTTTTAGGCTGATTTGAGTTTTTGAAGACAAATAGGTGAATAATACACAAAATCGGTTTCAACGAACGAGAATATGGATTCATCTGTCCTTTCTCACTTGTGCATTTCAAAAAATTGTACATCGGAAGTTAAACAAGTTCAAAGAATTACATCTTCAGAACCACAAATTCTCTACTGCTAATTGGGTATTCCACAGTGGTAAGGTGCTAAACTTGTAGCCTAGGATGTTCCAGAGGCCTTTTAATCACTAACCGCAGTGCACCTATATTTGGTAGAGATGGAATGTATTTATCCTGTAGGTATAATCGGGGCCTGTATTTCACTTGGTTTAGCCCAGACCATACAGGGTAGAAAAGTTCATTTGTTTGAAATATCGTCGCAAATTTAATGATTGACACCTCTGATGTGAGACCCTTTGTGAGAGACTTTTTTCAGTAGTAGTGTAATATCTTTACCTCTGGAAATAATTCCTTAATATCTGTATAGAAGTGTTTTTTTATCTGTAACACTAATCATGGACAAAGGTGCAATAATTTAGGATCTATCTAATGTGAAACTCTCATTCTGCTACCACT
This sequence comes from Hymenolepis diminuta, assembly GCA_900708905.1. Classification (NCBI taxonomy): domain Eukaryota; kingdom Metazoa; phylum Platyhelminthes; class Cestoda; order Cyclophyllidea; family Hymenolepididae; genus Hymenolepis; species Hymenolepis diminuta. Next base: position 415,520 of record CAADRB010000065.1, on the reverse strand, counting down.
TGGCTAACTACATTTAACTTAACTCTCCAATTTTCTGACTAAAATTGTTTTCATTTCTCCTTTTTAGCTCAACTCTTGGAGTAAAAGTCATTTGGACATGGTAGATGCATCACAACGAGAATCCGCTTTGAGTGCTCTGATGGAGCTCTGTAACCTTCCAATGGAGAATTACACCAAGGAGCATCGTCTCAATTACTTCATCAACCTGGCTGGCGCCCACTCAGCTCTCTACTCTCTTCAATCGGCTGAAATCCAGTTGAGAGACCTGGCTCTGGATTACCTCATCCGTTTGGCTGAAATCCTTGCTGAGGGACTTAAATGTAAACCAGGTAATGAAAGCGGTCTCACGAAAGAAGAGGCTAATACAAGAAAGAAGGTCTACACAAAACTAGTCAATGAAATCTTTGTTCAGGCTGTCTGGCCAGGTAAGAAACCGCACATACTGCTCGTAGTGTTGAGCAAAAGAAAGATAAGCACTATATAGGATTTGGATTTTGTTAAACCAAACTCTTTTCTTTCCTTTGAATAGGACTTGTTCGAGGAATTAAGCAATCTGCGGGTCCCAGACGTCTGCACTTTTTGCGTCTCCTGTCGGGACTTGTAAGAACACTTGGGTCCGCACATCCCTTCTTCGCTCCAATGGCTCTTCTGGCGGACTTCAGTACTTCAAGAGATGAGGATCAAAATCCCACCTGTTTCTATATTAACATCCAAAGTGGTACTGCGGGTCGCCAGCTCTATGCAATTCGTCGACTCACTCTCTTCCTTGCTAACCCTTTGACAATCGCCTCAAAGAAGGCCATTGCAGCTTGTACAGGTGGCGGAGGGGAAGAAGTATCAACTTCCAAATTCCCCATCCCAATCTCGCACCTTCGTGGTGTCCTCCTTCCCATTATTCTCTTCTTTCTGCGTCAAGAAGTAATGGCTGAGATATCTGGTAACGGAAGCCTGGGCCAAGAGTCGAGAAAACTGGTCTCTGCCTGCTTGGAGGCTGTTAGAGCTCTTTCCTCTCGACTTGATTGGAACTCCTACAGAGAGCTTCTCGCTTCCTCACTCTCTAATTTGGAATTGAAATCATTTTTAGCACTGAAATACACTCTAGCTATCTTAGACGCTTATCAACCCAGAGAGGAAGCCGTACCCTATATGCTTACTGTTGTCACCAAGCTTCAAAATCATATTGTCCCTCCGCAAAAGATGCATAATACCTCGGCTCCCACGGCATCGTTCACCTACCTTCGAACAAATGCTGTTGTTGCACTAGTGACCCTCCTAAAACGCCTTCCAAAAGGCCATTTGGATTCGAGGCTACATAATCTCATCCTCAAAGTTATTGATCTTCTTAGACCCGCTAAGAAACTTCCCTCACATGCCCGACAAGAAGCTGTAAAGGCGCTGTCTAAAGTTGCAATTATGATAGGACCCGGAAAAGCTCTGGATGGACTTTTCTCTAGTTTGGCTAGAGAACTCTCAAGAGGCTACACTGCAATGACAATCCGACTTTCAGCGCTGCATACAATTTTCAACGATTTTGCCGCTGCAGTGGACAGGGGGGATGTGAAAGTGGGTGGAAATCTGGACAATGTTTGTCATGTCCTGATGCGGCTATATCTAGATGAAGTCGCAGGTCAGTTAGCGGAAGAAATGGACTCAAGATGGGAGGCGTTCCATAAGGGATCTTCCACCGATGCAACAAGGTCTGGAAAAGTGCCTATTAGGGGTGATGGTGTAACACAAGGAGCCGATCTTCCAGAGGCGAATGGTGGACCTAAAGCTCCTGAAGGACTCCCCGCTTTAATGAGGTTCTGCTCCCCCCCTGTTTTGAGACGAATCTTCAAGGATCTTAGAACTGCAGCCGGCCTGGTAGCATCTGGTCGAATCATCTCAAATGAGAGTCTGCAACAGGGTGCAGAGGATTATGGCGGTATTAAATCAGACAACGAGCTAATCGGTATCTTGCGTTTCCGAAAGAGAGCTCTTGCTCGACTTCAGGCCGTGTTCAGTCGTATTCCCACTCGTCATGGTTTTCTTCATCCCAAAATGACGATTGAAGCTATCACTCTTGGTAGAATTGCTCTTGATTTGTTCGATATTAAGGAGAAATCTACCTCAACACCGAAGACTGGACAACAGCAGCTAAGTGGTAATCGAGGATTAGCCGCCCTCTACAGACCAGGGTGGAGTAAGGCTAGTACTTGTCTTCTAGAGAAGAGGCAAGATTGTCGATTAGTTTTACCAGAACCCAAATTGTCTACTCATAATTCGCACATCACTCAAACTGATAAGGCACATATCAACATGCTTGCTGCTTGTGGTTTACATTCAATCGTTGGGCTAATTAAACAGGGACGTCTAAAACCAGCAGTTAAATCGGAGGATACCCAGCTGCTCTCTGATTCCATTCCTGCAACTTTGAATACTCTTCTGACTTGTAATAGTTTGACTGTTCTGGCTGGAGCTGTGCGTTGTGTGAAGATTTTTATGCACTTGAAGCTACAAAGATTTGAGGAAAATCTCTCTCAAGTGGCTGGAGCTTTGTTTGGACTTGTTGACAAACATGCGGGTCTGCTGACCTCTCGCGTCACTGCAAAAGATGCGGCTGCACAATCTTTTGCCCACGGTCTCTTTGCCACCCTAGCCGCGCTCATCCAGCATCAAACGAATTACAACCTCACTAATCCTCAGCTGGCAACTCTGTTCACCACTATTGAAACAGAAGTCGTTGGCAACGCACCCACTTCACCAGTTCTCTCACTCCTTCTCGCTTTTCTATCTCGAAGATTGCGTGATCCTCATGCTGAAGACGATAATGAAGCCAATGGTCTCATTTCATTCAATTCAAATGATGATTTCGGTGCCAAGGATCGGGTTATTGATGACGGTTTGGTTGTGAGTAAGGTCACAGACAAGGACTTTTCTTTTGCGGGTGCTGGTGGTGGTCAGCGTTTATCGAATGTCATGCTGCGTATTCAGAGACTGGTGGTCTTATCTAGCAGTGAAATTGTGCGAAGAGATTGTAGACGATGTCTTCTTGCTTATCTCCTGAATTACCCACATCAAAGACGCTTTGTGGAGTCATTTATCCGGTTCTTACTGCGTCAGCTTGAGCATCAAAAAGAGGCTGGAAGGTCGTCGGTGACAGCTCTGCTCTCCATGATTGTATCAGAAATTCCGCAGACAGCTCTCACGCAAAATGGATTGGAGGAGACGATCCTGCTTGCTGTTTGCGCAGCAGTGGAAAGAGAATCTTCTCTGAGTGTCAGATTGTCACTTTATGGTCTGGTAAGATTGCTGTTTGCTAGGATTCCGGCGGATAAAGCTGTTGCACACTTTGAACAACACTTCTTGGCTTACCTCAAAGCTCCGATCGAAAGCAGAGCATCTGCCAGGATCCTTGGTCTTCAGGTATGTTAAACAGTCTCCTTTTTCCATCATATTAGTTTTCATTTATGAAAAATAGTGAATGAACGTAAATTTAGGGAAATCTGAGTTTAGAGCTAGACTCGCGATCATTCGTTCTTTGATTTTTCTGAAGACCCTATCGGATAATAACTGAAACGGTTTATTTGTTTTTCATTAATGAATATCAATCTGTTCTTTTTTAAAGTTAATTTTATTTGAAAAGCATCAGTGACACCGAGGATTCACCCTATTATGTGGATTTGATATTCCTTGTTGAAGGGAGTATGTGGTAGCAAGTTGTTGAAGTGACTATAGAGTTCTTGATGACCTATCACTCTTCTAACGTTTTGCGATCTTCACTACAACAGGATGAAGAGAAGATAAGGGGATCATTTTTTTAGTGCTTTATTGCGTACAGAGAAAGAGGGGGATTGTGTGAATGAGAGAGCGGGTTTACAGAGAGGGATTGAAGATGATCTAGTTGAGTCAGACTGACACCAGGTCGACAAGTTAGGTCAAACTGACTCAATGGGTTGACAGTGTTGAGTATCCGGTATTGGTACAAGTAAGGTTACTTAATCGCATATCTTGAGAAACACAGAGAAGTCTCAAATGGTTAAGCGAATTTTAAGATTGGGCTGACTCACGTGAAGAATTATTTGGTGAAATTACAAAAATATACGAGAAAATGTCCGTGAAGAAATGATATAATCTTGTTTGTTTTTCCCTTTCTAGATGGTCACCGTTGTGTTGGATGTCCAAGAGTGCCTTTCAATGGACAAATATCGTCAGATGCTGTTAACAATTCTCGGAAATGTTATCTTCCCCGATACACGCATGGAACTAACCAAACTTCGGTTAACACATGCCCACCTATTCAAGCATCCGGTCAAACAGAAGAACAAAGGAAGCCATTTCATCCCACCTCAAAACAGTAAGTTAATCTTCAGTTTGTACGCTGGTGCTCGTCTGTGAAATCAAAGGCCATGGTTCAAGGCCCACAGAGGTACACCAAGTGAACAGAATGTCTAATTAAGGGAGTGTCCGAATTCAGATTTCTCGTCAAGAAGGCTACGTGACACTTCCCTTCTACTAAAGATGAGCGTCGAATGGACTTGGGAGTTGTTAGAATTTCGCTAGCTTATTTTCTTACCAGTTGTTAAGCAGTTTTATTCGGTGAGTGAATGAGACGCTGTGACCCAATCTCCAAATTCTTTGAATAGGTTAAATCACTTATATGGCGGTGGTTGGGACGCCACCGTAATTTTTCGGATTAAATTAGCAAAGAAACACCATCATGTTCAATTGTTGGTCTCTGCATGAAAATTATGATTTTCGCATTTTCAAGTGTGTTTTATTTCGAGCATTGAAATTTTTGAACAGTTGGATTTTCGTTTGTTCGTTAACGTCTTCGTGTCTGTTCTTTGGATGGGTTCAGTGGAAATCGTTTTAGGAGTCACCAATGTACAGAAGATTGCTCACGTATACGCCATTAACTTCGAGATAATTTGGCTATCTGTTTTCGGCCTCTAGCCATATCACTTTGGTTTTTACTAATTTTCACTACAAGCAGACGGTTTGGAGAAGTAGGTTTGTTAGCTGAAGTCTTGGAAAGCGAAATAAGAATATTAAGGTGACTGTAGTTGTTTATGTGTGCTCGTAGTTGCGACGACGGAGTTTATGCTTAAAGAGGTAACAGTTGGAAATATCTTAGAACACTGGGGGTAAGATAAGAGGCTGAGGTAGTGATGATTGCTCAATGGTCACAAGTGGTCTGGTAAACGAGATCTTAATAAAACACTTGAGGAGACGGGGTGGGTAGATTTATCCAGCGTAAGGAAAATTTTTATCTCTATATTCTGAGGTTCAACTACTTTAGAGCTAGAAGAAATTAAATGGGATAGCTGGAGGTTCTATAAACCCTGTTAGTTACTAACGGTTGTAATTCGTCTATCGAAGAATCAATGTTTTGTTTTTAATTGTTAGCTACCAGCGGAGGAGATAACGGGGAAGATAATGGTTGGCTTGACGCAGAAGAATTAGATGTCTCACAGCACTTTCAGAACCGTCTCTACAGCGACGATGATGGTGATAACGATGGCGGCGAGGACTCCGACGAAGACATTTTCAGTGACCTTGAGAAAGAAGATGAGGAACCTACGAAGAGAAGCCAGGATGATGAGGATTCTGACAAAGATATTGATGTAGATGAGGAACTCATTAAACCCGAGCAAATCTCTGCAGAGGCCCTCAAGGTCGTCGAGTCCCGTATAAATTTTGGAAACTCAACAGAAACCACCCTTCCCACTTTTGCGCCAGCGAAATCTGCCCCAGAATTACATTTCGCATTTGTCAGCTGTGGCCTCGAACTGGGACTTCGATTAACTGATCGATTGCTAGATGATGTTGAACCGTCGGTTATAACATCAACTCACTGTACTCCAATTTGGAGGGCTCTGCTCAAAGTGGAACGTAAAAAGACTACCCCGAGAGAGGAGATGTTTGCCACCCTTCTGCAGACCAGTGAACAGATTGAGGATGAGAATTCATTGGAAAGATCAACTCTCCTAGCTCCTGTTGTTTCTGCCAGAGAATGGGCAGCTAGAGTGGCTAATCGTCTGATCAAGACAGAAATGACCAACCAGGGAGAGTTGATGACAACCCCCGAGTTCAAGTCTGCGTTCTTTAGTAAATCTAAATCGATTGTAGCCAGGGTAGGTATTAGTCTGTTTCTTATAATTATGCAGAGGTGAGATTTCGAGTAACAAATCAAAGGATTAATGACACTGAGTTTCTCACCGAATAATATCCAGGTTGCTCTCTTGAACATAACAGTACTAAAATAATGCGACATTTTGATCATGGGGATGCATTTAAATAAAGGAAACAGCAGATAAGTTTGATAAGATATGAAGCAGGGAAGTGGTCAAAAAGAACTGGGAAATGAAGTCAGGCCTTTAGAAGTTTCTTTTCATTTGAATTCTGGAGAATTTAATTTGTCCATATTCCCACATAGATTATGTCCACAATATTCAGAACTTGTTGACCGACTGATTTAATTCCGTGGTTGGTCATGCCACGGGTTGGCTTGCATCTTATCATAACCAAGTGCAGGTGGTTGAAACCGGCATCGACTTTTTAAAAGTTTGGCTGAGTTGAGTTCAATAAAGGGGAACTGAAATTATTAGTTTCGTTTTGTATCTCGGATAAGAGTTTCAGGATGTGATAAGTAGGAATTTCTTTTTACCTCAATCGATGATCGATAATTTATTCCTTGAGAACTTCCTTTCTGTAGATAGTTGAAGAGTTAAGTTCCATTCGAGCTTAAATGGGAAGACGATTGGGAGACCATTACAATGGACTCGTTTTCAAGAATGGAAGGCTTATAACCATTTATATTCTCATAGTCACCTATTTAACAAACCTTTGCCTTTGCCGATATCAAGCCACGCATGTTTATTGGATTGAGTGTGCTCATTCCTTCCTATTTTCACAATAACTTGTCATTATTGGCTAGTGTTTGCAGCCAGCACAAATTTAATCAACTTGGCTTTTCGCTTAAGGTTATTTCAGTGACTAATACAGCAATCTTGTTTCATCTTTTAGTTGACAGCGATTTTGAACGATTCTCTAAGTCAATTGGAAATGGACTCCGAGCAAATGTCCGAAGACTACTCTAATGCTGCAAGTTTCTAGATTTTCATCCTCTCCCCTTAATTCCAACATCAGTAATATAATGCATTTACATTCATTTATAGGTGCTGTCGAACCTGATCTGCCTTGGTCAATTCCTCAATGCTTTCGGAGCAATTAAACAAGTTCTCAAGATCTTCAGGACAGCTAACCGTTTGTCTTTAAACGAACTGAATAATCAAAAGTCATCATTCAGTCGTCGAATCATTGCCCTCAAATTAACTGTTGGTTTACTACTTAGGTTGCCCAAACCAAGTCATATAGAGATTGTCAGTCTCATGACGAGTAAAAAGAGAAAGTATGTTGAGGAGGAAAATGAGGAGGAGATGGCTAGTTCTACTAGCGCTAGTATCCTTTATCTTCGTTCTGCTCTGCGTCTACTAGCAAGAGAGTCCAAACAAAAGGAGAGGCTAGCCTTTATCGCTACAGCTAGCGTTGCTTTACCAGAGGAGGGTGTCAGTACTACTCAAGGCACCGATGGAGAATCATCGGCAATGGTTCGAAAGATTGCTTCTCGACTAGCTAAGGTTGATTCCAAGAGGGCGAAAGCTCGTAGGCGAAAGTCCCAAGCGAAGATTCGCCGGGCACTCTTCTCTGGAGAATTGACAGCACACGAGGCGGCCCAACGGCTTGCCAACATTTCGATGATTGAGATTTCTGCGGCGGATAATTTGATCAATCTCATCGAGTCGACGGACACGCGACTGGCAAAGGAACTGATGAATGGTGCGGCGGGAGGTATGTCGATGTTGTATGCTTGGTCCACGCGAGGGTTGGCGAGGAAACGAGAGAATATGAAGACAAAGAAGGCTGTCAGACTGGCGGTGGGCTTGAGACCAGCTGAGGAACCAGTGGAATCAACTATGCCGCCGCCAAGAAAGAAGGTGAAAAAAGCTGTGTAAATCTCCTTTCACTCCAGATTGTGTACTCATTTTTGCTTCAAATCCCTTTTGTGTGTATAAGGTATATATTTGAGTAAATTGATAAATAAATCTCTTCCCGTGTATTTTATTTTGCTCATGTTTATTAGGTAAGGGTTAAACTCGAGCCTGGAAATATTCTAAAGCAAACTTATTTTGTAACCATACAGCAAGTAGTCATCATTGGTCAGGAAAAGAGTGGCGCAACGCAAATCCCTCATCAAAAAGGCACCTCCGTTCCAGTTCTTTCCTCAATATGAGCGTTTGAAAATATTTGAGACTTCAAACGTTCCGAGGGAATTATTATAGGAATCAGACAATTTCAATTTATGTGGACAATAAGTACTCTTCATACATGAACACGAGATTGTGTGGTTTTTAATTTCGAGAAATATCTGAACAGCAGAGAGAATAATTTAACTCAAATTGAGTATGAAAGTGTCAAAGAAGAAATGAATTTATGAAATATTTACCCTCGAGTATATAAATATTTTCCATTATGCTGGTTTCCTCTTTTTATTGGAAACGAGGTTTAATTGCAAAATTGTTTATTCGAACTAATGAATAACCTTAGTGCACAGTTCGCCTGAGGTAACTGGATATCGCTAAATAGGGTTCTGGAATCTTAACATTAGTTCCCTCTTTCCTCTACCCCTAATTTGTGCATATTTTGGGATCGGTAGCTGGAGTGCTTGAAGTGATTGGCCCTACCGTAACCCCAAGCTTTGTAGGTAACCATCGTGTGGCCTTAAATGGATTATTTGTTATTAGCATAATAAGCTAATTTAGTGGTCCTTGAATGAGCATTGCAAAGGCTCAGCTTCCCCACGACGATGTCATGAGCCGTTCCATCTGTTCATGGTACTCATCCCCCCCCCCCTTGTCTATAACCGTCCCGTTACATTAGAAACACCCCACCTATGTCCTTACCCAAATGACTCATTTAAACTGCTTTTCATATCCACATACACATACACGCAAACATACGCTTGTCATTCGCACCTCCTACACTGTCTTCTAACTGTCTTCGTTCCTCATCTCTCTTACCCTCTTGAATCCTTTAATGCGGTTCATTCAATACATTTTGGTCTATTCAACTCTTGGTGTTCTGCTCCACAATTGCTGTCAGCCCTTACTCAAACATCTACAAATTGGTGACTGTTGTTGTTGCCGTTAGTTGCCAGCAGTTAGTTGTTACTCAAACCGCAACAACGCGATCTGGTTTAATCCATAAATAGATAAAGAAGAAGTTAATTTAATTTAATTTTCATAACAGTAATTAACTGTCATTTGAACTGAACCATTTATTGACCCTACTCTGACTTAATTACTTAATTAGTTATCTCAAACAAGTAAATGGCTTGCTGTTTACTGTTTAACACAACTGAAAAAAACTCCACAAAATGTTGCATTAAAAACGAAACTAATCGTATTTGACCGGCTGGAAGAAAAGTTTTCAAAATACAATGGGTAAAAGTTTAATCCGTAAAGAACATTAACTGAAGGACTTGTTGGTACGACTAAGTTTGGAAGTTCATAAAATAACCATTCCAATAAATTCTTTCTATAATTTAGCGAACAAGTTGATTCAGACATTGATTCTTAATACAAGCAAAACCAAATAATTACTTGAGGTCGTATTTACCCCAGGCACGTAGACAGTTTCTAATCCGAGACGCTATCTTTTACGTTTGCTTCGGATGCCTTTTATTAGAGCATATTGCATACTGTCTCAACAAATAGTCCAGAACACGGTAAAACGACGAAAACTGAAGTGGAAATCCTCTCTGTTAAGCACCAAGTCTTCAACTGGGAGATGAGATAATTGTGGAGTTAACAACGCTAATATGGCAGATTAAATCATGTGCGCTAGAACATTCTGGAAAGTACGGGTATGTAACCGGTCGGATAGAGAACAAGCGCGGCGTATGTGTAGAGGCCTCCTCAGCCAATCAGCAATGAAGATCCCTGCAGCCCAGCGCGGTTTTGTATTTAATGACTAAGTTTTTTCACAACGAAAAATTAAATGAGTGAGCAGTAAACACTCTCCACTCAACACCCTTCTTGGTTTAACCAGTAGGCATAGTCTAGCTAATTTTGAGAGCAAATTGATAATGGAGGACTCTGATAGAGGCTATTTGGGCTGCTTAGGAGGATTACTTAGGTATTGCAAAAAGACTTACTGGTGTAGCATCCGCTGCATAATGTTTAAAAATTACGTTATTAGCTAATTCAAACAAATACGTAACATTTTAAAATGATTAACGATAACACGTATAAAGCATGTAAAAATTTAGAGTTTACTTTAATTTTATATTTAAGTATATTTATATTTGCTCTATATTTATTTATATTTTAATTTTAGTTAACAAATTTATTCATACTGTTGATCCAGTCGGTTTATCGAATATAAACACGGATAATATTGTTAAAATTAAACAACTAAAACTTTGCAGATATATTTTATTTTATATCACAGGAAAAAGCACCATAGTTCACGTAAAAATAAGGTAAAAGTGGATAAAAATAGCATAGTAATTTCATACAATCGAGAGACCTCCACTTTTTTGTCATTCTATTGTTTCGTTTTGTTTTGTAAAGTTGTTACAGCAATATTTCATTTGCCTGGCTCCCCTGATTTTCGACTTAAGCTCCATGCTTACAGTATTCAGAAATGAGTAAATAGTTCCTGAAAATTGAAATGCTAGCCATACCCCTCTTTCGTCCACCAAAGACAGCTTAATAGTAATAACTAATAACGAATTAATTCGAATTGTTAATCAATAGATACAGTCCAAAGTCCTGAGCGTATGATTGGTAGAATTTTTGTTTTATTATTGGCTAGGCTCAATCACTCCACAAGTGCCTAAAGTTTGACCTCAATTGCTGAAGAAAATATTGGCATAATGACAATAAAATCTAAATAAATTAATATTCTGTTTATTGATATTCAGGCTCATAAATCATAATGATTTCCACGGAAAGAAGTGCACTCTACTTTAAAATATTTTATATATTCTTTCGAATTATTACATTCATTTACTCATTTAAACTGACAGTCAATTAAAATAAAGAATGTTTCATAGCATCCTTCCTCGAACTGCTTCCGTCTAAAGGCCGTTCATAACCATGAGAGAAGATAGTGATAATATGAGGTCATATTAGTTTAGGAGGAATACTTCACGAATGATAGAAGGGAAACATTTTCCATAACAAACTCCACTCTTATTGTCTCTCTTAGTCTGGGTAGAAAAAGGAGATACTAATACGTTTTAAGTAGATATCTCCGAGATTTGCATGAAGTTGACGAACCCTGGGATCTGATTCAGGTCCCCTTTCAAAAATCATTGGCCAGTTTCTATCTGCATTCTTATCATAACCATTCTAAACCATGCTTGTGCTATCGCCTGCATCTACCTTAAAAATTCAGTTTCTTGGGCATATTTCCCTAAAGTAAGACTGAACAGATTAGGATTGATAAAACTGAATTGAATTAATAAGCCTGACTTACTGAGAATTCTACTCCCCTGGAAGACAAGGGCACCGTTATTCAACATATCAAAGGACATGATCTGACTTATTGCATAAACGTATTAATAAGTAGCATGCAAACTTTCATTTTCAATTTAAATTGAGATGAGGTATTTATCACCAATATAATGACCTTTTTATATAGACAGTTATGTAATTCAAACTAGTTTAGAAAATTAATTACGACAATAAGTAAAAAATTCAATAAATTTCAATAGAAATTGATCAATTATTGAAAATGCAACATTCTCCTGTTATATTACGATAATATTAATCAGTGAAAACTTGCTCCTTGCAGCGTTTAAAAGGAGCAATTTAAATAGTTGGTTATTTTAAACTTCTCCTTTATTTAAAACATGATGACTTAGTCTTTAGTCATTTAAATAATTATATCATAGACAAAATGCATTTTGAATCAGTTTTCTTGATTTAAAAATGAATTTTCCGGAATAATTAACTTCGAAACCATAATTTATTATTTTAAAGACCGAAATGATGCCAGAGAACGGCTGTCATAAATTTTATAGTTATGAAATTATCGTAATGGAACTGTCAGGAGGCCAAATCGATTATTTTGGTTGCATTCAAGAGGAATTCGCAAGCTTCATCTTTCATGCTCTATATTATCGATCATTAAATTCCCAGGATGTGTAAGACCACTTGAGGAAGAGCAATCGCTACGATTATTGGCTATCAAGGCAGCCAATCATTTGTCACATACCCATGCCTACATAGATATATCTTTTTTTTCACATAAGAACCGTTGTTTGAGAAATAAGTGGCCTGTTTTCTTTTTCTCTGAGTCTGGGTAGCTGCAGCTTTATTAAAGGACAAGTGGGAAGTTATTAAAGAAAATGATAATAAATTTCCAAAAAAATGTAAAATATTTAATTTGATTAAACGCTATTTTTACCTATTTTCAACAAGAACCTAAAAGTTGGATCACTTCTATACAATTCAATAAATATTTCCACTTTATATATAGGAAAACTTCCCACTGTAAATTTTAATTACGTTACTTAGTGAGTCAGTTAACCTTGAAAGTACACAAGTTTTTGCAATTGATGCATGAGAGTACAATTTGTATAAAATAATTGTTAGAAAATCAATTACAATATTTAGTAAGTAATTAAATAATAATTTTTTAATATGTTGCGAATCCACTATAATGGATATTTGCACATTTTACTCTCGTGTTTTTTCATGATTTTTCTCATGTAAGTATATTTTAAAGTTAAATAGTTCCTAAATGAGTAATTGTATTAAAATTTCAATTAAATACACCGTATTTGACACTTTCAATATTTTTTAATGGTTACATAATAATTACTTAATAAGAATTTCCTCTGCCGAATAAATTTTAGGGAAAAAGTTTGACGTACTTATAACATTGAATGTTTGCCATAAAAAAAGACCAATAGCTGTGTATCAAATGGAAGAAAAAGAATTTTTAATTTTAAACTTTTCTAATCCTTTTGATCATGTTTATTTAATTGATTTTATTTATTTCATTATAAATTAGTTCAATCCTATTTTGCACCACATTAGAACCCGAAATTCCGAAAAATGAATTCAATAACTCAAATGTTCTTCACCCCAAATTAATTAAAAGGAAATAATTCATTATAATGAATCTTATAGTTTTGATGCTGCTTTGTGCACTTGCTTTGTAGTTTCAAGTCTTGTAATATTTAGTGATGGAATATTAACTTTCAAACAGTTTCATTTGCGAAGAGATTTTAAATCGGCGAAAATATCACTGAATTGAAAAAAAATCTTAATTTTTTACTTTTACCAATTAGAATTGATAGATAGCATTAAATAGGTAATGTTTCAGTGAAAGCAACAAAGTTTACCACGAAATCTCGTCCTTTCTCGAAATGTTTCTCTCAAAAATCCTTCCTTTGACACTGTGAAAGGACTTGATGATTCTGTGCTTTTTAGTTTTGTATCAATTGAGATATATGCTTTAGAATAATCTGAGGCCGATTTTTATTTGTAATTAATATAATTAATCTCCATAAGAATTAATCAATTAAATATTTACCATAAGAGAAGTACAATAGGAAACGGTATTTTTAAGGCATAAATGCTTTTGAAAATGATAATAATATGAAATTTGTTCTGCAAATTCCTCCTGAAGATTTGAAAAACGCTTTCTTCTAAAAGTACAATATTTCATCAAATTATCCCCTTTTAATTGATAAATGATACTCTAATTTCGTTTCAAAGGCACTGGAAGATTAAACACTTCAAAGAATTTGTATCCCTCGTGAATTTTATGTGAAAAATAAAATGCGGAAAATTTGTTTAATTAAAAGCTTGCAGCTTCATTTGGTGTTTAATAAAAAGTAACATTTTATTAATAAGGTAGCGTACAATATGCAAATCGGATAAGCGAATGCACAGACAGGTGTGAGGAATTGAATTGGGAAAGGGTAGGGGAGTTTTTCCATGGGAATAGTGTTAACTAAATCTCTTCTCAGTTCGAAGAACATGTTTCACTGTTTCTTAAACAATCTTTTTAGAAGCTCGTACAAAATCTGATATCAACTCTGAGGGTGGCATTCTGAGACCTGTCATTGGACACTGGAGTTCATTGCTGATCATTGGGCCCGAGGAGTAGGTATCCTGTCGATAATGCAAGAGCATTGCTTTCTGTCCGACATGCATTCGGATGCAGTTGGCAGCTTCATATTTTCCCATTTTTGCTCGAATTCTCTTCAGTTAGAGATTTGCAGTAATAGAGACTGGAATTGATGCCGTTGATTGTTTCACTCTGACACCTCATTCAAACCAAAGTCTACCTTGGAGACTCGGACACTTTGCCTATGCCACGATTTTGTTTAAGCTTTCTTTTTAATTATCACTGGAATCTGATGACTCAAAAGAAGCTTTGAGATGAAAGATTTCGGAAGCCTTTTATAGCAGCCCAAAGGCGAAGTCTTCTTCGTTAAAGCTTGGTCGCGGGTTTTCCGAGAGCAATTTGCTGGGCTAGATCTTTAAATGTCATGGCTTTGCGGGAGTTTAATTCTTAAAAAAGCCTTCTCGTAGTATTAAGGAGAACTTTTAGCTTGTTGCTATCGGACGCCCTTAGTACTATTGTGCCATTAAAGATTATCTCTACTTGGATAAATGAAAACACCGTATTTTAAAAGAGTGTAACAAGGAACGATTATTTACATTTTCATGCAAGTAAGTTATAGCAAAGTGTGCCCCAGAAGCATAGCTCCTGAAGTCAATTATTAGGTGGTCATTTTCATTTCATTAAATTTCTACCTTTAACAGTTTCCCATGATATTTTCATATATTTATTGGCCGTTGTTTGAAGTTGGGTAGGGTCAGTTGATTATCAAAGCTAGACCATGAATAGCGACTAACAATAGATAAAAGCCTTCAAGAATCACAATGCCAAGAGTTGAGAGTAGATTAAAGTATGCTGTCCGACAACAATAGAAGTACGTGATAGATAGTTTGGGGGAACCTAGTGTCTGCACCGAGTGTATAGGAACCGGAGTGTAAAATAACACAAGGAGATTAGCTAGTTCATCGCAAGACGGTGGTGAATGTAGGTTGACAATTGATATGCAGAGATTTATTCCGAGATGAGTGAAATGCACTGATAACCTTCGGGTTACGCAAATATTCGAGATCTGTAAAAATGATCAAAACGGTTAAGTTGACACATGGTTCGAAAATACTTTTTGAGAAGCATGCAGAAAGTCAGCCTTCACTATCCTGAGTCAAAAATGCATTACCTTGTAGGGCTTACATTTTTTTCTCAAATATATTCCTTCATTGTGATAATTACTGAAAAAACGCCATAAACTTACAAGTGAATTTTCAGTTATTCCCTCAGTATAAATTTAGAAACCAATCCTTCAAGTGTAGTGATTAATTGGATTTTCAACTTACAAAAATTCACGGAGACAGAATCTTAAATTGATACACCCACAATTTTGCATCTCCAACGTCTGTGATCGAAATATATTGATAGAGTTCAAAATTTTCACCCAAAATTCAAAGTCTCCATTTTAGAGTCGGGAGTTTAGCCTCCTTGTTCACTGTGCAGCGTCTTAATAACTCTTGAACCATAAATTGGGAGCTATTCACAATTTAGCCTACTGTACTCTTATTCAGGAAGTTACCATTCAAACTTCAACTGTCATTTTAAAAAACAGAAAGCACTTGGTCCCTAATTTCGAGAAACAATGGTAACTATAGCGATAGAATTATATGAGAATTTTAAAGTCTCCGCTGCAACTACCACTATGTCACACCACTCTCATTCCATATTCATGTTATGTGGTGCTTACGGAATATTAATCAAAACGGAATATTATGAATGCATTCTACTACAGAACGGAAAGTGTTGAAGTAAGCGTAACAAGTTTATTTTTTGTTTAAATGATTTTACTTTTGAAATCTACTTCACTGTTGGTGCCAAATTTGCTCTAAAGTCCATTAAAATGTTACAATCACGACTGTAAATGGATGGGGACTGTTGGATTTGAGTTAATGTTCTGTTTCCTGGATATTTTAAATCCATTATAAAATAATGAACTTTTTCTTCATTTTGAACCTTCAAAATGGTAACATATTGTCTGGAGGCTTCAAATATAAACTTCAATAGGTTACAACTATTACTATTAATGGGACCATTGTCAAGATATCAAAGAATCCTAATTCATTTGATGGTTGTAGAATATTTGCAAAATGGGTATCTCACGTTCCAAGAGTGAAAGTTCACGATTCGCTCCTTAGATTGCATCGAATGCCTGTCTTCAGTGTTCAGTGCCTGTTGACTGATTTTCAGTCATGATGAGCCGGTCCTGCCATTTCATTGTTAATTTTATTTAATTTTTGAGAAGGCAAAGTGTTATTGATGATATTCAGAAGCTTATGGTTCTAACGTAGTAGAAATGAGATAGCTAAAAAGGTTGAGCTATCAGAGCTCCATAAGCTACATTTACTCAAAATGAGTGCGCCTCAGAACCTTTAAGCACATTAATTATATCAACTTACTTATGCACTTTACAATCATTTTATTTCTTATTTAATTAAATTAGTAACAAATTCGAAACTGTCTTGCCACCCCAATTACTCTTTGTCTGAGTTTGAAAGGGCAGAATATTCATACATTGTATTTAGTAGCTTACATAATTTTAACTCAGAAGAGTAGAAAAAGCAGAAATTCGAGGAAATCAAATTATTAAACATCGTAATTAAAATATAACTTAAATTTTAATTACAAATTGGGCAAGAAACACTGAAATGTACCAAGTTGGCAAGCGCTGATATCAAAAAATTTTCAACTCAAATATTTTTAAATTGTATTATTTAACGAATGTTAATTTTTATTTATATTTACAAATAACTGAGAAAACTGCGAATTTCTTGGACCGAAGTCCTTTCGATTCTCTTTCAAACAAAGGCTATAAATCCGTATATCTTTCGTGGCAAGGGCGACTTTCATTCAAAGACCGTTGATATTAGTGTATAAATTCTCAATTTATTGCATAATTCTTACTCATTTCATTTCCCTTTATTCGTTCCAAGCTGTTTTCAGTTCTGAGCTCCACGATGCAAATTCTAACATTTAAATCATTCTAAAGCTTTCAGGAGAGGAATGCTCAGAGAGTAGTTTCACAACGGACCAAACAGCAGGAAACTACACTGGCCTACTTAAGCCGGTAGCTTCTGAAGCACGAATGATTGATCAAGTAGTTGCTCCCTACGGTCAGGTAAGTTTGAAAAGTAGATTTAAAATATTTTACAAAATTTTTAATTATTCTTTCATTATATTTTATTTCTTGATTATATTATGGTGATTGAATGCTATTTATATTTTTTCAAAAACGAAAAATTTAAGATCATTTTACAAAAGTCTAATTAGCATTTGATACGCAATGCGAAATTTAACATTATTCTCAATTTTAAAATATAAATAATTGAATAACTTTTAAATTATCAGCTGTGTTGAATTTTTACTATATCTCGCTTAAATATTTATTAAATTGGGATTGATGAAACCATAAAATAAATATCTGTTTAGTAATAATTATTTATAGTGTAGTGAATGCTACACCAAGAAGTCTTTTTGCTACACCTAAGTGATCCTCCTAAGCAGTCCGATTAGCCTCTAGCAGAGTCCTCTATTATTAGTTTGCCCCCAAATTACTTAGACTACGCCCAAAGTGGTAAGAACAAGAAAGATGTTGAGCGGGGAGGGTTTCTTGACCACTTCGTTGTTATTGTGAGTCAAAAGCTTAGTCATTAAATACAGAAACACGCTAGGCTCCAGGAATCCTGATAGCTGATTGGTTGGGGAGGTCTCTGCACCCACGGCCGCGCTTGTTCTCAACGCGACCGGTTACATACCGCACTTCCCGGAAAGTTCGAGCGCACGTGATTCAATCAACCTTGTTAGGGTTGTGAACCCCATAATAGTTTGAAAAACGATTTAAAAACAAAAGATATTTTTATTTAGTGTGTTTATTCCTTAATGTTGCTTTCATTTAAGTGCATTTCTTTAGTGACATTAATTTGCCAAAGCATATTAGCTAAAATCGTTTTACTTCGTAAATGTATTTTTGTGTTTTTTTCATAGACGCGTAACGACTTTTGGCTTCAGCGGACACCAAGTGAACGTTTCGAGGTGATTCCAATGCTTTGTCGAGTTAAACGCATTTCGTCTCGAGAAACACAGTCGGAAAATTCTGCCCTGCCTGCATCCCAGCGACCATTGAGAGGTCCGTTTCATTAAATTTAATTTCACTAATTTGCTAATTAAAATGTTACTTGAAACCATTAATATCTTGTTGACTCACTTGAAGGTAAAGAATTACAATTTATCGTGAAAAAATATCTGAAAGGTTGGAACGAAAAGCAATTCAATGGGGTTTAAAGAAAAGGGATCGGCTGGAAGTAGAAAATTTTTTCTGGGCATCGAATGACTCCTGTAAAACTCGATCTTAATTTCAAGTTTATACTTCCCACTTCTATTTTGTCATTCTAAAGTTCATATTTTGAGATTTCATATCTTGTTTTCTTACTGATTTCGTGTTGGCAGCCTCCAGAGCATTTGAGCCACTTGATAAGGTTGTGTAATTGGTCATATTTCTTCAAATGAATCTTTTTCTTCCACTGTCCAAAATACAAATCTAGTTAACATCGTCTTAACTATAAGCTGAGTTCACTTCTATTTGCTTAAAGTATACTCTATTTATAAAGCCAACCTAAATTGCTAACTAATTTCTTCATAAGTGCATCCGATACCGAAATGACGGACCGTAAATTGCTATCGCCGGTCATCAGTGAAATCGCCTTTCTAAATCCAGCCCAATCAATGTGGTTCCTAAGATGACTATTCCACAAAAGTCAAATTCTTCTAGAGTTACGAAAGTGATTATGACTGAAATAACAATAAATTCGTTAAGAAGGGTACAAAGTAATAAAACTTATTAGAAATGCAATAATTGTATTAAAAAATAAAATTTATTGTCAATTTTATTGAAAATAGACCACTTTCAATTACGGAAGTAATCACTCATTATGTTGCTTTTAAGTGGTTATGTTGAATTTAAAATGAATTTTTTAAACTAAAATATAATATTAAGGTAAAATTGAATGTTTGCGAGTTTTAAGTTCTAATTATTGTGTCACAATTACGTTTTTTTAAAATCTGATAGGCTAAATTACTATTTCAATTAAATTTTGCTTTTTATATTTGCCAAAACTCCCAATTAAGGAATGAGCTACCTGAATGAAGGACTATTATCAAAATGAATTTAAATTTCTTTCAATTATTTTCCAAATTTCTGTAGGAAGCCGAGTTTCATTGATTTCATCATCTTCGGCTCCACCTCGAGGTCCAATGAAACCAAGAGTTGCACCCGTTGTAAGCTTTACTTTAAAATCTCTAATTCCTAAACAGAAGAAAACTTGTGAAATTCAATGTAATATAAAGCGTTTTTAAAAAGAATTATATTAAATAAAATGCAATAGGAAAGAATGAATCTCAGGAATATATTTCCATAATGGAATGTCTCGATGATGCTCTTCAGAATTAGATTAAATCATCTGAATAGAATTAAATATTTAATAATTTCATTCTACTTAAAATTTTTGCTTTTAATTTTTATAATATAATTAATTATTAAATACATCAAAACATGACGACTTGTGATCTAAAATATTCACATTTTATCTTCTGGGATTTCAGTTTTTAAACAAACACGATTAGGATGACTTTAATGGAGCAAATTAATTTAGAAATTTTAGAAAAAATTTTTCGGGTTTTAGGTAAGGTGAAGTATTTTGAGAGTATTAGGCTTAAAACCGTGGAACTGCAAATTCATTAGCAATGGAGCAATACTGTAACTGGTGCTACACCAAGAAGTCTTTGTGCTACATCTAAGTGAACCCCCTAAGCAGCCCGAATAGCCTCTAGCAGAGTCCCCCATTATCAATTTGCTTCCAAAATTAGCTAGGCTATGCTCAAAGTAGCAAGAACAAGCAATGTGTTGAGTGGAGAAGGCTTATTGCCCACTTCCTTGTAGGTGTGTTGTCAAAGCTTAGTCATTAAATACAAAGCCATGCTAGGCTCCAGAGATCTTGATTGCTGATTGGCTGAGGAGATCTCTGCACACACGGCCGCTCTTGTTCTCTACGCCACCGGTTACATACCGCACTTTCCAGAAAATTCTATCGCGTGTGATTCAGTCGGCCTTACTAGCGTTGTGAACCCCACAATACTGCATTAATTAAGTCGATGTAATTCATTTGTTGTCTATTGTCAATTCCACTTTCTTCCGCTATTTAATTTGTCCATATCGTAAAATGAAAACTAGTTAATTTACTAAATAGCCACTTTGATCTCAAAGCTTGTTGAGCTTGTACTCATTTTCAAAATAAAATTTTGAAATTAGTTTATCTTAGCATCTTGGTTTCTCAAAGGCTACAAATTAGAAATGACAAACTTTGTTTGCAATATTTTCCAAATCTTGTAGATCCTTTTTTCTATATGAATTAACGTAAATTTAATAGAGTTAAAAGAAATTCCATTATGCTAATTTTAGTTCCAGAAAGAAAGACGTCTTCAATTGGAGAAAACCGTTCGGGATCAGGAGGAAGTTATTAATCATCTAGAAAGTGAACTTCGTCGAATGCGTTCACAAGAAAGTAAGATATTTGATTTCCTAATCTTTTGAATTTTACCCTTTCTGGCATTTTTCACTTCCATAACTTCTTAGTAACCCTTTATTAAAATTACAACTACTCAGACTCAAGGAAGAGGAAAAAAGAAGACTCATAGTTCGATCGATGGTTGTGTTCCATCGACAAAATAAATTTACTTATGTAGCCTTGTATAGGTGATAAATGATTGGCTGCTCTGCTAGCCAATAATTGCACGGGTGGTCTTACGTATCCAGGTTTGAGCATGGGAGTCCAATACTCGATAATCCGGTGCATAGGAGAGGAAGTTAGCGAATTTCTCTCGAGTGCAACGAAACTAATCGCTTAGACTTCCTAATATTCTCTCTTTTTTTAAAGTTAATAGTGTGTTTTTTATTTTTGATATCTCTGACGCGATACTTATTTTTTGAATTTATTAAGCCTACGTTGACATTTCTAACTAATAGATATAGATATTATCAAAGTATCCAATGATATTGATGGATTATTTCTAGCTCTTATTCAAAAAGAGAAGAGAGGTGACATAAATTTTTGATTTTCATCAGACTTAGTTATTTCACTGCCCTGTAGTTGGCTGCAGAAATGTGAGACAATTACTAACAGTAAATGGCTTTACTTCTGATGTGGTGGACCAACCCATGAACCGCGGACAATTTGACATGTCAGGACCTTTCACTGTAATAGTGTTGAAGTAGCACCATATTTCTTTTCCTCGACAAAATAACTTACCACTTTCCTTTTAGTCTATCAAATAGTAAAGTAATATTTAGGGCACAACTGCATTCACTTTCAGATACTGCATATTTTATTTAACCTTTACAAAAATATAAATATTTATTTTATTGCAGACCAAGTCCGAAACCCAATCTGTGGTCATTCTAGTCTATCTCGAAACTCGCTAATGAACGGCAGTGCTCCATCATTATCATGCAACTCAGCCCATGGATCGTCAGTTTCCTCTCAAGATGTTCCTCAAAACAACAGCCGAATTTTTTCTCCTACTCCAGTTCACTCTCCTCCAGTGCCCTCTCCTTCAATGGAAAAAGGTATCCCAGTTCCAGTGTTAGCACGTCGTGTTCGAAGTTTAGTGAGAGAAATTCGGAAAGACACTGAAGCCTCTCTAGCAAGAGCTGAAAGGCGAAAAAATCGTTTGAGAAACTATTCCTTATCAAAAGAACAATTCTAAACCATAATGATGGTTTTTCCTTGATCCTGCCTCTTATTTTGTACAAATAAGCATTCTCAAATCTTCTCTCTCTTGCCTAGATTCCTACAGAGTACAAATACAAGCTATATCGATAATATATTGTTAAACAGAATGCGTAATTTTTATTAAATTTCAAACTTGATGGGTGTCACTTTGTGGTAAATTGATGGTAATGGATACTGAAAACTTGTCGAAATGCTATTTTATCGATCAGCATAAGAAAGCAACCTGTTGCCGTTACAAAGACTGGAGATTTATATGACGGTTATCTCCAGTGAAACAAGCTGTTTATATATCAGCATGTGGAATTATTTATAGTCTTTAAATAATAGTGTAAAGGGTATACTATTTTCAATATTCAGTAGACTCCGGATTTTGTCGACTGTCCCTGTAGGATCGGAGTTGTAGTATTGAAATGTCAGTTGAAACGAACTGTTTCCAGCTGTATTAAATTTTTACTCAGCTAACGTAACCCCAGTATGCAAAGTATCAGTCTAGATACGTGCTCCTGCTGTGTTGATTCAAATACAAACTTTGAGCTTCAAAGTCTCTTCCACTCCAGCTTGTCTTACATTTGATCCCCGTAATCTCAATAATACCTTGTCATTGACAACTTCACCTTAATTCTACTCTTGCAATGAAAATTAATAGAAACTAGAAGATAATTTTCCCTGAAAGCCGATTCTACCTTTCTTTTTTACCCAAACCCCAAACCTTAGTAAGTGAACCTTTTCCGAACGCAAGTCAGGTGAGGGTGCAGGCAAGAAAATGACTGCTTGTCTTTTTAGCAACTTATTATTATCGCTAACAAAGCAAAAAATTGGAAATTTTAATAATAGCAAAACAGCAAAACACAATAAAAACAATAGAGGTTTCAATAACAAGTGCTGGAGAGTGGTCTGTAGGGGACTAAATCTTTGGGCCACTAGATGTATATGACTAAGAGATTGAAAAGAGGGAAGAGTGGGATTGTTTATGGAAGATCATTTGAGACTTCCCCGAAGTTATGATAGAAAGGTATGTGTAGGTATTTAGGTAAGATCTTGTTTATTGAAAGTCTTCCTTCACTCACCAAGCCGTCTGAAAAACTTTAACCCGGACTCTGAAAACAGTCAATCATAAACAACCTCTGAAAATTCAATGGGAGAATTATTCTTTATTTAAGCATTTAAATGAATGTGCATTAAGCCAATAAGAAGAAGAAAATTCTGAAAACTGAATTTGTCAGTTTGACCGTTTTTGTACTCTTTCAAATAGTGGAGCTTTCGTAAGGTTTCTTAATGAGCTCATGTCCCTCCCCTCCCCCTTCATATTCGGTGTTGACCATTCAAATAAATTTCTCGGTTAACCAAGCAATTTCGGTATATCTTTCTTCTTTAAATTGCTTGATCGGATAAATTTAGTATATATGTGCTCTAGAGTTACGTGCTTTGGAATCGTTCTTTATGTTTCCTTAAGCAAAAGAGTACTTATAATAATCTCAGTGGCATTTATCGGTGTACCGACATGTCATGGAAATCCATCTATATGTATTACTTATTACTTTGCTTAAGCTGGAAATTCAAATTGATCTGAAATAAAAGATAATTGAGCCAGTTGGACTGTTTTCATTGTTAAGTAGACCATGGCAACAAGATGTCATATGGGATATTAAATTTAAGAAGTGTTGTCAAGAGAACGTTGGAACGCAAATAATTTAAACAAAGGCACACACTATTGTTTGAGTTGTAATTAAGGAAGATAATATTTAAGCTCGTTGAGTTGTTTTATCTTTCCTATACGAAAAGTAACTATTCAAATTTGCAATAAATTTTTTTAATTTTCTTGCATCTAAATAGTTATGACGAGCAATAGCACTGCATTGTATGAGGAGAGTATCCCTTTTCTTCTTAAGCAGAGCAAAAGTAATCAGGAGTCATTCGATTAGCCTTAATCCCGTTAATGAAACTACTTTAAAAGCCTGACCAAATTATGCTAGATATCCCCTCAAATGGAGAAAGCGTAAGGATAAAGAAGAGAAGATAATTTGTGAGAGGGAAGGCGTCAGCACTGATCGGAGACAACTCAAATTGTGCCAAATAATGCGAATATAGGCACGATATGAAGGTTGTGTGGTTGTGCGTTTGCAGTTCGTCGATAGGCACCCATTAAAAGCACAAACTGACAGTTAGGCATGAGTCAGAATGTGAGCAATACAATGAGGTAGAGTTGAACTTGGGGTCAGAACGCGCAGGTATTACTCTACTTTGATCAGAAATAGGCATTGTAGCAACTCTCTCACTGATTTTTATCTATCAATGTGTTTGGTCGTTCCTTTAACTGGATGTGGGCGGATGGGAATCGATCTCCCGAGCTCTGATTTTTAGAAATGCGTAATAAAGGTTACTCTATTGCATTATTATGAATTTCCATTTATTAAAAGAATTATTTTATTCGCTTAACATTTGTGAGGGAAAAGAGCTCCTGGAATTTTCTTCTTTTAAATAAAATAATTGAATTAAATTTCCTAAATAAATTGAGACCCTAATTGAGGAATATCAAATAAATAGCAAATCGTCAGAAAATAACGATAACCACTCAGTTTCACTATTCGCCAGTTCTATTTCTTAACTCATATTAGACTCATTAACCGAACTTTGATACTTTTTGACAAATAATCCCCTCCCCTTCCCTCTCAAAAAAAACGCAATCCCATACTAGTATCTGCGTGACACACATTCAGTCGTCTGATCCCTAACTTTGGGTAAACTGAACTGGTTGATAAATCGTTCTGGGGTGGACCTAGCTCTCTCAGAATTTCATTTTTTTACATTATCAGTTAACAATAAGTAGCTGTATTAGCAAAGTGGGGCTCAGATTCATTTACATTAGGGAGCTCCTTTCCCAGGGTAGAGAACTCTCTGAATTATTTCGAACACTACACAAGAACTGCTTATATTCTACCACCATATTAAACAGCCTATGGTTCTGAAGAAGTCAACTGTTCAGTTACCATCATTAAGACTTGGAAAACTACGGACAAGTCTTAAAGCAACGCGTTTGGATCGAAAGCTTTTTTAGGAATAATGAATATATCATATAGTGGCAATTAGTCTATTTCTTATCGAAATCTATTGGAAAACTTCCCGAAAAACATGTCGGTATTGCATTAACTGTGTTGATTAATTACTGAAAGCCAATATCTTGCATGCAGACGAATGACACTCGTGAATACCTATGACGATGGTGAGGTAAGCAGACTAGGTATCTGAAAAGATTCCTACTAATATCGCAAATCCTTCTAATTACAAACGTTTGAAAAATTTATATCTTGGGGACTGAAGGACAACCATCTTTGTGTAAGATCGAAAAAGGTCGCATAACATGTCAATCTCTAATGGCTATTCCTAACTCCAAATTTAATGCAATATACCCAAATTCGCCTTATAATTGAAACTTGCTGATGAAAGGCGATTAAAAGTAAAATTTTCTGTCCTGGCACTTGTATTTCCACAAGACTTTGTGTGTCTTTATTCCTTACTTCGTGAATACACAGTGGAAAAAGGGCCTATTGGTCATATCAACAGATGACGCCCGATCAGGATTTCTTCTAATTTTTTATCAACGTAAATGATATCGAAGAGTTTTTGCAAGTGATTTAAGAAGATTTCATCTTAATCGATTCCTGATTAGTATTTGATGTAACCTCCAATTCTTGATATCGGATGAACATATTATTATAATATTCAAAACTCTATCCAATTATTGAATTCTACCTTAAATAATATCAAGAAGAAAAAAAATTATCATGAAAATTAATATAATTTTTTCCTTTGACGAGACCATTATATCATTTTAAGTTTTTAGCCATTTCATTAATAACGTTTATCCTTTATATTATTTATATGAACTAACCGAATTTTTATGCACCCCGCGCATTCGAATAATCATTGAATGGTATTAGGCTTTTGCTATTGCAAAGAAAACTTGGTTTTTCCCTCTTCTGGCGGGGATATCAGCATTCTGGATCATTGCAAATATTTTCCAGCTATTCTTCATGTTTTGTTCGAATCTTAGTAGCTATTAAAAGAATGGTTGATAGTCTCCGAGTAATAAGATTAATTGGTTCTTTAGAGCCTGCGATTGGTTAGTCAATAAAAGTGGTTCGATATTTTTAACCACATCGGCTGTTTTGTCTTGACAAGTGGGGAGGAATGCAGGCTGAAAGTGTAAATTTGATATGTAGTTTTTTCAGTTAACCTCCTTAACGAAACGCGATACTCAAACTTAGATTTATAAATAGAATTTTTTATGTTCAGTCGAAAATAACTGAGAATTATTGTATTTACTTAGTTGATTTGTAATTGGCTTGAAGTATGTTTAGTTATTTTAAGTACGCGCAACTTACTGCCAACTTATCATATCACACTACTTATATTTTGACAGTAGGATGTATTGCTTAAAAATTGAATTTAACGATTAAATTTAGCGGAATATTCTTAAAAAGGGCGGAATGAAAACTAAAATTAATTTTTTATTTCAATCCTTATCATTGAAAAGAGTCTTTTTTGTTTGAGAACCAAAATACGCGCTTTAGTCTGGTCTCCCTTAAATACGGGGTGCGAAAGGTATCTAAGATTACTTATATTTTTGCAACAAACTGACCCCATAATAATTTATGTATTTTTATACCACAAGATCTCATGGCAGATACTATTATAATTAATAAAATGAAAAGACACGCTGTAAAAGTGTCTATAAAAGCGAAAGATAAGAATTTAGAAATTGTATGATTTCCAAAAGTTACCACATCTTTCATTTGCAAAGTTAGAAAGGAGCTACTGAATAAAACAATGGGGATGAGTTGGTGGCCACCAGCAAGGGAAAAGATTATTGTCAACGCTCTACTGACTCATTCACAACACCCGAGTTTGTCTGAAAAGTGCATGACATGACATGGCATGGTGGAGGAAAATCCTGCTAAATCAGTGCGCCACATCTTGCTAAAAATCTTCAAGTGTCTGAAGGAACAATAAGGAATCTTGTTCATCAAGACCTCAGACACGAATCATAGGTTCTTAGGCCAGGTCAGTTTATGTGGGCAAAAATAATGTGTGTAAAATGACTCTTGAATAAATTGAAGCGCCCAGAAGAACAGGAGTGTCTGTGGTCCTTCTCCGACCAAAAAAACACTTCAAATCAATTCAAGAAATGATAGGCGATTGGCTATGTGGTGGAGGGCGGACCCCATTAAATTTTCAAGCGTTATGCAATGTGCACGAAGTTTCCACCAAGAGTGATGGTTTTCGGTGTTGCTGTTGTTAGAGGTGTGGGAGGGTCACATCGTGACTCCAACATTTTTTCCACAGGGCTGAAGAAGATGCAGATGCCAATGTCGAGGCTCCTCAAACCATTGTTCTTAAGCCGCCTTGGATAGACAGCGTAGCCAACGCAATATCCCCATCCTCCTCACACATGTCTTCCAACAAGATTAGCCTCCATCCCACTAAACTCTCAAAACTCACGATTGGATGGATAAGCCGAGAATTTTCACCATCATCTCACACCTAACTTATGCCCGCCTCCTAACTCACCAGATCTTAATTCTTTGGATCATTACATATGGAGCGGGACGTGGATGAAAAGGAAATAAATAAGCATCCCCATATCACCAAATCCTCCTCTTTGATGGAAGCAATAGCCCGAACAATGGAGCACAGCATCAATAAAGACCACCTGAACTGATTAAAGCTTCCAGTCGTTTTCGCACTCCAATTGAGTCGATGATAGAAGCCGAAGCCGATATAGAATAAAGCCCAAGGTTAATATTATGTATATTTGTTGATTTACAATAAATTTTAAGTTTTAAACGTTGACAATTTCATTTTCTG
Organism: Hymenolepis diminuta; assembly: GCA_900708905.1. Lineage (NCBI taxonomy): Eukaryota > Metazoa > Platyhelminthes > Cestoda > Cyclophyllidea > Hymenolepididae > Hymenolepis > Hymenolepis diminuta. Next base: position 387,699 of record CAADRB010000065.1, on the reverse strand, counting down.
ATCTGCCTAAATGTGTGATGTGCCCTCAGACGCCTTATGCACCCTCTCTATACATATATGTATATGTGTTAGCTAATTAACTGAGCTTTTTATTAAAAATACTGACTTTTTCTTTATGGGTGCGTAACTTTAACACCTCATATGTATGAACGAGGATGATTTGATCATGGAGTTCGCTTTTTATTTGAACCAAAATTAGGGAAAATACGACGACGCTTTCTAATCATTTTGGAGGCTGCTGAGGTTAGCTGTAGTCTCTCTTCTACAAAAATGTTTCTGTAGTTTCCAGTAGTGTTAGATTGTAGTAGTCACATTAGGGAAGTCATTAAACTCTTTCAGTTTATGTATCCCCCTAATGCCAAATATTTATTTTGGGAATTATCACATATATTGTGCTAGTTTTTTCCCAAAATATTTCCATCTACTTAATCTCCGATAGGAAAATGAACGGATTTTCTGGCAATTTCCTAGTAGAATGCCAAAATGTATCATGTTCAAGTACCATGTCTTTAAAAAGATAAAATCATGTATTTTTGTGAGCAAAAGAGGAATTTTTTCCCCAGCCGCCCAGTTCTTAAAGTGGGTAAGAACGGGCTTCTAATAGGGACCATTTATCCCTGGAACATTGTCAAATTAGGCAACTCTCAAATTTTTCTCTTCTCTACTTTTGTTTTAGACTTTATGTAAAAGTAATGATTAAAAAATGTAATGCAAACATTAAGGATGTCAATTTCAAGGGAAGATTAGTATTAGAGCCTAAATACTAAGCTGCCACTGCTCATCTCATACAAAGAGAAGACTTTCTGAATTAACTGTGGATGAGAATCTCACCTTGCACACTCCCTTCCGACCTACACGGACAACAGCGATAAGGTATTCTAATCATTGGATATGTACAGACAGGCCTCGACCTTGCAACTTCTGACTCGGTAGAGGTTTTTGCTGCCACTATGCTATTCAAAAGCGTAGTTGGCTATTGCCACCGCGTCTAACCCCAGGATAGTCCGACAAGGATTTAAAATGAGTGCTGGTCGAGTAGAAATAGAACGCCATGAAAATTTTTCCCATTTAAATTCTCATTTTGCAATTCTGTCCAATTTTTTGCAAAATATTTATTGTTTACTGCATTATATCCTGGTCTTCAAGGTTTCAAACAGCCATGATTGAACTCAAAAAGAAATCAGAATCGCATATTTTCGATTGAAATTCTTTGAATAGAATCGATTCTCAGGTTTTGAATATTTCCACAACTTTTCCCTTCATTCCTTTTTCCTTCCCTAGGAATGATTTGCGCTTTATTACTAGCTAATAATCCCCTTTAATTATTTTCATACTCCAAATTTTACACAAACAATTGTATTTTATTAACAAAGGAAGGAAGCGGCTTGTTGACATTGTTGTTTTAACGCGGCACAAAATAACTGAAATCAACCAATTCCAATGCATTGGAGCTACAGGTATATTCTATATGACCACCTATTTGCGATGCCTTAACTACTGACAATAAACCACCGCACCTTTCAAATGAGAGTGCGAAGTGCTTAGTGCATTGAATATCGTGCAATAGCAGTGAAAATTCAAGAGAAGCCAAGAGAGGAAAGAACAAAGAACGGGAGGAGAGGATGAGAACCAGGCGTTTGCATCGAGTAGGTAAAAACCAGAGAGTGTAAATAACATAGCCAAATTATCTGAGTCACCGAAAGGGGAAGACAAAGGAAAATCAATAATCAATAATCGATATGACTCAGATAAGCTTTAGTCAATGCGGAGTGAAATGCAGCGATTGCACTCCATTTATACAAACATTTTAACGTAAAAATAATTTTTTATGAAAACCCTTAAATTATTACATTATTCGAGAATAATTTTGGTGAGCCCTTAAGAACTCTTTAAACTCTTCACCTTTGTTTTTAATTTGTAATAACTGCAATTAGCTCAATGTCAACCTCATAGATTTTCTATTTATAAAAAATTATTATTTGATTGATAACATTGTAAAAAAAAAATTTGGCGAAATAGCAACTATGTGGTCTTATAATCGTTAAATCCTCTACAAAGGTCAGTTTATAATTAAAATTCTACGTTTCAGACTGTTGTCGGAAGCATGCGTAATTGTGTGTGTGATTTAATTGGACGGGACGGTTGTAGGAAAAGGAAGGGACAATGTGGATAGAACTGGTTCACAAACATAGCTGAGTCACCGATGGCTCTGCAATTACCGTCTGAGATACACTTAGCTTTTCCAATCGATGAGGATGAGCCACCTAGGGGACACATGATGTTTGTCTGTAGAGAGCCTGGAGTCACAATAAGGCTAACAATTTCACACGTCACTGTGAGGACAAGATAATTAAATTTCGGTGATTAGCGACGACGTTAGATAGATATTATGGAGATAATGGGATTCATCCATTCAACATCAATGCGACGAAACTTTTCATAATTCTTTGCCATTTCATTGTTGGTAAACTCCTACTAATTGGAAGCTCAATAATCCAGGTAATTAATAAACAAATTTCATTTATCACTATTAAAATGCCAAATGTATGTACCCACAAAAAGACCACTTCCTTTGTCTCGATCAAGGTCATCACATTAAATGTGCAAGGCGAATTGCAGCTTCCTATTAATTCTTTTCTTAAGAAAACTCCTTTATGCTTAATGAATAGCAAAGATTTTCTCGTACTATTATTATTATTATTAGAAGAAGGAAATCCGATTGTAAATATTTTCCATAAAAAGAAACTTATTAAATAAGCTTTTGGGTTTTATTTTGAATTCCCCTCATTTCTCGGCTCAAATTCTTATAGTCTCCTCATATCGAATAAAGTCATTAGCAGTCATCCAAACTAAATATTACATATTTACTTTGCTTTGCTTAGGGAGATTTAAATTTTAGCAAATACTTGTAATAAATCAATTAATTTTCAGTTAATTGCGTAATCCGGGGGTTACTTTTAAATGAATGTAGACTATTAGAAGGTCAACAGATGCATGTATAGAAGAGATAGTTGTCAAATAGTAATCAAAGACAATGAAAAGCATGCGTTTAATATTTCGTTTCGTTTCACTCGACAACTTCATCAGTATAAAGTTTAATTTTGGAATTTAAACCAGCTCCGTATTGTTGAAATAAGTCAAATCATTTGTATTTTAGGTGGTTCCATTTTAATGAATTAAAGTTGAAAATTATTATAGAGGGTTATGTGTTCGATACCCATCGCATACACGAATGGTGAGCGGAATGGTCACTCGTGTTTATCAAGTCTGGATAATAAAAGTGGCGGTAGAATCCCAGTTCATCACTAGTGTTTTTACTCCTATACTCAAGAAAAGTGGTGGGAAACGCTTTCCAAAATGGGATTGGAGTTATCTTATCGAGGATTTTCAATCATGTCCAATCGTTTGTCCCACGTAATGAGTGGCTGTGAGTGATGCGCATCTTCTAGGTCCGTTTTCATGCACTCCACATTTCCACACGTCTGAGAGTGAGCTCTAAATACACTGAATTCGCATCATCTTCGTTTTCTCATTTATGGAAGATAAATCAAATTACAGTATTTGAATTGCGTGTCCTCTCAGCCATTGGTACCAATCCTCGTAATTTGGCAGTTCCTCTCACCTTGTAAGTTCTTTCTTTTCTACATCAAATAAGGAAGTCGCTTCCAATCGCAGCACCACCCATAATCAGGCAATCACAGGTTTCCGCTCAAATGATCGTCCTGACAACGCAAAGCGGGTGTATCATTCTTCCTAATGCAAATTCACGTGAACAGAAGGAGTTGTTTATTATTTCTATGAATTTTCATTTGCGTCATCAGTAAGCCCACATACATGCCGGGTACGTTAACACTAATATACCGGCCTAACTAATTTGGACATTTTCTTGATTCAAAATATGCATCCTCAATGAAAGCCTTCAAATTACTATATTTCCTCCTTATTTCCTTCACAAACAGTTAAACACATTGCCGTTTTGCACAACGTCCAGGTTTAGTTTGAACCAACAGCTTGGCGGTTTCTACCCGACCATCACCTTTCTCCCCTACTTATGTTATTACCTTAACCTTTATATAAAATATGCTGCCGTGTAAATTTTTAATTTGAAAGTTATATAAGATGCGCAATCGAGTAAACAGAAGTGTTGCGTATTACTTACAACATTATTATTTACACTTGCCTCAGACGTGGCACTGGCATTTAATAGGTTGAATGAATGTCATAAAACAATTATTCACCGCATTTACTGAATCTACTTGAACAAATTAACCTAAGTAGTTAATATTCATATAAAATGTCAGTTTTATAGGAAGCTCTAGGGCTTTACGGACACTTTAGGAATGAGAAATTAGATTGGTATTTCATGTCTGCAAAACCCAAAAAACTGAGGATGCACTAAGCAGCACTTTTACTTAACAACCGTCCCAATATGAGAATTTTTTAGGGGTTGCGTCGTTTGGAGTCTTTCAAGCCTTTTAACTTCATTTTCACGAGCGAATCGTGCAAAAAAGTAGAGGTATGCATCTACTCAGAACTTTTTTATCCCACATTTCAAAATATGCTGATGGTTTTATTTACTCAGATCGTTGAAATTTTACCGAGATCACAGATACGGGATCGAAAATAGAAGATTCAAGAGGTCAGACCCCTGTTAAGAATGAAATAATTTATACTTTTAGTCCCGTCATTCCTGTTTTGACCGTTCAACATCATAATAAGTTTCTTATCAAGGTCATTTTTAACTATGCTTCCTGACTCATACGTCGATCCTTATTTCTTCAAAATTTAACGATATGCTCTCTCGAATTGGAGCACCTCTTACGTGCTATGTTTAAGTAGTCCTGAAATCATCCTAATTCGTTAACATAACGCAATATAATTTAGTGGGGCATCTCAAATCGTGAAAGGTTACTTAAGTTGCGGATTTGAGCAGTATGTTGTTGTCTCATTTTCACAAAAACGACTTTGTTATCAGGCTCGAAAATCTTCGATGTCTATTGTCTAAAGCTTTTGTCTTTGGCTATCGGTTAAAATTCATCTTACGTAGACACTAGTGAGCTTTGCAATGTTAAAAATCCTACCTTGTAATAATTTACTGCTCTCGAACATCAGAAAGGACAAGCTCATCGAGATGGCGTGATCAACTGTTTAAGTTAGTTGATTTTTCTAAAAGCGGTAATAAACTCCCCAAGAATCCAGGGGACACACTCGGAACATTTTGACGTACGATCCATACTTGTAAAGAGTAGAGAGCCAGGAAGGTTCGGGATTCGATTGAAACGACCATTTCGTTTCCCTGATTTTGCTATCGATTATTAATTTAATTCTCGTATCCGAATGTCTCCTCTTGATTGAAAATTTCGAAATTTCTTTACAAAAATTTTATTAATAATACTCATGACATATATTAACAGATATTTTTCAATTAGTTTTAAACGGATACCAACGAATCATAAATGTGTAAAATGTACTTCTGATGGAGACTGAAGTGAAACAAAGGGTGTAAGAAGAAGGACAGCTATTTTTATTTATGGAATTTGTGGAATTATTTACAAAACAAGATTTTAAGACAAAAAATTAAATTGATAAAATGTTTTGCACACAAAAAATGTCAAACTGATCTAAAAGATTTTCTTAATTGAATTAAATTTTAAGAAATAGACTCCACTTTGTTCAAATGAAAATTTTGATGCATTTTTATATTATTTTTTCGGCTTCTGTTGCATGAAAGTCTTGCAGAAATTTATAAAACTGTGTATCACTGATAAAAACATGATTTTTGGGAAAAAGTTCCTCCTTCAAGCGGTCATTTTCGTGGAGGAATCTTATTTGATTAGTCCCTTGAGGTTATCCAATTTGGATATGAGCTAAGTTTAAGAAATAAACTTTGGAATGATAACGCATATATATATATATATATATCTTTTCACGTTGCGTGGACTTCGTGAAATATCTTCACGTAACTATTTCTACTCTCCGAATAATGAGGTTATTTCTTGCCCCTGTTCAACTAAATCGCCTATCTATGTGTCTCAGGTCATTCCCACACTCGCTTCAAGCTTCATTCTGTTCTATTCTTACTCTTTCAGCCTACTATATAGAAGGCACACCTCGACTTCGCTCTTTTTTAGTAAAAGTATTTAATGACCTCTCTCTTTCCTATTTCTATTACTTCAGAAATGGAAGTAACCAGAGCCTGAAATCTCTCCAGAACTTAGACCAGCATGGGCTATAACCCGAGATATACTCAACCAAAACCCCGTATTGATTGAGATGAAAGTAACCGTTGCGGCAAAATAGTTACTTTCTCTCACCTTACTAAACTTCTCATTTCTTATTCTTCTTGACCTTAATGCCCTTTCATCCTACCTTGTCTTGTCTCTAAAACTTTTTATAACAAATTCTTGCTTGCACAACGCTTCCATTACTACCTTGTTTGTGGTGAGATTCGTAAGACTTAGAAGGGCGATAGGTTATCAATAGTTTTATAGCCTAAATTGTTAACTTGCCTCCTCTCAACAGATTTTAATTTCCCAATATCCCTCATCTGTTTGCACATTACAGAAACGCTTATTTTCATGCCGGTCACTCGCGAATTCGCTAAATTTCTTTTTTATGTATTATTTCTAGGAATCAAACTTGTTGCGCAAGAACCAATTAACTGTTCATTGTGCGATTTTTAAAAGATGGATACAGCCATAGTTGTATTTTATGCACACTAATACCCAAAAGCCCAGTTTTTAATTATTGAAGCAACCGAAGCCGGTTAATAATAATTCCAACATACAATGAAGGATGAATGCTGAGAAGCACATCAAGGTACCAAAGCATCCTCTTTCATTTAATATTTGGATTCTGGTTGAAGAGTATTTACTAAATGAGCAGTTCACGTTCCAAAATTTAAAATTCAAATATTTTTCCTCTGGATTACAGTAATTGCTTATCTACGATCCCCAGTACTTATCGACCGGTTTCCTATTCATGATGGTCAGCCTTGCCATTTCAAGTAATTTTTTATCAATTATTGATAAAATAAAGTTTTCTTAAAAGATATTCAACAACTTAAAGTCTTATCATCACAGAGCGGAGATGCGTAAAATTTTTCAGGTGCTCTCGGATATCTTTTAAATCACACATTTAATATCTGATTGGCTAATTTGCCTCATGGAGGTTTTGAATGGACAGAATCAAACATATTTAACAATATTTTGGTTAAATAAATAAATAAGATATTACAAAATCTTGGCTAGTTCTACGTAAGTGATCTTTTTCGGTTATCAAAGGATACGGATTGTTCGAGATCAATCCTCCTCGGTGAATATCCATTGACATGGATGGCTAACCGCACTAGCTAATTCCAATCAAAAAGAGGGACAGTAGAATGCGAATTTCTCATAATATCAACTCCGCAACTCAAGCCAACTGTAGTAAACACTTCCTATAATCGGCTTGGGAATCATTTTACTTCATTTATATTTCAAATTCAAGTCGTAACTTTTTACTTGATGAGTATAGTTCAGTGCCTCATATTATAAGATTCAATGTCCAGGGCTTATTTCCTAGATTCATCTCAGTGAGGTTTAAAAGTTTCATTGATAAAATAATTTACTTGAATGTTTGGTCCCACCACTTCAGTGCATATTATCGTTCTATGGCTACTCCACAAGCACGAGAATTATAGTTGTAAATTGAATTCAACATAGCAGAGCTCACTCGAGGCCACTCAATGTGAACAATAGTTTTTCCTTTACAGTATTTTACTTTCTAATAAACCAATCCCTCAAGGAAAGAATGATGACTATTGTCCCAAGTTCTCTGAGTTGGGATATGTATGGGTATTTGAGTTCAATTTAACACTTGTTTATTGGTAAACCATCCCAGCAGTCGATTTTCATAAATAAAGTGTCTGATTTCTCCGTTTTATTTTGTGAATCAAGTCTTTTTTTAGGGTTAGCACTAAAAAATAATGAATTAATATAAAAGCTTCCAGTGTTACGTTTAAAATGCTTTCTCTAGTCTCCTCTCCCTCCCCACGGCTGTAAGTAGACACAAAGGTATCCTAGTCACAACCATTCAATTACACCAACTTCTTAATAAGCTCTGAAATTTGCGGACCTTAATTAGCCCAGATACCCAGGCGTAAAGTCATAGGAATTGATCCTATGAATGTTTGGATATCTATTCATCTAATTATGCCCCTAATGAGAAATAGGGTACATCTAATTAAGATCTGACATTAATATATACTTGTATTCAATGGGTACACCGTTTCACCCCCTGCCCGGATTGTTTTACTCCCCTAGCTGCTGTTCCGTGATTTTTTGCATTATTGTGATTAATAATAATTCGTTTGAAATATAATTAGATCCGAAAATTTATGATTACTCAAACTGTGATTACTACCACCATTAACAACGTAAATTCATTCCTTTTATTTGAATATACTAACCTGAAAACTGTTCATGTCCATCGGTACTTTAAGTAAATTAAATTAAAGAGAATTAAAGCCATTAGCAACTGTAGGGGTTGAGGAAGAGATGTTTAGCCTTTATACTTTTGGAAATGTTTCTTTTTCCACTGCGGCTCTAAAACAAACGTACCATATTTATAACTTGCAAATGTTTTTAACGAGTATCAACATCAAATGTTGTTTCTCTGTAAGAACTCAAATGTATTAAAACCACAATATTCATGTAAATCTAAAAAAATTTATAATATCTGATGGTAGTAACGTCCATCTTGAGTGAACGCTGCCTACTGAGATCTGTTAATTTTTTAATTCTAGCCATCTCAGACTTGCTATTTTACGGTCATTTCAGCTGCCTAACGTCATGCAAGATCGTACTGCTATCTCAACTTTGGGAAAGAAGCTGATTTGAAGTTGCAAGGTCGACTTTCTTAATTAAACTATCAGTCGATAAGGACTGACTACTGTGGACAAAATTTCGCCCAATAATCAAGGTGAAGAACCAGGAAATTTGAGATTTGGAATGCAAATCTCTCACGAAGTATGTAATGAACAATCGAAATCAAAATTGAAGTAAAACTCTTTGATACCTCGGCTTTACTCTCAATACCTTTACGATCTCTTCTCTCTTATCATTCTGGACTTAATTTTAGACGATTTCAGTTGCTTTCTCAAAATGAAAAATTGTAAAATTTTGCCCTGTTGTAGGTTATTATAATAATAGCGTATAACAGGGGAAGTTTCCTTTAATTAAGCGGGACTAATCAATATTTGTATGAACACCACAAAACCCTCGAATGATCGATCTGTCTGCAAACTCTACGTAAGCGTAATGAAGTGTATTTGGAAAGATGAAGACCTCAAAATTAATCGAAATAGTGTCATCCATATTTTTTATGCTCAAATTAGCTCTGCTTAATTAGACATCCTATCGATTTCAGAGTTCAGACACAATAAGACCCTTAAATTCTTTGATTTATCCACCCCATTTTCCGCATTGCTCATTCCTATTTGACTTTTTAAGACGCTGAGTGGATCCTGGTGATCTCTCCTAGCTTAAAATAATGCTAGCTGATATTGTCATACTAGCATCTTTGCTGTTAGAAGAAAAGCGCATCCTAAATGGTTGATCAACCATCTGAACCATCAGCAGACCAAAAAGCTCGAGACCGCACAAACATGAATTCACTTCTGAAGTAGGAGATTATTTCTGAAATTTGAAAATTTGAATACTAGAATATGATGCATTAGACTGCATTCAGGAAGTGTAAAGAATATAATCTGATTTGAATGGTTTAATTTTGCGAGACCCTTTTGACTTGATGCCATACTTCAAGTCAGCCTCATCTAATTGACCTATTTGGAACTGTTCTACTTTCCTCATGTTCAGACGCTTTCTAAAGATAAAATAAAAGTAATAAATTAAGGACACATTGGATTAATTTAAAACATTTGCTAACTTTACACAAAAAGTATTAATTCTTTACCCTCATTCAAATACTATTTACAATTAATTCAGTTAAGATTGTTCGATTAAATTAGTTTCCCGAAAGGACATTTGATTAAACAGCCCTGTATTCGGTTATCTGTGGTTGCGTAGTTATGGTGAGTAAAGGGGGGAGAAACGAAAGGCCAAAATGACTCAGACTCCCCTTGTCTCTTAACCAATCGCATCATTTCACGATAAAACACCAATCAAATCGTGCAACGAAATTTACTTCGAGGCCAGTCAGTTGCAATACTGGTTATGCAAGCAGATACACATTTAAACCCAGATTATGCACAAAACTGTGTACAGACATGGAATTAGACAGTTGCAGTTTTTGTGATGTTTTAATCGTCTCCAAAGGATCAAAAGTCACTGTAATTTGCGCTTAGAAGATTCAATTATTATATTTCTTTTTCAAGCGTATTTTATATTACATTAAGTCCGCATGAGCAACAAAAATGATTGGTTAATGTCCGTATTACAAATACCATTTGGACACAAAGATGCATAACTTTAAATATATTGGAGTTATCGAATGGACGGGAGGAAAAAATAAAATTATTTTCATGGAAAGTAAAGTTATCACTCGCCACTTTGTCTCAAAAACTTTCAGGATATTTGAGGAGTTCATTTTTGCTGGAGGTTAGCTCTCAGGACAGTTGGGGGACAATTGCACCGATTTTCATTAATGTAACTTTGAAATTTCCTGTGGTTTAATGACCGCTTATTTCATATTCGAGCTCTAATTTGTCTGATGTCAGAAGAAAACTAACATCTGGATTGGGTCAAGTTTAAGGAATGAGTGGTTGTGTCGCTTTCACTTTCATTTCTGCGGCTTCATGTATAAATGCATAATTTTAATTATCTTCTGAATCAAGGGACAGGAATATTTCCTTTGTCGTATTTTTCCAGTTGATTTGATGATAGAAAACGGCCAAAAGTTTGCACTCATTCTGTCAGTATGAAGTCAAAAGTCGAAAAATCTCCGCTAATTTATACATCTTTGTTAAGATTACACTGAGGTTGTTAAATCCTTGGGTCTTTATTCCCAGTATTTTCTCAATATTATATCCAAGCATTGTCTCGTTTCTGCTTCCCTCCTCCGTTAAAATAAAATTTCTTGGTGTAGCAGAGATTTTTTGCGTCCCTTTCTATGCTCCGTTTCTTCTACACTCGTTAGAAAATAATATCCCCAATATGTGAGCTTAATTTGAATCCCATCTGGAAGGAAAACTGATTTACTATGACATGAGGTGTATTTTTTGACTATGCCTTGCGCTCCCTCATCGTTCTATATTCAGAAATAAGCAGAGTTAAAGCTATCTTCGATGAGGCTGACCTATAATGGCTATTGAAAAAGTTATCCATTTCAGAGGCTCAGAAACTCAGTCCTAACGAGACTTGTGTTAATATAGAGCCGCTACGAACAATAGACGAATTTGTAGAAAAGAAGGCAATGCTTTTAAATTTTGCAAGAGATCACTAAGTTATAATCAACAAACTCCAATGACTAATCTAGCCTCTCAAGTTAGTGTCGGCCTCTCTAATGGACAAACAGGAGCCTCGGATATTTACCAATTACTCTGTTGGTTATGTGGAGGTGAATTCAGTCTTAACTGACCGTCTCTTATTAACATGTGATGAACGAACGCCCAAGATATATATTTTCATTCAGTGTCCTCTTTGACCTCCAGTTGAAGTTTTCTTAGGGCTGTTAGTTCAGCGACTTTGAGAGGGATATTCAGCCATCTCAGGTTGTGGGTTAGCAAATTATTGCCACGAACATCCAAATTACCTGTAGAGGGTGAAAATCCTTCACCACAAAAAGCTTAAAACACTCCTTTTCAAGGTGATTAGATCGTCGCCCGTCTTAAATCCTGATTTATTGTGACTTATTTAAACTTCTGATTAAGCACATTCTATTCTGAGGAAAACCGGCGGATACCCAAAAGTGATATGTCAAAAGAAGAAAAATGATAAGTGTTGAATAATGAATACGAGAAAGTCTCGATACCTATTGCATAAATGCCCTTTCCGCTCCCGGTTGTACTGCTTTATAGTTCAAATAATTAGGCAATGAAAAGTACAATTGAATGGTCATACGTGCTTTATTAACCTCGCATTTCATTTTCTTTCTATGGAAAATAAGACTTACATAAAGTATGAGACAGAAAGGTCAAATATGACATTTTAACAGCCTAAATTGAATGAAAATCCCTTCATCTTAATTCGGTTAACTGCAGAGCATGTATTATCCGGTCTTTATAGTACCCAGATTGCATTATTATTGTTATTGAAATAATTAACAAAATTTAAAGATTGATGACAATAGTTACGAGACAAGAAAGTGGTATTAATAAGGGAAATCCATGCCTGGTAACTCTTGGACTAAATATCCGTAATTCGATCAGCGTTAGTTGGCAGTCAAAATGTGTACTATCCGCATTTGTCAAGCATTCAATCATTTTTGCACTATTTCTTCAAATACCCTTATGCTTTCAAATAGATGCCAGTATTACATACTTTGCCCGAACATGTAGAAGTGTGACGATAAATATGTCATGGTTCAACGTCTATTGATTTTTTCTTTACACAAGGTCACCAATTTGCGCGTTGCCAAACAGAGGTTTCAAAAGTGGAATACAGATGGTTATGTAGGGCAGAGTCTATTGAATAAACCACGATTTGAATTAGAGCAAATAGGAGAGATGAAGTAGAGAGATGAGATGAGAGGGAAAACTACGAGCAGATAGCTGACAAGTGTGTGTGTGTGTGTGCGTATTTGTGTAGGTGAGTGGAAATACAAAGACACTTTGAATCACTTGGGCGAGGAGACGCATGAGGATATGAGTGCAGGAGCACTTTTAACGAAAGTAGGAATGGATAAACTCGTCTAGATATAACAGGTAGGGGTTTGAATCACAGAAAAATAAAGGTGACAAATCAACGCATTTTAATAAAGAATGCAAATAAAGAATGAATTTGGAAATGTATAGAGTCATCCTTCAGCCTCCTCTCAGCCTTGTGGTATGTAAAGACGACAGATTCAAGTGTAATTGTCCTGTTTAGGTCAAATGTCTCACCCTTCGAGGGGTTGTTATAATTAGATTAAGAAAACAAAACCTTGCACATGACGGTAGAATAAAATATTGAACGATAAACACAAAAATGAATTTAGACAATGAATGTAAGACAGTTAATCAAAATATCAGGAATAAAAGTAATCGTTAGAAAATGGGATATACAAAAATTCAAAAAGGGTTGTTTTAAAGTAGTAAAGATCATGCAATTAATAGTGAATGGGAAAATTCGCATTTGAGAGGAAGCAGAGTGACTAATTGTTCGGGTGCTCTATCACTACCTTTGTCTTGATCCGTTTCTAAGGTTTTCTGCTCTTTGTCACACTTTGACAGCATATTAATGCAAAGTAATCTAGACATTTGAAAAATGCCAGCTGTCTGCAATGTTTTCCAAGCGTTGGGAAGTTGCCGAGGTTAGTCTTCGAGTGGCGATGTCCATCCTTTGCGTTGAGCCAGTCTGAGATTGAGAGACCCGGAATTGGTTTGACGTCCTAGTGCAGAATATTAGCATAGTGCTGGAGTTGACTGGTAAATTTTGTTTTCGTTAATACGGTATTTCCGGTTGGAGCAGTTTTGGAGAGGTTATCACTTCAGGTTTCTATGTGTTGCTTTTTCGCTTGGCTCGTCTCTTGCGAGTGAAGGTTGCTTGCTCGGGAGAGCACCGTTTCTCCTCTTCTCGATTAGAATCAGAATCACCAGCGATGAACGGAAGTTCTTCGGAGGGTTTTTGATACACATGGGTGGTTATTGAGGACGACGAATCATTGTCGTCCGTTTGGAGAGGATCCGATCTTAATTATTTTTCCCTTTTGTGGCAGAAGTCCTTCGGCATTCCCATTCACTAGCTCGTCGCGGAGCCATTTGCTAAATTTTAATTTTGATTCCTCCATGCGTTCCAAGATTGCACACCTGAGGTCATCGTGAAGTGTGATGGGCGTTTATTCAAGAAAGTCACACACGAGCTTAGCAACTTCTTGTGTTATTAGGGTTTGTCGTTCATGGTGATCAGCAAATTTAGTTAAACGGATAATTAAATGTCCAAAATCGATCTTACCTGAGTCTTTCAATTGCTTTAGCCGAAGAGAGAAATCAAGTGCAATAAGGTGAACGGAAAAACCTGCGCAGGGATCCTGACAAAATTTCACTTCAAATGTGGTCATTTACTATGAGTTCCAAATTTGCTTAATTGGATACCAATTTTCATACCTATTATCATTTAGACTGCATGTGATCCGGTAAAAAACATAACTCTGTATTATTGAACCGATGACAGCAATTAACTGCAATGCTTTTAAGGTTAGAAGTCTCAAATTTAATATTTTTCAATATGTATCCAACGAACGGCGTGACTAATAGTATTCACAGGCAAGGAGAACCAGCATGCAGACTTCTCGCCAGAAGGTTTTCAGAGTATTACTAGTCTTCCCAACACGAGTTTAAAAAGCACTTCCCTACAGAGAGCTTGACTTGTATTCTAAGGAAATGGAGGATATACTGGAGCACCTCTACTTAACAGACTCTGTTAATCTGTATTAAAAAATAACTCACAGGGTGATAATTGATTTAATTTAGTGCCTATACATTTTCTGATAAATCCGAGAGGCATTAAGAGAATTTTTTGTAATTCGAGAGTTCTGAGGTGTCTGGAAGTCTAAAATTTAGATTCACACAGAATGGCAGCTAATTAAGCGTTTAATTAATGTGAATCGCTAAGGCCATATGCCAGGTGTCACAAATAACAGCTGTCATTACTTTGAAATATGACTTCAGTGATCACCAGAACTAAAAAATTCTCCTTGTGTTTGATTAAATAATAGCTTTATAAGACATTATTAAAGATAAGGCACCAGAAGAAACGAACATCGGTATAAACTGACCAAATAGCATTCCACTATGCATGAGTCATCTAAATATTTCATTGATAAAGTAGTTAAGAGCTGCATATATAATCATGTTTGCAAAGTAGTTACTTCCGGTCATGAAGAGCCCCTGGCGTCAGTGAAATAAAATTGGCAAAATAAAACTCATTGTAAATTCAATAAACTTAAGAAAAGAAATGAACAAAAAAATATGACAAAATTACAGGAAGTGAAAAGGTTCCATAATGTAGAAAAATATGAGTCATAAAAACCGACAAAAATGTTCAATTGAACATAAAAGTTGCTGTTGAGAATAGTTAAAAATTGCCATAACGTAATAAACTTCGATTAGAATTATACAAAAATATCGAAAACGCGGAAAATGTATACTGTGAATCTTAGAAAATAATATTTCATTGGAAAGATAATTATAACTATAAAATTAAACCACATGGTCAATATTATTTGTGCCTACCCAACCTGTATGAAATTTAATTTTACCACAACTTTGAAACCAGGTAATCTCTTAAATTAATGCTAAGTAACAAAAGGTATGATTAAAATTTACCTTAACAGAAGAACATTCACACAATTAAACCTTTCAGACTTCCGTCCCATACAATACTCGTACTGGACTGAAGTGTGATAGGTATACTAGTGTGATCCAAGTGTGAATAAATCTATTAGAAGTGTGCAATAAAATGAGTAGATAAAGTTTAGCTCACATAAACATATTAAGGCATGTAAGGATAAAAGTTTAAAATAATTGCTTTAAGATAGAATATTTAGATAAAAAATTATCATGAATTCTTATTAATTCCAGTCTTTTTTTACCGTAATAATTTTTGTATATAAGTAAGTGAATAAAAGTTTGCATTTAATATTTCAAAATTTTTAAGTGGTTTTTGTTCACTTGAGTTTATTATATTACGGAGACGTATTTAATTGTTTCATAAAATAAATAACCCTCTTAACTGGAGGTCCGCCTTATTCTGTTTCAAAGAGACTGTGTATGAATTTTACTAATGCAGCCTCATGGAAACACTCAACGACATCAAAAGCGCATTAGTTGGAAAATATAACAAAAGACATCACTAATCTTTAAAATGAATAAAGAAAGCACTAAAGGCATTGAATAAATTCTCTGAATTATAGCATATCATATGCCTAAGCATTTTATGTTCAAGTTTAATAGATTTCAACATTTTTATTCTTTATTAATATTCCATCGAGTACTGATAGAATATTAATTTTGATACTATTTGCAAACATCTGCAAACAATCGAGTTATCAACACCGTGCTATTTCTGTAACACTTGAAGCTTAGAATTCATTTATAAGATTGAATAAGTATTCGAAAATATTTCTTGTTGTTATGATTGAAAAAATGAGTTTAGATATTATTTAATATTAAATTTAAGCATTGCAGTATATTTCATAATATGTGTAGAGGTTTGATTCCCAAGATATGCATTAGTAAACTAGACGATCATATGGCCCATTCGGTTTGAGTAATTATTTTATCCATGTGGTGCCAGTGCATTTGAGAGATCGCTTTTAGTATCTGAAATCAATTTTGTTCTAATCACTGAGTCTTTAAAATACTTTGGAACAAAATGACACACATATATATGAAAACCATCCGTCCGGACAGACACTGATACCTCGATGTGTTTTGACTATACCTTCGCCCAATAGTCAAATCCATAGGTTATACTATCACGAGACTACCCCTTGTATTAATCAAGCTTTCATTTTTCCGAGTCCAAATCTTCGATTTTCATTGACATTGTACATCGAATTTTGGCCTACGCTCAATTCTTGGCGTTTATGGAACGATCTTCGTACATTATTTCCGTCTAAGAGACAGATAGGGAATAGCCTTTAGAGGTAGCAAGGCTCTGAAGACACACGTCAAACTATACGCAATCGGCTGTAGGTCTATGTATTCAAATTGCATTAATCAGTATTTAATCAACAAGTAGGTATTATTCATACGCATGAATCTCCTTTGACTTATTTAAAGTGTTCACATATTCTCGTTTCTATGAATTGGTCAATATCAATTAAAAATAGCTAATAGTACAATAGAGGAATATAAATGAATGCCTAAAATACTTATTGAGTTTCTAATGCAAGTGTTTTTGTGAACCCTATAGGTAGTAAGCTGATTTCATATACAATTATAGAAGGTTTATTTTCAAATACAATCTTGAGAGAGAAACAGTTTTGTCTGCTAAAATTATCACTGCATGCTTAGAAAGTTTTGAAATAAAGTACATTTATAGGATAAGCATTGTGATAAAAATTAGATTTCGAACCAGTAGCAGCCTTAAATAAAATTACAAATAGGATTACTAGGTGGCGGAAAATATGGACATGACATATTAGTGATGGTAAATTTACGCAAAGTTACAGAAATTGCAATCATAATATTTGATCCTTTTAACTTTATTTATGCTTGAAGCTTTATTAATGCAAAATTTTTCATAATACTAAGTTTCCTGAACCTTGAGACCTAACCTATGTGTGAATTTAAATAAAAATAAATAACAGAATCACAACATTTTAATAAAAACTACCGCTTTAAAATATGGACATGGCTCCAAAAGAATGACATATATTGTTTTTATCATCTCTTTTGAGACCTTCAGAAATGGATACTTTGCCATTCAAGAAATTATTCAGTTGACTTATTTGTTCACTGCATCTTAGAGGGTGACTGGGTTTTTTTTAAACTGGCATATTTTGCATTCTGCCATTGTTTCTCGGTTTTATGTATTTATTTGTCTTTTTATTTAGATTGAATGTCGAAAGCACCATTATCAAAAGAAGAGTACTTAAAAAAGTACTTAAAGCCCAAGGGTAGTGGCAAAAAGTCAGATGGTCAGGTTCATTATATCACGTAAGACAAGTCGTTTTTAAATACAGGCTCTGTGATTCATTGCAAACTAAGATTAACTATGTTGTGAGTATTTGTTGTTTTAGAGGTGAAATGCCTGATACATTGGATGCGTATGAGGAGGTAACCAAAGTACAAATTAGCAAACGTCCATTAACAAAATTAGATGAAGACGATGTGATCTCACCATTGACTGAAGAGACACAAGTCCGAAAACGCACCAAGGGGATTCCTTCAGAAGAAGATATAAAAGATCAGCTCGAAAAGGCACGCAAGAAGGCCGAGCTTGAAGCCAAATATCAACTTTGGAATCGAGGGTAAGGTTATTTAACTATTTTTTACAAATTTATCGTGCTTTAGGTTTATATCGGAATATATATGTGTTTGTCTTTTCATTTTAGTTTACTTATATTCGAAAATAATATTTCCTTATTCAGTTCTAATTAGTTGTATGTTTCCCAGTTCAAAAGTTACGAGATCGATAGTCATCTGCGCGACGTTGACAGTTAACAAGTGGTATTACTGAATGTGAAATACCTTCCGTTACCTAAGTCAAATTTTGCTAATTACTTCCTTATTAGATATCTCTATGTAAGCCCTCGTTCGGTAATTACGCGGCTGTTCTTTACAGTTGGTCTTCAGTGTACCAATTGCTGTTTAGGCACGTTTATTTCTTCTCTTTTAAAGAGTAGGATGATCCTTTTATCATGAGAAAAATTACAGTTTATAAGTTTTAGAAGCCTTTCGCTATCCGCACAATTGATCAGATGAAGATTTTCATTTTCTTATTTGTTGAATTATATAAAATCGATCCTCATACTAACAATTGCCCCTTTGTGGTAGGTAATGATAAGTCAAATCTCTAGATTGAAATGTCGGTTGATATACATAGGATTTTAAAATGACCCTCCATACTCATTGATATCAGAACTTCAAAGAGATGGCCTTTCAAGGACTCTTCAAATCGGTAACATTTAGCTGGAGTTCCATGTTGTCTTATGAATGGCAACCTTTTGGAAGCAAGCATGTTCGGCACTCATTTTGGGCAGAAGAGTAGCATATTACTAGTTGGTAATGCCTAATGATTGTCGATGAACATCAAGCCCCTGACCTCTGTTTCGTAGACCATTATGTCCCCTCCGCATCTTCTATACTTTCCAAATATTGTAATCACTTATAATTATTGGTACAGTTAGGAATTAAAACAGTATTGATCGTCAATTGATGGCCCTCTAGATCCTCTTTCATATAGAAGCTACGAAGATAATCCATATTTTTACGCGTTAGCTTATTGCTTGTTCATCTCCTTTTCCCAGTATCGATACTATCAAGGAGGAAGAACAGAGGCTACAAGATGCTCAGTATGAAGCATCGAAACCACTTGCTAGATATGCAGATGATCAAGATCTCAATTCCGAACTAAAAAATGTTATTTACGCAGAAGACCCCATGAGTGCCTACTTTGCTGAAAAGAAGAAAAAAAAGATGGAAAAAGAGAAAAAGAAAAAGAAGAGGAACAAAAATGGAAAGCATGGGAGTGGTAAGTCTTCTTTTCTCTAGAGAAAAAACGCTAGTTTAAATCTGTTGAGCTACCCTAAGACATCATGAAGCTTCATTGTGAAAATTATTAGTTGGTCCAACCACTGGCTTTGCACCGATGGGTCTCAAGCCTCTGGCCTCTAAATTTAGATGCAGGTTGATGCCTATTTGGTTTAAGTTTTGTTTTTCGTACTCTAAATCTCACCCTGGGTTTAGAACCAGCTTCATGAAGCCCCTTCGACTAGAAAATCTCGTCAGTATCCTTTTTAATCAGCATTATTCATTTCGAATTGTCATAATGTTCACTGCACCGATATCGAACTCTTAACTCCTTGGTTTTCAGACGTGCAAACTGACCGGCGTTAAGCTGTGTATTCCCCTCGTGTTCCATTAATTTGATTTGATTAATGTTTTGTTTGTGTTGTCTAACAGCACACTGTTTACTTGATATAATGCTGAAAGAGAATCTGTGCAGATCAACCTCACAGATTTGAAATAAGTCATTTGTGTAGGGTGGGCATTAAAGGGATAGTTGGGAGGCCAACTGATTTATTAAATTTAAGTGAATATATACCTTATTGCATCTTGGAGTATTGTGAGTAACGTTCTATCGACTATTGGAGACCGACTGCCTGAAGTTAGTGACTTCAATGAGTGGTTCTGTGTTTACTATCCCCCATCTGTTGCATTATTTTCGAGGACGAGATGTCTTGACGGCGGTCTTTATATAGATGAAGACTCGTAGAGTCCATTTCCAGTAAATGGGAATCATGCAAAGTAATCGAATTACAAGCAGTAATGCTACACACGATTCTGTTCAAGCATTGTGATCGACTATAGTGCGAATTTCGCATAAGCCACTGAGAAATCAGTTGAGTGGACAATGGTAATAGCAATGCCGAATCACAAATTGTCATCATCATAAATTGCTCATCTCTTTGCCAAATTATCTCTTCGTAAATTGTAGATGAAGATTCCAATGCGGATGAGGAGACAGATGACAGGCCCCGATACAAGGGACCCACCCAACCCCCTCCCAATCGATTTGATATTTGGCCGGGCTATCGATGGGACGGAGTTGACAGAAGCAACGGTTTCGAGAAAAAATACATGGAGGAGATAGCGAGAAGGAAGGTGGAAAGAGAGGAATTCTATAAATGGTCAGTGGAGGATATGTAGTGAAAAGCACTTCCACATAGATTGTACATTGTAAAATATATGTCAGTACTCGTTTTTTTCCAATTTATGTAATTTGATTAGATATTTATGAAATAATACTAATATTTGGGGACATTTTGCTGTAAACACTTGTAATAGGGATTCCAACATGCAGATGAAAAGTGAAATCTTTCCGAAGGGGATGGGTTTTGCTGAAATTCTTCCCTTAAAAATCACATCATGAAAAGAAACATGGTACCGGCGACAGTAAAGCCGGTAAAGGGACCCGGATCGTGAAACTAAAGCAACGCTGATATCCAGTAAAATTACTTTCATAGACTGTGTTGTCATCTGCCCTTCTCTGTAGGATACCGTAACCGACTCTTGGATTCCCTAAGGCATTGCACTAGTTACGACCCGACTACACAATACAAAACGACCCAAACCACTATACCGGCGCAAGACGCACGTTTTCGTACCGATTGGTCGATTAATATTATGCGCCATTAACAACCGTAATGTAAATAAATTCGTTCCAATAAAAGGGACTTAAAAGGCGGAAGATAAAGAATCTTATACACAAGAATTATTTTGGGAAAAATATTATTTTCTTGTATGTGACAGATTGGTACATTTCCTTTAAAATTTAATTATCTTAAAGGGTAGCAGTTGGCAATATCCCTCCCGAAATCAAAAGAACGAAGGCTATCACTAACCATTGATAGTAGTGGTATTGTGTGTAAAAGCTAAAATGAATTGTGCATAGAGACGGACTGGGTTTGTCTCCTTTGTGAATCGCTGGCCGTTTAGATTAAACAGCCTTATGTGACGACTGTAAGATCCTTGATGCTTTTTGGTCTATCTTCCATGCTCGTATTGACCCTTGTGTCCTAGGCTTGGCTATGAGATATTCCAATTTAGACCATACTCTCTCTACTTGGTTACCTCCATCAACAGTCTTTTCTACCTCTTAACAATTCAAATCCGAACCGGTTTCTAGGATATTAGTCGAGGGCAGTAAGAGTCAGCTCTCACAATCGATGACAAGTAAGAATTCCTCCATGTCGTTTTAAAAGTACATAAAGTCTTTATTATTAATTGAAAGAGCTTTATTATAAGTGAGATATTAACCCTGTTAAAAACTACGAATAGAACAAAGTTGATTGTGAGTCTTTATAGGCTAACTTCTCCAGTTCAACAATTCGTTTTCTCATTTGCTCAGCCTCCTTCTTCTGTTCGTCCAGTTCTACCTTAAGGGACTCAATTTCTTCCCGTAGTTCTTTCACCTCAAAACAGTCAACATTTATAACCTCAGAGGTAGGTGCCAAGAGTCCTTTAATATCCAATGCACTCGGTCGATCATTCGGGTCTTTGGAGAGCATTTTCGTCAGAAGTTCAGCCTAAAATAGAGAACCGTTAGCAGTCGGCCAATCACAATCACTTCAACATCCAAGTTGAGCCTTTAAATGCACGTTTTTCAACGAGTTGAAATCAATAATCAATTTATTCGATGTGTAAAACCTATCGTCTTACTACTTCAAAATCATTCTACCGCGTATTATAGGGAAAGCAATATATTTGGAACATATGCTCAGACGTCAATCTACAAGGAAACGAATCGGAAATCTGGTTATTCAAACAACTTTCCAAGGTCACCGGCCGTAGGAAGTGTTATAAGTGGTGTAATCTTGTTAACTACAGGCAAGGCGAAGCTGAGAACCGCACTAGTATACAGAAAGTAGCTTACAGCATTAATTCCTACATTTCTTAAAGGTGGTACTGAAATAGGAATGGTTACATGCGGTACAAACGAGAACCAGAAAGAAACCACTTAGACAAATCAATCAAAACACCAAGGAGGTCTTCGACTCAACCGATAAATCAAACACCCACAATACCTTTTCGGTGCACCTCAAAGGAATTCGCAATGAAAAAGTAGAATAAAAACAATTTCAAGAAGCCAGTATCCAGACGGGGTGATTACAACGCCATCAGAATGGCATCTCCAGAAGCTTTTGAGGATATAAATTACCAAAAGCGATGCAAAATAACAACACATTCTTCACGAAGGCTATGTCATTAAAGATGAAGAACGAAAGACAGCCGAAAACACAGATGATAATAATAGAAAACACTTGACTTACCTCGACCGGCCAAAGTTCGTACAGATATTTCGGCAACTTGGCATCATCAGTTATCCTAACCATTTCCATCTCAGTTTTACAATGATGAAGCATTTGCAACAAGACTACACCGAGAGCGTAAATGTCCGCCTTTTCATTATACTTCGTCCAGCGATCGCCGGTGGCCGAAATAACCTCCGGAGCGACGTAGAATATCGTTCCTATATTGGCAGTTAGCATCTCCCCACTATGTTTGCCTGATTTCACTAAGGGCTTTCTCTCCTCGTCTCCGTTAGGCATTGAATCATCTATAAAATTAAGTGTTATTTAAATCATTCCAATAGAAACTTATCGGAAAAGTAAAAGCAAGATTTATTGAAATTTCCGTAAAGTCAACCCTGATATAATCTTTCTGCAAATAGTACTGAGTGTGCAATGACTACAGAATTAAGGATCTCCTCAAAACTGTCAGAAATCTTAAGATTACATTTTCGAAAAACCAAGAGCTAGGTCAAAGCTTCAACGAAGAAAGCTTCGTCCAAGGGCTGCTATGAAAAGTCCTCTAGTTCTTCTACCTTAAAACTTCTTTTGAAACACGGGGTACTAGGGAGAACCGGAAACCAAATCCATCAAGACGCTAAGAAGGTCTTTGGTTTAACCGAACTGTCATGGCTAAAACAGCCAATAACAATTTTCACCTCAAGAGAGTTCGAGCGAAAACGGTGAAATGCGAAATTGCAAATGTATGCGGCCGTTTCTAATATTCTAAATATCGACGGAATGACCGTTACTTAGGCGTAATGATCTCCAAGGGCTCTCATTACCGATTTCCGGTTGCTTTAAGTCTTACAAAAGACAAGGACGCGAGTTTCTTTAAAGGATCTTTTGAAAAAGCAACAGCACATTTTATTCCGAGCTGAGAAATGAAGAAACAAAAACTCCAAATCCAATGGCCCAAATCGCCTTACCTTTTCTTAAATAATTTCCAAAAATTACAGCTATGCATCTGCATACCTGAATAGCAAAATTTTTACTCTTTACGAATAAAAAGACATCATTATATTAATAGACTCACTTAGCACCTTTGAAAGACCAAAGTCGCCGATTTTGACACTCAGCCTGTGATAGCAAGCCTCCCTTTTACAATGAGGATTACCGAAGGCCGGACAATTGCCACTGTCAAAGAAAAAGTCCTTTCCTTCGCCAGTCCCGTGAATGAATATATTCACGGGTTTAATATCACGATGGATAACTGAACTTTCATGAATTGAAACTAGGCCCAAAACAATTTGATCGAATAGCCAGCGGACCTGTTTACGATATTCACCATTCAACGGGTGCGACTTATCATCTCTAAACTCCTCTGGGCAAGATGTGAGCCAGTCTTTAAGATTTGAAGAGCATAATTCCATTTGAATAATTAGAGATACGGGATTTTTCGACAAGTACTCATTCTAGGGAAGGAATAAAGTGGATAATTTGGGATTACCGTAAATTGAGCACGGCGATCCGGTAGAGCCAATGCAAATTCATTAAAACCTCGTGAGGATGGAATGTCGCTTTCTTCTTCATCTTCTTCGGGTTCATATTCGTCAGTTGTATTCTCACCTTTGTTTAAATTGTACCTCCTACGAATAAACTTCAAATATTAAATGCTACTCAAATCGTATTCGGTAGGATGAAATTTATCACATGAATCAGCTGGAATAATTATGAAACATCTCTTACTTAATAATTTTATTAAGATTGACGAATCCATTATCATCGTAGATATCTAATTCGGTCTAGAAGGAGTAAAATTTACATGAGAATTTAACGTACCTTTTTCATTGAAATCCGATTTGGTTCTATCCAACAGGTATAGTACCGAACAATATGCGGATTAATTAACCTTGTTAATGATTTCACTTCCCTGTAGGCCACAAACTATATTTAATTATTAAAAAACGAATAAAATTTACGAGCTGATTCAAGGTTGAGATATTGGGAATCACTTTAAGGGCGTAATTTGACCTGTCGATCCTATGCTTGGCCTAGAATTTTGAATTATAAAAGTAATGGGAGCATACGTTAAGAACGACCGAAAATGCTCCGTGGCCAGCCCAACTGAATTGACTAAAATTGTCAATATGACTGAGCATGCGACCTTGTGGTAGCACTTTTTCAACAATTTCATCAGAAGGCTTGCCCTTTGTCGTGTTCTGTTCAGCAGATTCTTTTTTATCTAGCACTTCGACCTAATGCAGATGAAAGTAAAATAGATAAAACAGCACATACCGCAATGTCCATCGATGTGCTAATCTGGAGACTTGATTTAACTAAATTAACCAGATCTTTGTAACTCATATCGCGACCAAGAATGGTAATCTTCCTATTACTTTGATTAACAACTAAATCACCATTCTGGCCAGTTTTATCAGGAGACGGTAACTTTGAACTCATTATCTAATAATAAATAATAACAAAAACAATTTATATTAATGAATTTAAGAAAAAACATACATAGCAAAGCCCAACTGACAAGCCCCAAAAGTAAACTATAATTATTCGAGTTCTCGCTCCTTCTGGATATGCCTTTTTCTGACCAATCATTTCCTTGACCTTGTTCGCAGAAGAAATGTTAAAACATTATATTTAAAAATTTTAAATATCGGCGACTCTTTCGAGTTTATACACGCAAAATTACAATAACTTTTTATAATCATGTCATGTTTATTGCTAAGGTTTGTTGCAGATCGAACTGCAATTTCAAAAGTAAAGATAAATACCGGATATCAAAGATATATTAGATAAGTTTTTCGGCCTTATATCCATAGGATTATCGACATTTATTCTCAGTGAATCATATCTTAATTGATGAATTCCTCTCTCATGATCACTTTTACGAAGGTTAAATCATCAGCATCATCCATTTTGCCTTGAGTAATTTTGTGGTAATGCCTGCCATTAAGGTATTCACTTGTTACACATGAAAAAATAAAATTTTCCCAAATTATTTTAGTTCCTGCTCCTTTTAATTCGCCTTTAGTCGGGCGGATTTATTTACATAACGGTTGTAAATGGCTCATAATATAAATTGGCCTGTCGATGCGAAAACGGACGTCTTATTTTGATATAGTGGTTTGGAGCATTTTGTACTTTGGTGTTGTCGGGTCGTATCTATAACTAGGGCAATACCTTAGGGAATCTAAGAGTTAATTGCGGTTTCCTACAGGGATGAGCAATGTAGTACAATTGAGTTTTGGTATTCGTGGCTATTTTGGAGGCTAATCAGGATATTACAAAAGTTTATTAATGAGGAGACAGAAGCAAAGTAAAAAAACAAATGAAACGAGATTACGTAACTGATCACTCATGCCTGTATACCTGAAAATTAAACTCTGAGGATGTGAATTCGGTCACAACCTTAGGGAAATTAGGACTTTGTAATACCAAAACCACACAAAGAACCATATCAATTAACTAAAAGGTGAACAAACTGTTGAATTCGGGATTCAAATTATGTAAGATTCTTTCATTACTCCTATTCCTACTCTGTACATCTACGCGGCCTTTAAAACGTGCAATATTAAAAGCTTTATGCATAATTACGAACAATAATAAATGAAGACTAATAAATATTTTTATTATTTTTTTAAATAACCGCATTTTCTATCGCTATCCATGTAGTCTCACTTTATATAAATGTACTTTATTAATTCTCTAAATCTTCCTCCATATCTTTTGAGCACAATTAATCCAATATTTTCACACTTTTCTTGCGATATCTGAGAATTTCTAAGGGTCTTCCAATATTTTTAAAGTGACCTACTCCCGTGTCAATTTATTTTTGTTCTTTTCGTTACACGCCCACCTAGACCGCATTGTATTGTATTGTGCAATTTACAACGGCCTGGAGACAAGAGTTTACTGTCCAGAATTTAGGTGTCTGACTATCACAGCCTTACTACGCGACTGAGTGACGCACAGGTATTTCGTCATTTCAGATGTAGAAATTTCTAGAATGTTGTAGATTTCAAAATGAATAATAATCTAATTAGCACTCGATATATTTAGCATTACAGAAATGAACTCGCTCAAAAATCTAGAGATCAAATCTAATTTTGAACTTCGAAACATTGGAACTATGAGACGTAATAAACTTATGATCGCCACATTTATTACTTTTTACTCAAATTTAAATTGTTATCGGGATCATTATTAATCTCTGGGATTTAAGTATTTCGACCTCACAGTGGTACTTGAAATGTTTCACCCTGCTGTAACCTCGAGACCGTTACCAAGCCTAGGCCTGCGTGACTTCAAATTTGCCTTGGAGAACCATCGTGTGTCCTCAAGTAGTTTACGTTAAATAGCGTGATTAGTCTACGTTGCTATGTTTTAGTCTTTTCTGATCAGCGACATTCTTACGCATTCCGTCTGTTTATGCTACCCCCTCTCAATTAACTATAAACACCCCCCTACATAAACTAACATATAGATCCGATGAACCCGCTCTTTCTCTCCCTCCTCCGCCCTTGGGCTTTCTCCCTGTTCTCAGTAAAGCTCTTCAACCAATGGCCTCCCTTTTCTCCACCTTGTTGGGTGATGAAGATCGTAAGAAGATAAAAGGTATCGCCTGAAGAAGAGCTAGGAGCTACCGTGGTAACAATGAAACCTACAATTACACTTATTACAAAGTGAATATAATAATAAATTTCCAATTTAAATAGTATAAAACTATTTTAATGCTCGAATACTATTATCTACTCTACGCTACATACTCCTCTAACCTCTAATGAATCTGTAATAACGTTGAGGGTCTATCGGGGCCACATCGATCGAATAGATGGAATAAGTCAAGTCGCTCACGTCATCAGATCAGTTCGGAGGTGGCAGGCAAGCCACCCCAATTTGTTGATAATTAAATTAGGTTCATATACAATACATTTCTTCGTTAGACGTCAATCATGCCTCGTTGTCGGTGTCCCGGTGTGATTATCAACATCTGTTTAGATATCCAAGTGCAAACACACAAACACACAGTGGGACCACCTGTGGACACTATAGTGGAGATCTAATCGCCAGGTTTTGATAGACATCTACTGGCTATAGCAGACTTATTTTATTGTTTCATTTGTTTTTACTATCTCCCATGATTAATTGTAAGGAGCCGACAACATAAAGCCGCAGAGTCCATGTACTTTTGCGAGATGAGCAACTCACATAACGGGTGATCTCTGTCAAATCAATATGCGGGTGCATGCTAGCTCCATTATGTAGACAGTCGAGACATCATTGGAACAGGCGTTAATTATATTCCCCTATAAATAGTCTTATTAGGGGTAAGGAGTAACTGCACGAATATTTCACCTGCTTCATTTTCTGAGTTTGAGGTAACAATAGTCTTACAGTATCTAGTCGGCAGATATACCATTACTACCAGACCTAGATCTCTTGCCCGTACTACAGCATACAAAAATTACAAATTAACCATAATTAAAAATAAATAAGAGCGGGTAATTCATTGGACATTGTTTTTTATTTTACGGTTGAAGGATTTTCCAAAAATTTCCTAGCATTTTGAGTAATGCTAAATTAATCCGTTTTGCTCAAAAAGACGTTTAGGTCTTTGCGCTTACTGGAATTGTATTCAAACGTTTCAGCGGGAGAAAACGGATTATCGATTTGTGCTCGCCTCTTTCGCAATAACTGAGAGTTCATTTTGTAAAGTCCAACCACTGATCAGTTCCATGACTGGCGACGCAAACATTTGATTCTCATGTTCTCACTATATCCGACTACTTTTACTTTGGGCTGTTTTTCTATCTACCTCGGCTTACATTGTCATTGTACAGTATAATTTGATTTACTCTCAACTCTTGATTTTCTAACTAGGGAACTTTGGTCGCCTGGTGTCAACTGATAGCTGTTGTCTTAGATCCAACACCGGCATAATGCAGCAGCCTCTGTCTCCTTACTTTATTGTTTGCGATAAATTTCCTAGAAGTTAGGCATGCAGAATATGAATTTCTTTTTGGTTAACTTTAGAACATTGTTTGTGTGTACAAGATCGAACTCAGTGGTAATTCATTTTTGTGACTTATCTGGTTAAATTAATGTTTATACAACTGTGTGGCCTCCGTTATCTTGCATGCCCAGTAGCGGATACCACACGAATAAGCTTTTTTGTTAAACCTCAGTGATCCCCTTAGAAGTCCAACTACTTGCTAACGCTTACAATTAGCTTCTACTTGAGTTCTCTAGCACAAATTTGCCCCCAAAATTAGCTAGGCTATGCTCAAGGTAATAAGAACAAAGAAGGTATTGAGTGTAGAGAGTTTATTACTCAACTATGGCTCGATGCAAAAATGCTTAGTCATTAATACAACCAACGATAGGCTACAGGGATATTGATCACTGACTGGATGAGAAGGCTTCCACAGGCAGTCGCACTTTCCAGAATGTTCTAGCGCACGTGAGATTCCATTGATCAGCTCCCCTTCCCTTCAGTAACTGCTTTGTGTGGTTATTAGCACACAAGAGCTGATTCCCTTATGATTATGGTTTTCCTAAAATAATTCTTATATTTACGATTCTTTATTTTCCACCTTTTAATTCCCTTTTACTCGAATCAATTTATGTACATAATGGCTGTAAATGGCAGAATATAAATCGACCTAACGGTACGAAAACGTGCGTCTTGTGCCGGTATAGTGGTTTGGATCGTTTTGTATTGTGGTGCTATCGGGTCTTTTTTGTAACTAATGTAATGTCTAGGGAATATAAGAGTTGGTTACGTTATCCTACAAAGAAAGGCGGATTATAATACTTTTACTAAGTTTTCTTGCTTTATATAATCTATTCACCCC